>JAOTOM010004343.1:0-212500 GCA_034440615.1 Ashinkailepas kermadecensis | reverse complement strand
TTGAAGGTGACGATGCACTTAAGTTGAAGTTCCAAAACAAGGCTTGGTTCGATGCCCGCTGGGGGCCTCCTCAGCCGGCGATAGAGCTGCCTCGCTACTGCTTTCTCGCCAGACGATCGGTGCCATCCTGGCCCGACAACACGTCACAATACGGTGCGCGATTTAGCAATTGTACAACTTTTACAATCTGACTAACAGGTTTTTATGTGACAGAAGACGGACGGGGTAGGGGTCGCGACGGGAAAACATTGACGGATTCGCACCGCTTCCAGGGGGGTCGCCATGTTTTATCTACTAATGGGGTGAAGCACAGTAGGCTGGGACATGTGTTCACACAGCCTGTGACGGCTTTTCGTGGCGGCTTTTCCGTCATGTTGCAGACTCTCACTGGTGCGGAAAAGTCATGCAGCAAGCAGCGAACGGTCTCGAGGCTGTGCTGTGACGGGAATGTGAGAGTAGAGATCCTCCAAATATTTATGACGAGTTCCCATCTCCCCATGAAAATTCATGGAACCTCCTTGCCCATTGGTGGTGAAAAAACTGGAAGATGCATCGGCAGAATGGGTTACGTATTTGGCTCAGTAACCCCCAACAATATTTTTCACTTCCGCTCCCTGCATTTTGCAATATTGCGTTTTCTACCCCTGCATTTTCCCCCTGCATTTTGCATTTCCGCCCCCTGCATTATTTATGAACCACGGTTGTCACGACTGCCCGGCCACACGTTCCATGTGGGGAAAATGATGACATATTTAGACAATGATTAAAATATATGTTGGTATCGACTGTGTATTTCCAGGTGACATTGCGAATTATTTTGCACAGCATTAGCTCCAATCCCAAGGTGCTTAATTAATGGAATTTGTCTTCCAACTCTCAAACACTCACAACCATTTACGATAAACGCAGGGGAGAAAACAGATGAAGCGGAGAAATAATGGGAATATGGAAAGAGAGTGGAAAGGGACGAGAAACAAGGGAGTAGGGTAGGCAAGGGAAATCTGGAGAAGGAGTAAGAGAGAGAGAGAGAGAGAGAAGAGAGAGAGAGAGAGAGAGAGAGAGAGAGAGAGAGAGAGAGAGAGAGAGAGAGAGAGAGAGAGAGAGAGAGAGAGAGAGAGAGAGAGAGAGAGAGAGAGAGAGAGAGAGAGAGAGAGCGAGAGAGGGAGGAAGAGAGTATATGAGATTCTTTGAAAAGCTAGCTAAATTAAAGTTGCAATTAGCCCACATGAATATACATTTATGGCGGATAACAGAGATGACCCAAAGTTTCATTAGCAAATAGTGCACTGGGAACATGTATTTGTGGCTCTTTGAAGTGGCCAAAATAGTTAATTTTTTATTCGTTGTTAGCTAATATGCGTTACGTACTCAGTTCATATGATAACAATTCCGAATCGTACACGTTGGAAAATAGAAGAGCTATATTAATCGCTATTGGTTTCCTACGGAACAAAATATGGTAGGTTTTTATCTATTTGTGTTGTATATTTGATAGGTTTTTTTTATACATACGTTAAATTCGTCGAATGATGTTTCCGGATCCCGTATCAACAGGATTGCTCTGTTCATGTATATAGCTCCAAGGAATCGGGACCCGGGCGCTAGTTTATCGTAGTATTCCTGAGGCCTTATGTAGAACCTAGGAGTGTCCTATGTGTAGGTCTCAGCTGCCAAATGATTTTTTCCTGGATCCCGATCGTTTGATACTGGGGCTTTGACTGGGGCGCCGAGGGGCGCCGAGGGGCGCATTGACAGCCATGCCATAAGCACCCAGTAGTAGCCAAGATACAAACATTATCCTTCAATATTCATAGTTCCGTTGTATGATGCGTGCATATGCTTCGTTTCAAGTGGCTAAGCACCTCAGCCAGTACAGGACAATTCCTAGGTTCGATATCAACACCACCTGCACATTGCACGAGTCATGGTGCCGCACAAATCTAAGAAGCTGCTTGGCGTCGGCTGCCACACTTCCGGTATAAATAGAAGGGCGTTAAATATTACGGAAAGTTTATGGGATGTGTCATTATGTTCCGCCGTCACCACAAGCTGCACTTTGTCAGATGAGTGTTAGATGAGTGCAGACGAGTGTTAGATGAGTGTCATATGAGTGTTAAATGAGTGTAAGATTAGTGCAGATGAGTGTTAGTCTAACACAGACGAGTGTTAGATGAGTGGCAGATGAGTGTCAGATGAGTGTTAGATGAGTGCAGACGAGTGTTAGATGAGTGTCAGATGAGTGTTAGATGAGTGTCAGATGGGTGCAGATGAGTGTTAGATGAGTGCAGACGAGTGTTAGATGAGTGTCAGATGAGTGTTATATGAGTTCAGACGAGTGTTAGATGATTGTCAGATGAGCGTTAGATGAGTGTCAGATGAGTGCAGACGAGTGTTAGATGAGTGTCAGATGAGTGTTGAATGAGTGTTAGATGAGTGCAGATAAGTGTTAGATGAGTGCAGACGAGTGTTAGATGAGTGTCATATGAGTGTTAAATGAGTGTAAGATGAGTGCAGATGAGTGTTAGATGAGTGTCAGATGAGTGAAGATGAGTGTTAGATGAGTACAGATGAGTGTTAGATGAGTGCAGACGAGTGTTAGATGAGTGCAGACCAGTGTTAGATGAGTGTCAGATGAGTGTTAGATGAGTGTCAGATGAGTGTTAGATGAGTGTCAGATGAGTTCAGATGAGTGTCAGATGAGTCAGTACGATTGTATTAGTGGATGCTCCCGCAGCAGTACTGTAGCAATGTGTCAGATGAGTGTCCAATGCGTGTCAGATGAGATTCAGATGCGTCAGTACGATTGCGTGAAGAGATTCTCATACAGCAGCAATGTAGCAATGTATCAGATGAGTGTCAGATGAGTGTCAGATGCGTCAGTACGATTGAGTCATGGGATGCTCCCGCAGCAGTAATTGCAACAATGTGTCAGATGAGTGTCAGACTAGTGTCAGATGCGTCAGTACGATTGCGTGAGGGGATGCTCCCACAGCAGTAATGTAACAATGTGACGCTGCGTGAAATGTCATCACCATCAATGTGCCGCTTTCATCACCATCATAACGCGTCCGAGTGTGTGCAGCTGTTGGGCACGTCTGCCCTCTGTCTCAGCACCCCTCCCTTCCTCATCACCCCTCCTCCCCCCCCCCCTCCCCCGGCCCCAGTCGTCGCCGCCGCCAGCAAACACCTGTCCCGGCACAACAGCTGTACTGTCAACACACTGCGTAACCACCGTTTCCATCTGCCTCATGGGCACCTTCGTCAGCTTCCTTATGGGCGCACATGTCTTGAACGGTGGTGCTCCTTCTCCGAGTATCCAGACGAGATGCACCACAATGCAGAGGCTCCTCACATTTAACCTGCTTGGCCAATTTTCTGTGTGATGCCATGGATATTATTTGTTTGTGTGTTAAATTTGGCATCGCCAGCAGGCTGTCGCCTACTAACTGGTGAAATCCTCAATGGTAATGCTGGCAAGAGCACGCCAAGGACGTCACAAAGCACTACGTGCAAAACATAATGCAATACATACCCCAGCAAAGGTGTGTGTTGAATTGTGACGTACGAGCGTGGGCCTGAAGGGCAGTGGCAAAGCCAAAGGAGCGAAGGCGACAGCTGCCCTTGTCCTGGCGGGTCCGAGGGGACCCCTCAGGCGACCGGCTGTTGGAGCTCGCAAGGGCTTCTCAATGCGTAGACGTAGAGATATAACCTAGAACAAAATTAAATACATCTAACAGATGGTGTGCAAAGGGCTCCGAAAATCAGCCGACGTCCACCCTGAGGGCTGGCAAGGGGCGAAGACAAGAGAGGGCTCGCTTGAAAGCTAGAATGCCCATACCAGCTGGAAAGGGCCGTCTCGGATAGAAAATACCCCAAACAGTTCAGGAATAAACCGAGCCAAGGGGCTTCTGGGGATAACCACGGCCCCTGAGGACAACGAGGGATGGGATGCTCCTGGGATTTGAAAGAGTTCCTTGTGAGATAAACGGGGATAAAATAACAAAGAAAAGTAGTAATGGCCACTAAAAGCAGGAGTACCATGAGGGATGAATATTGCTCGCCATTCAGAGCCAAAATTTCCCTGAAGCAGAAGAATATAGGTATATATATATATATATATATATATATATATATATATGCAGTGTACTGGCCTACTTAGGACACCCACTTTTCCAAAGCTCCTTGGATGTCGGGCATTTTGATTTCAAAGGGTCTATATATATATATATATATATATATATATATATATATATATATATATATATATATATATATATAGACCCTTTGAAATCAAAATGCCCGACATCCAAAGAGCTTTGGAAAAGTGGGTGTCCTAAGTAGGCCAGTACACTGCAGAGGGGTCTGTGGTCTCACTTCTGGGATCATCCAAATCTTGATCTCTATACCACACAGGCGCAGACGGTAAATGTGTTCTATACCACACAGGCGCAGACAGTAAATGTGTTCTATACCACACAGGCGCAGACGGTAAATGTGCAGGTGAATTCGTATGCTCACACTATTTGGCTTTATCAGCGCATGTTTAGACAGCCGCAAATGTACGGCTGGCGTTCCCACCCATGCCTTCTGGCGCTGCTCTTCCTCCTTGCACGTTGTCTTGATCGATATCAACCTCTTTCGGCGAATTGCTGTGGCAACCGTTATTGTTACAGGTGCGCATTAGCGTAGCCAGTGAGTGGCCATACGAGCCAATTTACACCTTGCCCCTGTAGTACGTGTTGATGTTTTTGCTAAGTTCATTTTCTAGCTCTTGAGCAGCATGCGGTAAAACGTGTGCCCTTGGTCACCCCATAGCCTTATAAGAATTCTGGCTACCCCACTGGCATTGCTGTGACCGCTGTAGCCGCCTCTACAACGCTCGCCGTTCCCAACATCGCATTTCGCATTCGGCCTGCCGTATTGATCGCGCGCTTCTCTCTTCCGCGCAGAGGCCGGACCGCTCAGCGACAGGACGCCCATTGGCCGCACGTACCACCCTGCCAGAGACTGTATTTTTTCACCGGGCCGGTGGGCAGCCGCAATTGGTCGACACGTCATGGATTCCGCGTGACGTCAGGCGATGGGCGGGACCAGCCGAGAAAATCGTTGGTGGCCGATGTTGTCAGGTAGGCCGAGGCCCACCGAGCTGGCTTTTTTCCGAACGTCTCCACCAATCCTGGACCAGATGATGTCCAGTGGCAGCGACGGTTAATTCTAAAAAATGGCGGGACGTCGAACAGACCATGGCGTACCTAAAATCCCTCGATTACATTTTACATCGCCAAATGATCGCCAGAAACCGTAAGTTTGTGGTCAACATTGAACACAAGTACCCCAGATCCTGGTGCAATATGTGGTCATTATCACCTGGCCTGTGATGGAATTCCCAATGCCACTGCTCCTCGACACCTGACCTGTGATGGAATTCCCAATGCCACTGCTCCTCGACAAGATCAGACTTGCGATTAGGTTAAATTTGCGGTCCAAAGCTAACGATGGGGCCCTAAAGCTTGGGACTGGAATTTAGCGGAGGTTGCGAGTCGGATGGATCCCCATTATTTGTTTTTCTTTAGAACGCATATTGCCTTGGGTGGAGTTTTCACGTTCACAGGTGACGCTTAAGCAACATCTTGGTTTTCTTCCGAACCATATCGGCTTCTTACATTTGGCGTTGCGCTTATGGTGATAATTTATATAAAAAATAATAATTTTGAAAGCACCATAATCGTGGGAGCACCACAACCGTGGAAGCACCACAATTGTGGGAGCACCACATCACAACCGTGGGAGCACCACAATCGTGGGAGCACCACAACCGTGGGAGCACCACAACCGTGGGAGCACCAGAACCGTGGGAGCACCACAACCGTGGGAGCACCACAATCGTGGGAGCACCACAATCGTGGGAGCACCACAACCGTGGGAGCACCACTGAGTGCGACAACAAATTGGACGGCCAGACAAACCTTAGTTAGATGGATCCAATTGAATCTGATCTCTCATTCATCCTACCTGATTTCTTCTGGCGATAAGTATTTTATATTATGCATATATGTAGATTTTCCGCAGCAGATTTAAACCGCGTCATTGCCTGACGAACCAGGCACCGTGGGAAAACCACCCGCCCTTTCAGTTCGTTCCTGAGTGGGGAAACTAAACGACATGGTGCAATAGACTGGACCTTCGGAGCTCTACACACACCTATCCATGTCCAGGATAGAACAGTTGTATATGTGCACGTATCTGGACAAGTTACTCTGTTAAAATTATAGGGAGGATCCAGCAGTTTCGAACTCCATCGGGGCTCACTCTAGGGGCTCGATAGGGGATAGTGAATAGGGGGTAGGGGCTCGATGTGGGTGTGCCCACTCAGCGAAATGGTTAAAAGAACACCATTCGTGAGGGGCTAGAGACCTCCTGAACACACACTATGTCTGTTGATTTTTTTTTAGGAAGCTTTTTTAGACAGTTACCGAAGCTTAGGGGGGCTCAGGCGCGGGGCCACATGGAGCCTTTTTCTTTGAAGCACTTCATTATCTGTGAAGCGCATCACCGACAGGTTTCGTTGCACCTCCGATTCCTTTGTAGCGAGAGTGCACCGGTGGGAAAAGGTGTCGGCTCCATGCATGGATGCATGTCCCCATTTGGTGTAATTACATGCTCCACTTGGCTGGCGCAGGGCTGTGGGCGGGCCGCGGCCGGGGCCGTGCCGCCGCTTCTGTTGGCTGTGGGCGGGCCGCGGCCGGGGCCGTGCCGCCGCTTCTGTTGGCTGTGGGCGGGCCGCGGCCGGGGCCGTGCCGCCGCTTCTGTTGGCTGTGGCCGGGCCGCGGCCGGGGCCGTGCCGCCGCTGCTGTTGGCTGTGGCCGGGCCGCGGCCGGGGCCGTGCCGCCGCTTCTGTTGGCTGTGGGCGGGCCGCGGCCGGGGCCGTGCCGCCGCTTCTGTTGGCTGTGACGCGCCACGCGGCCCAGGGTGGCGAGTGACCTCGATTCTGGCGTCTTTTTGTTAGTGTTTTTGGTGCGGTTTTTGCGCGATCGGGCATCGACCCGGCCGGCCGGGAGCGACGGCCGCCATATTGGCCGCCACTCCAGCCGACGTCGAGGCCGCTGGGTACCATGTTGACCTAAATATGTGGCCAAGACTCGCGCGGAAATGGCCAGCTCGTGTGCACGCCAAATGGTTGCGTAAGCGAAATTCTGGCGCCAGCTCGCTGGAGTTTTTCCGCATCGTTTTTCTCCGACTAACACCCAGCGGCTTCCACTGAGGGCAGTCATGTGGGCTTCAGAGGCGTGTTTCCGTATTCTCCGACTAACGCCCAGCGGCTTCCACTGAGGGCAGTCATGTGGGCTTCAGAGGTGAGCAGAGCAGCCCGAAAAAAAATTGGAGGGGGCGGGGCGGGCGCCGGTGCAAATGACCGGCGACGAAAAAGGCGCCCTTTCGACCGATGGGGTACCGCACGTTTTACTTCGACCAAACTGAAAATTCTCTTTTCGTTTCAGTGGGAATTCAGGGCCGTTTGTTCGGCGCTTTCGCGCTGGATGTAGAGGTTCCATGGCAGGGACAAAAATCGTAGGAATCCTGATGAAAAGGCACTTCACCTAACCTGACCCATGCACACCGGTACATGCGCTCCAGTTGCTCAGGGTCAGATCGAATACCTCGTGTGGGCATTGGCAAGCAAGTGAAACCATGTGCTGGATGTACTCTTGAAGGCTCGCTGGATGCGCTCAGACTTGTAGGTGTGCGATGCGTTTTCGGTCAAAATATTAAGTGTACGCACCAAAGCTCATCTGAAATTTGGTACCGCCGAGAAAGCCTCCATCTCGACGTCCATGCCTGTATTGTGTGTAGTATAAAGGGGAGAAGGCGATAAACGTTTGACAAGTAAACGTAGCCGTGAATATTCCGAAAAAGTTGAAAAGAGGGTGTCATGATATTGTATGTCTTGGAACAACACACACCATCATGCCATCCTGAAATATTTATATGTGAGCAGAAATAGCGAAACAATAATAATGTTTACTTCTTAATATAAGATAACTTCGCCTTGGTTATTCCGAGTGCAGGACAATGTGTTTGAAGTATTTTGCTGTTATTCTTTAGTAAATCATTCAAATTAATCGATACACTTATTTTTTAAAAACGTAAGAGCATGAGCAGTGCTAATTGGCGATTCTTCGGCTTCAAAATGCATACTAAATATCTTGCTCACCAGGCTAAAAGTTGGTAAGGCAAGTGCGCAAACTGTTCCAATCATTATGCAACAAAAAAGGAAGATCACTCGTCCTTCTTACAACTGGAAGGATATTGCGGCTTTTGGTAACAATTGTACAATTTTATATTTTCTTCAAGTTTGAAGATGGCGCCAAGAATGTGGCAAAATATTTTGGCTCCGTGTTGATTCCAAGTGCGGTGGTATTACTTCTTCTAACGTGGTGAACCTCGGTCACCCCGTATACCAATGGACTTCTTCCGTCGCAATTGTAATTGCTCTATTCAGGGGTATCACGAAAGAAGATATCCGTGGCAATCCGTCGAAAGAAATGGTCGATTGAGCGGAGTTTTTATCGACGACTGACCGTGGTGTAACAACAGCGCGATGCGTGTCGGAATGGGAAAGACGGGGGCGGGCAAAAGAGTACGCTGCTCAAAGCCAATACTAAGCTCACAAAAACCTAAAAACAGCATGTCTTCGCCCTATCTTCGAGTGCTGTCATTAATTTGTGCGAGCTCCATTTTTTATCATGGGCTCGATGAAATCTGTTTCCGGCAGCATTTACCAAAAAGTCGTTCCATTCTTCTAACAGGTCACTGAGTTCAGTCATAGCTTCTCGGGCTGTACATACTTCACCACGAGGCCACGACAGTAAAACAGCCCATTGCGTCATATCGTAGTTCAAGGTCACGCACATGTGTCGCGCTGTTTTTGTTCGAATAGTCAGAGCGCACATCGACTTTATCGTCGGTTTGTGACTACCGCGGGACATAATTTACAGCAATGCCGGGGGATGTTGCTCTCAGCTGGGCACCTGGACATCGATTGTGCTTCGATGTAGTTTGATGTATATATATATATATATATATATATATATATATATATATATATATATATATATATATATATATATATATATATATATATATATATATATATATATATATATATATATATATATATATATATATATATATATATATATATATATATATATATATATATATATATATATATATATATATATATATATATATATATATATATATATATATATATATATATATATATATATACATATGTATATATATATATATATATATATATATATATATATATATATATATATATATATATATATATATATATATATATATATATATATATATATATATATATATAGATATATATACATATGTATATATATATATATATAGTAGCAGTAGCAGTAGTATCTAAGTAGGATATATTTAGAATTCGGACTGCCGGAATTGCAGGTGTCTATCAGACAATTTCAGTGGTGACAAGGCATTAGCACGTGCCATTTCCACGACGGACTTACTCGTGATGCCCATCAGTACATTTCCATTCCTCTATAATTTAGTTTCCTTTGCGGTTACATGACCTCAGAAAATAGAGCAAAACATGCGAGAACCGTCTTGCCCATGTCCCATGATAATTATCGTACGGTGATACCGTTGTGGAACTACACGACATTGTTCATGCGTCCTGACCGCTGTTTGGATCCCATCCCAAATCCGGATCCACAGCCTAAATCAGGGCATGCACCGAAACTAGTTGAGATTGGGCCTCGAACGAAGCATCCCAGCGTAACTTAGGCTTGCACAAGCCGTCTAAGATGGTACTTGACCTCATGACGCACACTGGCACCCTACATGCTCATGCAAAGCCACAACACGCCTGACATTCCACGGCTGGCATCAGTTGGAAACACGCGTGACATCACACGGCTGGCATCAGTTGGAAACACGCGTGACATCCCACGGCTGGCATCAGTTGGAAACACGCTCGGGAGTTCATGGCGGCCAAACTGTCGCCGAATTTGTGCTCAATCCATATGAATAAATTACATCGGCACGAAATTTGGGAGAAAAGGTCATGTAAGCTGTGTAATTTGAGGGAAAAGGTCACACAAGCGGCGTAATTTTACCTTGGAGTGCTATTAGTGAAAGGACATGGTCGGAAAGCATCTGAACACATACAATATCAATCATCCAGAGACATGAACTGCAGTAAGATAGACATAAACTATAATGTCAGCAAAATTCTGAAGCTACATAATGCCACATAATCAGTGTCCCGACATGACGTGGCTAATGTTTGAGGAAAAGAATCTGCAAAGAAAGTGTATGTATTCCAAAAGTTCATGGAAATGGAATATAGGTGAGAAACATTTTCACACAAATATAAAGAGATATTCCAGAGGAACTAGGGGAAGAAACTCATTGAACGAACTGTTGGGCGTGAACAAATCCACATTTTCGACACATTGAACTACAACACCTTTATCTATCAGCCATCGCCTCTCCACCAGATATTACACGCATACCGCGAAAGGTGTTGAGCTATCTCAATCGCAGGTGCACCAGCCCGTGCCGTTTTCCGGTGGTCGCGACGAACTGTCTGCAGGGGATCGCACGCTGTAATGCATGCATTTGTTATGATGACACAAAGCATGGGCAGGGAAACTTCTTAGTCTTCCGGATTGTTATTTGTTGTTCTAGGTAAGGTTGTTGGTCTAAGAATAATATGGAAAGTTCAATCAACGCTGAGGGAAAGTGACCTCCTAAGAGGTTTGTTGGTACTTTCCATATTCATCGGGATGCATGTGCATCCTCAATTTGCAAACATGCATCCTCTACTTTCATGATGCATTCGTAACTTTTTCCGGAAATAAAAATGGCGTGTGTGATGACGTTAGAACTAGTACTTGGAGATCTAAGAAAGCACATAACCAAATTATTTACATTTGATTGCAACGTGGTAATTTTGCTCCTTACCTCGCGCACGAAACCTGTTGGAGTGCATACCTTGCTCGGTAAGAGAAATTGTATTGCGAGATTATAGCTAGCACCGGTGTTCCGTATTTTCAATCAAAAGCATGCCTGCATGGATAGACACGAGGAAGTACTTCACACCACAACAGAACAGTCCGCTTCTACTGAAAGGTATGTTAAACGGCACTCCATGCATCATGTAACAACCGAAAATGTTAAATTATGCTTCGCTGAAACGCAGCCAACCCTCAAAAATCGCTTAGAAGACTGACAGTTCGATGGGCTTCGTTTCCAGGTTAGTAAGCAGCCTTTTTGTGCCCAGAGTGCGTTTTCCTGAAGTATCCATAGCTAGAGAGTGGAAAATCCACCGGTCTGTACCATATGCAGTGTTGTAGGCGTACGAACGTCGTAGGATAGGGGGAGGGCAATACGAGTCCAGGTTGCCCGCTCTTTGTGACTATAATCACTAGCTCTATGAAGCAAAATTTCGCGTGTCACTGCACTTTTACCAGCGTTCCCACATCCCTATGTGACATATCAGTGCATTTGTGAAAAGTCAGTAATCATGACATGTCATTGTTGCAATTGCTGCAATTGTTGCCATTGTGTAAATCAAGCCAGGTGCAAATTAGTTCGTGATTTCTTCTGGTGGAATTATTCCCACGTTGTTGACTTTTTGTTCATAGAAGTTGTCTCAAGTAGAAACGATGCGTTGTGGACATTCTTCAGATTGCAGCACGTGTTGTGTAGAGGTAAAAGTGTAGAGTTAATGTTCGTGGAGGTAATGTCGAATGAACGTTGTTCGGCAGAACTGACGTCGCTTGCGGTACTTTACAGTAGACTGTGTGGTGTGTGAAAATAGCGCCATTTAGAATATGTATTTAAATCCACATGTCTCATCCACTTGACCATAGTTCTCATGCCAGGTATTACATTTAATTGCATGCGCCAGCGAAAAGTAATTCGCTTTATTATCACGTAATATAAAAATAGTTGTCGCTGTGAAACACCGCCATAACACTTTCCAGATAGTTTGCTACGACAGATGTTGACAACAATAATGCTCCTGGCCATTATTCAGCTGCCTGTCATAACTGGCACTATGTGGCCATACAGATCTCTAACTACAAAACCCTAACTACACCACAGTGATTGAGGACGCCTTCTTCACTTCTTCGCCATGCCGGAATAAGGCTTTCCTCGGGTCACTTTTGGCAACTGACACCAGCGTCGCCCCCTGTCAGGTGACCTCGCGCCATTTGAGACGGGTAGCATCAATGTCATCATACTCCCTGTCAGGCCACCTGCGCGCTATTTGGGGTGGCTGGTGTCAGTGTCATCAGGCCACCTTCGTGCCATTTGAGGTGGCTGGTGTCAGTGTCATCAGGCCACCTTCGTGCCATTTGGGGTGGCTGGTGTCAGTGTCATCAGGCCACCTTCGTGCCATTTGGGGTGGCTGGTGTCAGTGTCATCAGGCCACCTTCGTGCCATTTAGGGCGACTGATGTCAGTGTCATCAGGCTGCCTTCGTGCCATTTAGGGCGACTGGTGTCAGTGTGATCAGGCTGCCTTCGTGCCATTCAGGGCGACTGGTGTCAGTGTCATCAGGCCACCTTCGTGCCATTTAGGGTGACTGGTGTCAGTGTGATCAGGCTGCCTTCGTGTCATTTGGGGTGGCTGGTGTCAGTGTCATCAGGCCAACTTCGTGCCATTCGAGGTGGCTGGTGTCAGTGTCATCAGGCCACCTGCGTGCCATTCGAGGTGGCTGGTGTCATTGTCATCAGGCCACCTTCGTGCCATTTAGGGTGACTGGTGTCAGTGTCATCAGGCCACCTTCGTGCCATTTGGGGTGGCTGGTGTCAGTGTCATCAGGCCACCTTCGTGCCATTTAGGGCGACTGGTGTCAGTGTGATCAGGCTGCCTTCGTGTCATTTGGGGTGGCTGGTGTCAGTGTCACCAGGTCCTCCATCAGGCCGTCGTCGGACGCTGAGGAAGGCAGCTCCAGCGATTCTGTCGGCAGCGTTGTCGCGACGCTGTTCGTATTGATCGCATCTTTTTTGCCGCGCGCAAAAACCACATGGCGCGAAGAAGCCCAGAAATCAATACAGTTGCAAAAACGGCTCAGAGATGGCAGCGCGATCTCGACGGCGGAGTCTTGGCAAATATAGGTCACGGCGTCAGGGTGGCTGACCAATGGGAGGAGAGAAGAAGAAAAAAACTCTAGTCTGGAGGAATCTCAGGAGCCTGTGAAGGAGCACTACATTATGTACGCTGCGTAGGACACTGGGTGGAAACAAATAAACAAGACATTGTCACTGGGCCACGTCACAGGAAGCAAATTAAAAGGCGGAAACTGGAATATGGTACGTGGTTCGATTCCCCACGATGCCCGCCCTTCGTGCCAGAGTGGGAGGCAAGCGACGCCACATGGCCTCAGCTGCTGAGTGCGTGGTAAGTCACAACCAGCCAACCAACCAACTGGAATATAAACTGAATCTGAGAAGCCATTCTTGCTAATAGATGCAGCAGTTCACTCGCAATTTTTAGATATATTTAAGATGGCTAGTCAATTATCAACTAGCACAACAATGAAGAAGTTTTTTTCCCTGTGAAATTGCTGGTGCGAAATATTGGAGATCAACTCGATCTTAGCCCGGCGCCACGATCCGGGCCCAGTGACATGATCTGGGCCCAGTGACGTAATCAGACACAGAATAATAAGCATTAAAAAAAAGTAATCAGAAAAGGAAATAAGTATTCCTTTCCACAGCAAAGACACAGCATGCATATTTCGTGTTTTGGTTCGCGGGGCTATCGTTCGACATCGTTGCCTGGTAAGCATGTGTGGATCTTTTCACTGATGCGGGCACTCTCTTCTTCTTTCAGTTTACTCGCCAAATCCACAAGATATTGTCCTTTACATTTATTCAGAGCATGACAATGACACAGTTAAGTTAAGACGACAACTATGCGGGTAGGTAGCACGTGAGATCACCACGCACTATGAGGCCGACCAAAGTGCACAGCTGACGTGCTTGCTGCCAATCAGCCAATCTGACGGACCTTTAATTTGGCGGGACGGAATATTAATCAACAGACGACATAGTTTAAGGAGGAAATAATTACGTCTTGAAAACCGAAATGGGACCGATGATACCGATTTATGGAAAGCAAAAATACGTATTGTGATTCGAGAACGTAAGGCATTTGCAAGAAATGACAGAATTGGTAAGGTTGAAGCTCGAAGTGCCGTAGTATATACCCCACAGTTACCTAAGCCATACCTTATAGCACTTATTTTCGCTTTCCATTCAAGCATATTCATGAGCGAGATCACGAAATCGAATTACGGTGGGAGTTCCAGGGTGGAACCTCGATTTCGTAGGATGCGTTCCAGGATTTGATTTCACCACGAGTTATAAAGCGGTCCGATAACGTCGTATGTACGATGTAATATTGCAGTACTATATAGTGAAGTGTACATTATAGCGCATACATGACTTGATTTCACAAAATAGAATGTGATTTATAATATTAAGTGCAACACTTTCTATTCGTCGCAACGATCAAAGACTACATTACAGGAGCCACTATATAAGCATAGGTGACGTCCAAAACGCCTTGTTCCTCATAATGAGTGCCTTGGTAAACATAATACGTCGCCAAGTACGCAGTCCGAACAATTTCTGTCGTGAGAGGAGACCATATATCAATTTGTAGAGGAGGATATAACAATTTTCTGTCGTGAGAGGAGGCGGGGGCGGAGCCGAACATATATCAATTTGTATGCCAGGTTCTTAGTGAAACGTCGCACAGATGTGCCTTTTCCCCGACATCTAAACAACCTGACGGAGGGGCCGGGCAGGGTGCCCCCCACCCCACCCCACACACACCTTGGCTGCGCTACTGTGCTTACTCAAATCAATTGAAACGGCACATAGCATTTAATCCATATGCCAAACACCTAGCATACTCGATATTTTTCCAAGTTATGCTGGGCTTATTATGATAACCGGTATATTTACGAATTCGCCATATGCGTGTAGAATGTATTTGCTGGTCCTAAGTGGTCATTGTATTTGAATATACTCAACATAATTAAGTACAGCCCGGAATAACGCAGTTGAGGTCACAATCAACTTCACAGTAGCTGACGTCCGACTAGTTCCACCTTACATCTGGATTGATATATCGCTCTGCTGTTATCCGATTGCATCACTCTACTGCTATTCGATTGTATCGCTCTACTGCTATCTGATTGTACCGCACTGTTGCTATGATTGTATCGCTCTACTGCTATCCGATTATATCGTTCTACTGTTATCCGATTATATATCCCTACTGCTATCCTATCGTGTCAGATGCATACCGAAATGAGCATAGATAACAACCTTCGTGTTTAGTTACGATCAGGGGCGAAGTCCGAACCAGTCTACCCTTTAGTAGAAGAATTGCATACCAGCAATTCAGCCGTCTTGCCTCGGAGCCATTGGTAACTTGATTTGTCAACACAAATTGAAGG
The DNA here is from genome assembly GCA_034440615.1 of Ashinkailepas kermadecensis. NCBI lineage: Eukaryota > Metazoa > Arthropoda > Thecostraca > Neolepadidae > Ashinkailepas > Ashinkailepas kermadecensis. The sequence continues at coordinate 196,969 of JAOTOM010004343.1, read as the reverse complement.
CATGGGCGAGGAAACACGGGGATACACCATGTCATGTCCCCCAGCCTTTTAAGGTGCCTTCATCCATGCTTTGGTAGAGACTCCGGAGGGGAGCAGAGGATTGAGAGATTGAGAGATTATTGATTGAGGATCACTCTCCCGCCAGGTGACCAGAGCTTCCCGATCACTTCCCGCCAGGTGACCAGAGCTTGCTACCCACTCCCCCGCCAGGTGACCAGAGCTTCCTGATCACTCCCCCGCCAGGTGACCAGAGCTTCCTGATCAATCTCCCGCCAGGTGACCAGAGCTTCCTGATCACTCCCCCGCCAGGTCACCAGAGCTTCCCGATCACTTCCCGCCAGGTGACCAGAGCTTCCCGATCACTCTCCCGCCAGGTGACCAGAGCTTGCTACCCACTCCCCCGCCAGGTGACCAGAGCTTGCTGACCCACTCCCCCCCCCGCCAGGTGACCAGAGCTTGCTGACCCACTCCCCGCGAGGTGACCAGAGCTTCCCGATCACTCCCCCGCCAGGTGACCAGAGCTTCCTGATCACTCTCCCGCCAGGTGACCAGAGCTTCCTGATCACTCTCCCGCCAGGTGACCAGAGCTTCCTGATCACTCCCCCGCCAGGTGACCAGAGCTTCCTGACCACTCCCCCGCCAGGTGACCAGAGCTTGCTACCCACTCCCCCGCCAGGTGACCAGAGCTTGCTACCCACTCCCCCGCCAGGTGACCAGAGCTTCCCGATCACTCCCCCGCCAGGTGACCAGAGCTTGCTACCCACTCCCCCGCCAGGTGACCAGAGCTTCCTGATCACTCTCCCGCCAGGTGACCAGAGCTTCCCGATCACTCTCCCGCCAGGTGACCAGATCTTGCTACCCACTCCCCCGCCAGGTGACCAGATCTTGCTACCCACTCCCCCGCCAGGTGACCAGAGCTTGCTACCCACTCCCCCGCCAGGTGACCAGAGCTTGCTACCCACTCTCCCGCCAGGTGACCAGAGCCTGCTACCCACTCTCCCGCCAGGTGACCAGAGTTTCTTGATTACTCTCTCGTCAGGTGACCAGAGCTTCCTGATTACTCTCTCGCCAGGTGACCAGAGCTTCTCTGCCACTTACCTATCAGGTAATTGATCGGCTCTCTCCCAGCCAGGCAGCCATCGGTAGGTCAGGCAACCAACTGGACTCCCCAATCGAGCACACTTTCCCAGCCAGGCAACCATCGGTAGGTCAGGTAACCAACTGGACTCCCCAATCGAGCAGATTTATAGCCACGGTTCATCAGGCAATTGTCCAACCATTCCTTCTTGCAATTAACTGCCTAGTTATTATTTTGGACAGGTGGCCCACTCTCCGACAGATATTGATCCACCACTCCACGATTGGATTAAAAAACATTTTCTTGGAGAAGCGACATTCATTCAAGAGATACCACTTCTCCGGAGAGGCACCACTGACTGACTGACTGACTGACTGACTGACTGACTGACTGACTGACTGACTGACTGACTGCTCTGCCACTGGTCACCACCTGTCCCTGAAATATTCAGATGCTGGGGGTACTCAAGCCTTCCCGAAGGCTCGGCTGTTGCAATTGGGCACCAACATCCCAATCAGAGATCACCTTTCTCTGATCTGGGGTGCACGTGCTCCAGCATCCCCTCCTACCTCTTGTCCTCCGGATCCGCTACTGAACCGCATGGAGATAGCTTGGCGAATGTGCCCCCCCTCGATAGAGATGTAGCACCCATTCAAGTAGAAAAGCAGCCCGTTCAGGGCGCTCGAGTGCACCATCCCTTTCGTGATGCCCCTCCGGAATAAGTGCCCCCCTCGATCAAAATTCCTGGATCCGCCTCTGGTCTCTGCCTACCACACCGGACTCGCACTGGATTTTCTACGTACCCGTGTTTCAGAGCAGGGCGGTCCCATACCCGTCCCTCACCTCTGGTGCGGAGAAGACCTGTCTCTGTCTGTGTTTCAGAGAGGCGCCGTCCAGGCCGAGCCAACACCAACAGTGAAGCACAGACGTGGTGAGACGACTGGCACCTGCTCTGCCCTACAGGAGAGTAATGGGGACGGCTGCTGACCTGCCCCACCGAGGTGTACTGACGACAGCACCTAGCCTGCCCAACTGAGGTGTACTACAGACAGCACCTTGCCTGCCCCACCGAGGTGTACTGAAGACAGCACCTGGCCTGCCCCACTGAGGTGCATTGAAACGCCTGACCTGCTCCACTGAGGTGTATTGAAGACAGCAGCTGACTTCCCCCACCGAGATGTATTGAAAACAGCAGTTGACCTCTCCAACGAGGTGCACTGAGGACAGCACCTGACCTGTCCAACCGAAGGGTAGTGAGGACAGCACCTGACCTGTCCCACCAAGGTGTGCTCAGGACAGTACCTGGCCTGTCCCATTGGATGGTGATGACAGCAGCTGGCCTGCCCTACCGGAGCATGCTGAGGACAGTAGCTGATCTGCCCCACCGAAGTGCCATGGGGAGTTGCAGTAGCTCCAGCTGCAGGCAGGCGGGAGCTAATAAGGCACCACCGGTAGCAGATAAGATAGAGGTATGGCGCTCTCCGGAGCAAGCTAATCAATTAAGCAGTTGAGCTAAGCTAAGCAGGTAGGAGCGGTGCTTGCAGAAGCCGGCACAATTGAAGGGTAGCGTCCTCTGACGACGAATGCCCTGCGAGGGGTACTGTTCCGTACAAAATCAACATGGCTGTACGGCTGACGGACACGGTTGTCGTCAGTCGCGTGCTAATTAGGGATATATTTAGACGTATACAGAGTTGCACGAATGCAGATCAAGACCGCAGGTAGGATTTGCGATCCATTTTTGCTTGATAGTGAACAGTGGCGGATTGGCGCTATGTGTGAACACTGAGGATCATATGTTTGTTTTTCATTGTGTGGCTTCTGTATTGATCGCCGGTCATCTGACGCTCTCGCTGTCTGCTCGTCGGGGTGGCTCGCCTTAATTATAGCTCACCAGGGGAACGCGCGTTAATCTGGCAGTCCCAAATACGTCCTCAAAATTGAAAATTGATGTGAACCAATTGAAAAAATCAGCGGTGGCCGCTGGGATTCAGATCAAAGCTCTCAGCAGCCTCAGTTCAAGCTCTTCGATATGTTAAGTATTTAGATCAGTACGCGGGAATCAATGGTGCACTAACCAAAAAGAATGTAGCTCACCCAGCAGAAACTGTGGGATTACTTCGTGGGCATTTTGTCACCAAAGCAATACCTGTCAATCTCAGCAATGCTCCCTGTTAGCGTGTTCCACCAAGAATAGTCTCCTATACGTGTGGATCTCGACCCACGACTCCTAACGGCTACCGTTCGAGGGCAGGTCATGCCATTTAGCCGCCCGGCCACACACACACACACATGCCACAACGTTGTGAAGGCTTCTTGCGGGAAAATGTAAATGCATGGTTGCTGACGACCAACTGGTATTCATTGCTTATTTCTATTAATTGGACTATGTTTCATGTTTAAATGCATACCATCCACGCCTGCTACAATGCCCAGCAGAATTGAGCATTAGCCGTCTCATTTTCTGGTGCAATCCTTTTACGTTCAGTTCCTAAACGTTATCACTCGAATTTCAGTTGTCTTTGATTGTCAGGTTAGGGTTGGCTATTCACTTTGAGATCATGATAACGGGAGTTATTTTTTTCGCTGTGTTGGCGTACAATTCCACATGTTCTTTTTCGTTTTTTTGGCGCTGTGGAAAACGTTTCAGCCGACCCATGCAAATGCCGTTTGGCGCACTCTTCGTGCGCGTCAACATTGGATCCCAGATCGGCAGATCCACCACGAGTCCAGATCCCCGATCGGCAGATCCATCACGAGTCCAGTTCCCTGATCAGCAGATCCACCACGAGTCCAGATCCCCAATCGGCAGATCCATCACGAGTCCAGATCCCCGATCGGCATACCCATCACGAGTCCAATTCGCCGATCGGCAGATCCATCACGAGTCCAGATCCCTGATCGGCAGATCCATCACGAGTCCACGCCGCGATCGTCTGGCGCTGCTCGCGTGGCGGCTGTTTGGCCAGTGGAGCCAATGCCAATGCCGAGATGCCGCAGGGAGCGGCATTGTGGCGGACTAATGCACGAGGCGTGTCACGGCGCCGCCGCCTGGCGTCGGCCGGTGGTGCGTGTGATGGCCGGTCTCGGGTTACCACCCGATCAAGATGGATCGGACCGGCCGCCGGCAGCTAAACTCCGGACGTCCGCACCGGCTGGGAGATAGGCCGAAGCTCAGCTGATGAGGGGACACTGTGCCACTCCAGCTCAGCTGCTGAGGGGACACTGTGCCACCCCAGCCCAGCTGCTGGGGGAAACTGTGCCACCGAGCCCGGCTGCTGAGGGGACACTGTGCCACCCAGCTCAGCTGCTGAGGGGACACTGTGCCACCCCAGCTCAGCTGCTGAGGGGACACTGTGCCACCCCAGCTCAGCTGCTGAGGGGACACTGTGCCACCGAGCTCGGCTGCTGAGGGGACACTGTGCCACCCAGCTCAGCTGCTGAGGGGACACTGTGCCACCCAGCTCAGCTGCTGAGGGGACACTGTGCCACCCCAGCTCAGCTGCTGAGGGGACACTGTGCCAGCCCAGCCCAGCTGCTGGGGGAAACTGTGCCACCGAGCTCGGCTGCTGAGGGGACACTGTGCCACCCAGCTCAGCTGCTGAGGGGACACTGTGCCACCCCAGCTCAGCTGCTGAGGGGACACTGTGCCACCCCAGCCCAGCTGCTGGGGGGAGGGGGACACTGTGCCACCCAGCTCAGCTGCTGAGGGAACACTGTGCCACCCCAGCTCAGCAGCTGAGGGGACACTGTGCTACCCCAGCTCAGCTGCTGGGGGGACACTGTGCCACCCCAGCTCAGCTGCTGGGGGACACTGTGCCACCTCAGCTCAGCTGCTGAGGGGACACTGTGCCACCCCAGCTCAGCTGCTGAGGGGACACTGTGCCACCCCAGCTCAGCTGCTGAGGGAGACTGTGCCACCCCAGCTCAGCTGCTGGGGGACACTGCCACCCCAACTCAGCTGCCTGAAGGGTCACGGTGCCACCCCAGCTCAGCTGCTGAGGGGACACTGTGCCACCCCAGCTCAGCTGCTGAGGGGACACTGTGCCACCCCAGCCCAGCTGCTGGGGGGGACACTGTGCCACCCCAGCTCAGCTGCTGGGGGGGCACTGTGCCACTCCAGCTCAGCAGCTGAGGGGACACTGTGCCACCCCAGCTCAGCTGCTGGGGGACACTGTGCCACTCCAACTCAGCTGCCTGAAGAGTGACGGTGCCACCCCAGCTCAGCTGCTGGGGGACACTGCCACCCCAACTCAGCTGCCTGAAGGGTGACGGTGCCACCGACCGATGTCACAGGAGGTCCGGTCCGGAAGGTAACCCCACTCACGAGTCACGGACAGCACACGCATGATGCGACAAGCATTTTATGTGCTCTTCCAAAAATTGCGAATTTATCGTGTTCGTGAGGTATGGCAGCGAAGGTGCATGCTACCAGCCACTCGATGCTATCAGTGTTTAGTCATAATATATGAATAATGTCGTTCCAAATATGATTGACTGGGTAACTACGATAAATGGGAAAGATCATCCTGATTCATTATTTAAGCCAACTTATTTTCTGGTATATTTGTCTACAGGCGTATACTGATGGATTTCAACGCCTCCAAGGTTCCACATAGTTGATCCTGGGACAGGACTCGAAGTACTGTAATAACGAATGCAAATAAAGCATTCGTTATTACATCATTCGGTATGATTTCGTACAAAACGCAATACTAGTTTGCATGCGATGACTGAGTTGATTTAATGCGTTGTAACGATCGCACCTGCCGGACTGCAATCCTAAATTGGACAATACGATATTGAATATGAGGCGGGCGTTCCTTGTACGTAGCATGACGATTCGTGAAGGGCATGTCAGTATGTCCCAATGTTTTGTTTTTAAACAGCGATGGCTGCCTCACTCCTGAATGGTCAGATGACCTCTCCTTTGGCGGGAGCGATGTTAAGTCTTGACTTCGAGGCAGCATAGTATGCAAACTGAGTATGCAAACTGCATACTCAGTTTGCAGTCTTCAGACCATGCCACCTCAGTGAGGCGGCATGTTTTTCAGGTTGATTTGCTCAGTTTTCAGACCATGCCACCTCAGTGAGGCGGCATGTTTTGCAGGTTGATTTGCTCAGTTTTCAGACCATGCCACCTCAGTGAGGCGGCAGGTTTTTCAGGTTGATTTGCTCAGTTTTCAGACCATGCCACCTCAGTGAGGCGGCAGGTTTTCCAGGTTGATTTGCTCAGTTTTCAGACCATGCCACCTCAGTGAGGCGGCAGGTTTTTCAGGTTGATTTGCTCAGTTTTCAGACCATGCCACCTCAGTGAGGCGGCAGGCGCATGGTGGCCATCTTAAAGTAAAACGACGTCGCTGACCTAGACTGATCTGGGACAATCTTCGTTCTGACGAAAACTTCCCAGCCATGATGTTTCGTCCTAAATTGGAATCGGTCTATTAATATTTACCATTAGAGCTCTTAAGTCATTTAAAAGCTTTCACAGGCCGTTGTGCATTACGCCTGGTGCGAGCTGTACGAGTTTGACGTCACATTTCCTGTTGATGCCCAGAGATGAAAAAGTCAACGCAAGGCAACACATGGAGCTGGGAATCGTGCGTGCTGTCTCCACATTTTTGTGGAAAATATGAATACATTCATGAAACGACAACGTTTGAAAATGATTTTCAGAAAGGCAAAATAGGCAACATAAGCGGCCAGCCAGTTGGCCGGGGACGTGGCGCGGCAGCCGGAAGCCGATCATGGTCGGGTAATGACCCGAATAAAACGTTCTAAAGATCTCTTCGTGTGTCCAAGCAAAAGTAAAGTTTTTGTTGGCAGTTGAAATTAATTCCTTCGTTCTCTTCCAAAAATCCCTGCCCCGTCAGAAACGCATACGCTTCAGCACACCAAGACAGGGATGGAAACCGGTGGAAAGCGTTTTTGTGGCTTTTCAAAGCAGAACAGGTCAACGGTTTGTGTGAATGGGCTTTAGTATATTTTTCGTCGGTTGCGGTGTGTAAATGGGCTTCAGTATAGTTTTACGTTGGTTGCGGTAGTGATATTGAAGCCATGTTCATGGAATTATTATTTAAGCTACATTATCTGCTAAGATAATGGTAGGTCACCTACCCAAAGCCTTAACAATATGTTGGAAAGCACTTCGTAATTAAAATACTACAATTATTTAGTTTGAATGTGATATAATCGTGTTGATAATTGATGTCCTCCATATTCACTACTTTAGTTTCGTCCCTTTATTCAGCAAACATAGTACGTATTATGGGTTTATGGTGTGAAGAGTCACCTTCTAAGGTTCACAGCTTTTCCGAATGAGGCTAGTGCAATTAGTCAGCCTTCATCTAACATACATTACGAGGTGAAATGAATTGTTTGTAGTTTAATAGAAGCCTACGATACACCTATGCTCATTTCGTGATATTATTGCAGGAAGAAACAGCTCGATTGATGCGACTGATCCCCTACGTTTTGGTAATGCCTGCTGCCCATTGACCCTCCACGGAGGTTCAATGATTGGGGCGCACGGAATAATGTCCCCGCAGTATCACCCGTGTAGTCCACGTTCTCCTTTCCTATTGAAATATGTCTGGTACTAGGAACTGTTTCCTTAACCCGCGCAATCTCGGTGGATCTTTTTTCACCCCTCTGAGGATTTCCGCGGATAGTGGAAAAAACGGCGCGTGGTAGTGTGCCGAAATTTTGCACACCTTTTCCGACATCAATATGACATGTTGCGTGTATATTTTGAGGTCAGGTCACCTACGATCACTGAGTTAATCAAGGTCAAGTGAGGTCGCCTCGAAAAAATGTTCAACCAGTCGTCACGCTTTAGCGGGTAGAATATTTGAATGAAATGTTTAGCGTTTGCTTATCTTTGGGGACGTAACAAAACGCACCAGAAGAGTTTGTGATTTTTTGCGTTTTTTTTTCGTGACTTGTTTGTATTGCATCTTTGCCCGTTATCGCTGAAATCGAACATTCTAGCTAAAGTGAACACTTTTTATGAGGCTACGCTTGCTTAAAGCAACGTTTCTCGTCATAGGCGTAGGAACGTCTGAAAAGGGGGGGGGGGGCAGGGTCAACAGCAGGGGCGCACCCAGGGATTTCGCAAAGTACCATGGCTGAGCACTTTTGGATAGAGAACCCGATAATTTTAATAGTGACCACACAACATTCACCGCCAAGGGGATGGGGCAGGCCCCCTGGACGCGCCTATGGCTAACAACAACATGTGGTACTGAAAAAGAACTATCATCACTTTCAAATTCGCACTTCAATCTGAACTTCGAACTCTATTCACGACTGATGGATTCTTTTGTAATAGTAGGTTTATCTTCCTGGTGCAAGTGAAACCATTAGTAACTATTGCCGTTCACACACAATTTTTTCAACTTCCGCCATGTGTAAGGGGTGCAAGCTTATTACAGCCTCAATAATGAGTATGTGGTGTGCTCTAGTTTCCATGATGTAGTATTATATGTCTCTAAGATGTCCCCCGTTGTAAATGTCGCCGATTTTGGTGAGGAGAAAGAATAAGCAAGAACGTAGCTTACTTGCTGGCCAATGGCAAAATAAGTCTCATGATTGATGTTGGAAAGGATGAGAAACAGAAAAGACGGGTGATCACTGGTTAAACATGATTTGATCCGGTGTGTGGCAGACCAAGATTGGCAGGCTAACATAATTGTATGGTGTTCGTGTGTTTTTTTTTAACAAATGTGTATGGTTTTTAGGGCCCTGCCGCTTTTGCCAGAGTCGGTCCGCTTTGGAGGGCCAGGTTCATTTTCGTCCCCCAGTTGTGCTCTAAGGATCCCCCTGTGTTTATTTTGGGTTCCTCGCTCACATTTGTGGGACCCCAGAACGATATTGGGGGCTCCGGTATAATTTGTCGGGGTCCCGTCGCGACTTTTCGGGTCCTGGCGCGTGGTTCCGGGGGTAATCCGACGCCAGTTTTCTGGGCTCGACGCAATTTTTGTTGACTTCTCCTGAATTATGTAAAGTCCGTGCCACGGCCTGATTTTTCGGGCCTCGGCGACATTTCTTTTTGCATCCCGCGGCGATTTGTCGAGCTCCGGTACGTTTTTCGGTGCCGTATGCGATTTGTTAAGGCATCTGATGTTTGAGCTAAGGAGCGATTTTCCTGGCTCGGACATTTATTTTTCGGAATCTCTATTTTGAAGGGCTCCGGCTTGATCCTTGTCGGGTTTCGATGCGATTTTGGAGCCACGCAGTGCCTAGCTGGGACCACCGACGCCAATTTTTGGGAGCCCCGAGGGGAATTTGTGATGCCCCGACCAGGATTTATGCGACTACTGACAGGAATTTTGGGTCCAAAGCGCGATATTTGGGGGGCTTGGCGCTAGTTCGAGGAGCGTGTTGTACTTATCTGGGCCCTAGTGCAAATTTGGCGTTCCCCGGCACACATTTTCGGGTACGGTGCAAGTTTTTTGGTGCCCGTTGCATTTATTTATAACCCCTAATTCTGGGGGCCCCGACGCAAATTTATGGGCCCCCAGAACCATTTTTGGGGACCCTTACACGATTCTTGGGTTCTTGGAAGTCCACCTCTTCAGGATGTGGAGAGGGGGGGATTTGCCATTGGTATGCCACTGCGGCTGCTCAACGAGTTGTTTTTTCAGCCGATGGCACCCTTAAGAGTAGAAAGGCCCTTTGGAGAACTTTCTTTCGGAGCATGTTCTGAATTTTCCGTTGCTCGAGTCGACTCGATGGAGTCCTTTTGTGATTTTTTAGCGGTCGACTTGTATATTTTGTAAGCCTCTTGCGCGATATTTTTGGGCCCCGGTACGATTCTTCGGTTTCCCGGTGCATTTTTTCCGTGCTCCAAGGCGCTTCTTTTCCGGGGCCAGACGCGTTCTTGGTGTCTGACGCAATTTTTGTGGCCGTAGAGTAACATTCCGGGTAGGAATTGATTTTTGGGAAGCCAGCTGCGACTTGTGGGGCTCCGGCGGGACTTTTTGGGCCCCTAATGTGATTTCCAAGGGCAACGGCGCGACGTTTTTTGGGTCTAAGTGCGATTTTTGGACCATGTTTTCATTTGTTGGGATGCCTATCGCGAGTTCTCGTGGCCTCGACACGTCTTTGGGGGCCCAACATGTTCTGGTTTCTTTTGGATCGACCGCTAGGAGCCCAAAGTGATTTTCCATGTCCAGACTGTTTTTTCGTTGCCCCGGCTTCATTTATTGGGTGTTCCCGATAATAATTTTGGGGCCCCGGTGGAACCTGTCAAGCCCCTAGCGTGATTTTCAGGGGCCCGGGTGCGACGTTTTAGTACCTTCAGGCTCAGCGTGATTTTCAGCGGCCTCGGCCCAACGCTTTGAGTCCCCGTTGTGATTTTCAAGAACCACGGCACGACTTTTTTTCGGCCCCCAGCGTGATTTTCTGCGGCCCAGACAGTCTTCCTGCGGCCCCATCGCGATTTTCAAGGACCACGGCACGACATTTTCTGCTCCCAGCGTGGTTTTCAGGGGCCCCGGTCAAACTTTTGTGCCCCCAGCGCGATTATCAGGGGCTCCGGCCCGACCTTTTGGGACCCAGTGTGATTTTGAGGGCCCGGCCAGTCTTTTTCGGGCCTAGTGTCATTTTCTGGGGGTCCTGAGAACCTTTTTGGTCCCCAGCGTGATTTACAGGGGCACGGTCCGACCTTTTAAGGTCTTAGCGTGATTTCATGGGGCACTGACGCGACTTTTTGGAGGCCCAACGTTATTTTCAGTGACCCGATCTCACATTTTTGAGCCATCAGCGTCATTTTTAGGGTACCGGGACGATTTTTGAGGCATTCAATGTGATTTTCAGTGGCCTTGGTGGGATTTTAAGAGGCTCCAGACTCATTTTCAGGGATGCTTGCGCGACTTTTTGGCGGCTCCAAAGTGATTTGTATGGGTCCCGGTGCGATTGTTGGGGATACCAGTATGATTTTTAGGGAGCCTGGCGCTATTTTTCCGAACCCAGGCCCGATTATTTGTCGGCCACAATCTCTCGTGGGGAGGGGGACTGCTCCAATGCTCCCCTCCCTTCGATACGCCAATGCGCATGCCCCAATGATTGTATAGCTTAACCATGACGTCTATGGAGTGCATCGCACAAAATCGACTTTCCTATGCCCATTGAACTGCTTGCACCAGAAGTAGTGTTCAGTAATATACACCCTGCAATTGGCCTAAATTCATCTCATTATCTTCAGGGTTCTTAAATCTCAGCCTGGACGTACACATCACTGGACGATGAAAAGCCTTGGTAATAGTCTCCGTTGTAATTCGGTGTTTTGTACTTTTAATCAAAATGTCTTCATTGAATAGATTCTGGGATCGGTGTCTTTGCTAAGCAGAGATTGTTACATATACCACGGCACCACCATCTTACCGAACGTTTCTGTTCAACGACATAATTTGAATTCAATGTTTAACGTGCTGTCAATGCCACTTCGCAGCTACCCAGCTGAAAATCCACTCGGGTCAGTTGCCATGCTTGGCATGTGCCTTCTAGGTCACATGACAAGCATCGCTCGTTACTCGTCACATCATCACTCTTCATATCACTTCTCGTGTGACCTTGTCAGGTCGCACCACGAGCGCCTAATCCTCTCGGGGATTCTGAGATTCTGACAGGCGTTCTCGCACTTGAAGTTGATATAATTGTTTGTGGACTTCATTATTGTATCTATGCTACCATAATAAATGATGGAAATAGGTATTTTCCTATGTTGGATACAAGCACCGATAATACCCAGGCATCTCACTGAAAAGATTGGATATTTGTGTGCTGTGCCAAACTGTGAAAATCCATTGAAATGTGGACATTTTTACCTTCTATTTCATACTACAGTCACGCAATGTATGTATCGTGGCAGTCATTTTATGCTTCAATGATCAAAATACACGTAAATGTTAAAATATATGGCAGCTAGGAATAAGGCTATATATAATACATGGCTATGTAATATCAAGGCAAGGAACTTGCACTTGCAAATTGTACGTCTCGCCTTAATTGTGTTACGTTACTGCCTTCAGCCTTTACAATTTTCTACTGTAAGCAATATTAATGAAATCGATGTTAAGTATGTTAACAGTAAAACAACCACAGTGAAACTCTATTATGAATGTATTTTGGGACTAGCTGGCACATCATCTGCTTTATAGTCTTTTCATAACATAATATAAGGTGTGAAAATCCATACATCTGTTGCATTACATCAACTCCTGAATTAGTTGCGTTGTTGTAAGGTCATGTCCAAGTGTGTATGACTTAAAAAATGAAGTGCTACCATGTGATATGTTCAACTTTTATTTAGTTATGGATTGCAGGAACTTTGTCACATATTCCAATGTGTGCATGCTGCCTTTAGTTAAATGTAAATGTCTCAAAAGTGGGAGGGCCACCTACCATTGTTGCCCCCCCCCACACTTTGAAAAGTGGGAGGGCCATGGCCCCCTGCCCCCCCCCCCGTGCATACGCCTATGCTTCTCGGTGCACTCAACCCATACAAAACATTAAAGAAGGAAAACTAATCATTTCGCAAATTTGAGAAAAAAACAAAAACATATTTTTCGGTGGGCAAGCATTTTTGGACTATGGTTGATTTCGCCTTCCTTTTCTGACTCCAAAAGTTTTGTTTCTAAAAACTCCCCAGAGCCAAAAACATGACGTTAGTTTGACCATGTAATATCCTCTAGTGACGCCACTTTTGAGGGGATGAAATTTTGGGGTGATTTCTGGCCCTACTCGTCGAGCGCTTTCATAAAGTCATAAAGTCATAAAGTATTAAGGCTTAATAAGAGCCACAGGGGCCCATCTGGGTTAAGCCTATCTAGAAAAGGTACTAGAAATGTACATACCCCCACCCCAATCAATCCCTTATCCAAAGTTCCTAGGAAGCTATATATCCCAGCCTATCTAGCACCACTCACTTGCTACCGCATAACACCCTCAACAATCGCAAGCTCCTCCCATCATACCCATCGTGACACCATAGACAATCTTATCAGCATCACATCCCGAAGGAAGGTGCCGAATCCACTGCTAGGCACATCCCACACAAATTCATAAAGCGTTCAGACTTAATAAGAGACTCACTTGCTATTGCATAATACACTGAACAATTACAAACTCCTCCCATCATACCCATTGTGCTACCATAGACAATCTCATCAGTATCACATCCCGAAGGAAGGTGCTGAATCCACTGCTAGGTACACCCTATATAAAGTTATAAAGCGTTTAGACTTAATAAGAGACTCACTTGCTATTGCATAACACACTCAACAATTACAAACTCCTCCCAACTCCCAACTCCTCCCTGTTGATCAACCCTCCCTGGAATACAGAAAAACAATCCCCCAAGTCTGATAATGATTGTCTATGCCGTTTTTAAAGATGGTCAGTGTGTTGCTACTGGCAATGGTTCCTGGCAGCTGGTTCCAGTGTTCTACTACCCTGTTGGTGAAGAAAGACTGTCTTAACCTTGTCCTGCTGTGATTCACATTAATTTTGAATTGATGACCTCTAATTCCATCATTTCTGTTAAATTCAAACATTTCCCTGAGATATCCCTGTTCCTGACCATGAACAAATTGAAAAACCTCGATGAGATCTCCTCTCAGCCTTCTATATCTAAGTGAAAACATATTCAATTTCTTCAGTCTTTCCTCATATGCCAGGTTGTCTATACCATTAACCATTTTTGTTGCCCTCTTTTGTACTCTCTCTAAAAGCCAACAATCTTTCTCATAACTAAGGGACCAAGCTTGTACACAGTATTCCAAATGTGGCCTGACATATGCACAGTAAAGCTTCCTGATGACCTCCTCACTTTTGTATGACACATTCCTCTGTATTCCCCAAGCATTCTTAGTGCCTTCTTCCTGGCTTCTTTGGTCTGTTCTGATGCCCCCAATTTTGTGTTCAAAATAACACCTAAGTCCTTCTCCTGCTGAGTCACAGATAGTACTTGGCCACCCATCAAGTATGGAGCCTTCATATGCTGCCTACCTACATGCATGACTTTGCACTTATCAAAATTAAACTTCATTTGCCATTTTTCGGACCACTTCACTAGCTCGTCTAAGTCTTTCTGCAGCAAAACCTGCTCATTGTGCCCTGTTATTGCCCTAAAGATCTTCAAATCATCAGCAAATTTCAAAACCTTACTGCTAAGGCCACATTCAATGCTATTCACATATATAATGAACAATAGTGGCCCCAGTACCGACCCCTGGGAGACTCCACTAAGAACATTTTGCCATGATGACTTTGTACCATTTAGCATCACTCTCTGCTGTCTATCTGAAAGCCACAACTCTATCCATTTTAGGATGCTACCTGCAATACCATGGACTTGAAGCTGCATCATTAACCGTTTATGGGGTACCTTGTCAAAGGCTTTACTAAAGTCAAGATATGCTACATCAACCTGATTTCCCTGATCAAGTTGTTCTGTAGCAAAATTCAAAAAGTCCAATAGATTTGTGAGACACGATCGCCCTTTTCTAAACCCATGTTGAGTATCTTGAATCAATCTGTTCCCTTCCAGAAAACTAACTATACTACCCTTGATAATTGATTCGAGTACCTTGCAGACTAGGGATGTGAGGCTTACTGGCCTATAGTTTTCAACTTTCCCTCTTTCTCCTTTCTTGAAAATAGGAACTACATTTGCCCTTTTCCAATCTGTTGGAATTTCATTTTGCGAAACTGATTTTGCGAAACTTTCCTTAGACGCCTCTTTCGTTTTCGTGCGATGCTTAGTTTGGAGATTAGATGGGGGTGTATAATGACCTCCCGCCCGAGACGGGATGTGAGGATCTGACCGGAAAGACTAAGTTCTCCAACTCAGGGTCTCCCCTACCTATCCGTGAGGACACCCTAGCTACGCTCCTGTATAAGTTTATGTGGCACCAGCAGTGTAATGGAATGCTGCCATCTCTATAATTGAATGCTTCAATATCTGGCTCATTCAAGACCTCGATGCTCTTGGTATTTTATTGATTGTTTAATTATCATTTCTCCCATGCTTGTCCCTTCGTTATTTCTTGTACTAATAACCGGGGAAACCATGCAATTTCAATCACGCACTGAAAACGAGGTGCCATAAAATGTTATTTTATTACATTAAATTGAGATATTTATCATACCCGATTAAAGAATAAATATGATACGAGTGACATAGTTTATTTCTCTGGAGATAAACAGGTTTCCTCAGACTGTTTTCCGACTTGTCGCCGTCAGATGGAAAATGTTCACCGTTTCAGCCCAAGTCTTCGAACTGGAATCATTTTCTTGCTACTGAGTGTGTGCAAGGCGTGGGTGATGAAACCACAAGAGTGCTGAGGTGCTGTCTCCTCTCTGAAACGATAATGCTCGACATGGACAGCATAATGTTGACTTGTTCCACCGCCGATCTAAAGGCGCCGAGTGGGTCTCAAATGTCCCGTAAACTGGCTTAGTAATATTCAGGGGCGGTCCGCCCACTAAGGCACTTAAGGCAGTGCTTCACCTGAGTAGAACTGACAGATATTTTTTTGTGTTATTTTCGTACATAGGGATGCTATTATCCACTGGAAAATCACAAAATTAAAAAGTGGACATAAAACATTCATTGGTGATTCGTAATTATCGTGAAAATTTTAGTTCAGATTTACATATTCAATTTGGAACAGCTCTATCACTAATCTGAAATACGTATGAGTGAGGCAAGCCTCTGCCAAATATCGCCATATTTTGCGCGTTCGTTTCATACGAAGCGCAGGGTATACAGCTTTCGCAAGATGAATTAAAACGTTTCTGTGGAGTGCATTGTACCGTCAGAGGAAATTGTGTGCAAGTTCACTTTCGGGCTGCATCGGAACATCTTTCACACAAAAAGTTTTCATTAATCCCTGAAATTAATGGATTGTGCGACATTGTGGGGTAGGAGCAAGTTTCCTAACTGCATAGATGGGTAGGAGAAGTGAGAAATTATACTCAACTAAGAGCGTTCGGGAACGGTGGGCTAAGACTGGGCTTTGATGTGGTCCTTCTCAGCTATCCTCCCCCCCCCCCAAACAGCTTACTTTGGAGCAGAATTGGTCTATGGTACACAATGTATGCAAAACTAGAAACATTTTATGCCAAATCCAAGGAATTGGAAACTTGTGAAAAATATTAAAATAAATCTGGGAATTATTTTTGCTTAACACCACTGAGGAACTCAAAACCAGCTCTGGATCTTCCAATGCATCCAGTTTGTACTGGTATGTTGAACTGGTCCCAATTCAAAACTAGGCTTAGTCTTACCAAATGTTTGATCTGATCTTTGGGCTCATAATATTGTTCATGTTCCTCATAGTTGGTAGGTAAGTGCCCATGCCTGGAGACCCCAGGCTGGTATGTGGTCTGGACCCCATGGGTATGGGGTCTGGACTTATATCCACTGACTTTGTGAGAGATCTCCAGCCCTGCAAGTGACAACGAAGTTTGGTAGGAAGAGTGGAAGGAGATGTTGGCAATCTCTAAATGTGACCAGCTATGACTAAATTGAATAATTGGTTGACAAATGTAGAATTTTGTTGGGTTTTTTTCGAATGGCAGTGTCCCATGCTATTTTTTAGTGAGTCTGAACCCCTCAACAAACATAAATTTGTATAGTATTATACACTTGGATCTTTAGTATATGAACCAATGCATTTCCGAGGCCAGCAAATGTATAGTTTTTGTTTGGCCAAAAATTGATCGAGTTGTCCTTAAATTCCTTTCTGTGGTGTGCTACGCTTCTGTAGAATGGACAAATTTTGCCATACCTATTTTAGGAAACATTGATGATAATTCATACAAGAGAACTTGATATTATTATGCTTTAAGGTACTCACAGGACATGGTTTACACATGTTACCTTCAGAAAGCAAACAAAGGGGTTAGGGTTGGCTATGCCAGGCTTTTTTCATTTGGAGGGTTTGATTTTCCAATTAAAAAGTAATCGGTTGGGTTGGGTTGTTATGTTGTCAATTTTGAAGAAAATTTTTTTACAATTTGTTGTGGGAGATCATGTTCTTTTTTCATTAATGTTAAGCTAGGTTAGGAAATGGGTATCTTACATTTTATTTTTACACCTTATTTTATGCCATGTTACTTAACTCAAAACCATTTTATTTGTGTTAATTTCCTTGCCAGCTGAATAGTAAGCATTTGGAGAGGAAATGAGTGGTCACACTAGCTTCATCGCTTTCATAAATGGTATATTGGGAAAAATATAAGAGTCCAAAAAATATCTGAAGGCACAGTTGTATGGATATTTTTTGTATAAAAAGTATTCATTCAAAAGCATATTTCATGTACAGCTACTACCTTGTTTCAAGTCTGCTTCATGCTTACCAAAGTAGATAAATGGAGTAACTTGACATTACTATGGGCATGGTGTCTTTTTAAAATCATTGAGATAAGCAACCTTTACTTTAGGCAAATAATCTATGGAATTGAGAAATGAATAAATATACATGATAAACATGAAATAATTTATTGAAGTAAATTTAGAGAAAGGACACTGAAGGCAAACGTAAAACCGCTGTTTCCTGAGATTTCCGAGACAGCCGAGGTGTGTCAAAGGACATCCTCTCCTGTTCCTGTGGGTGCAGTCAGGGATTTATCAGGGCCTCCTATTTCTAAGAGGGGCTCTTGCTCCCCTCAGTCTCTCCCTTGGCTGAGCTGTTTTGTTATTCAGTGCACTTCATTCGTATTTAGTTCTCTTCAATTAGTGACTGGATGTTATGGTATCACCTAGAAAGTTATGCTTCACCTATCATGTCGGTTCTTGGAGGGTGCTGCCCACCCTCCAAGTGTACTTCTATGTGTCGTGTATGTACGTGTGTCTGTGTATGTTTCACCCATGTATGTGTGTCGGACTTTACGCCACGTTCCTTGCTTGTCGGCGTCTCATCTTTCCTCTCTTTCTTAATTGATATAACCGGATGCCATATAAGCCGGATTAACGTAACCCTTTCCTGAACGTAGCATATCTCTAGCGGATGGCACTCGGCCTCTGCTAAAGATGGAGGAGGAAAAAACAACAAAAAAAAACATGTCGGTTCCTGGTACTAAATAAAGTTCCAATTCCATGTGTATCCATTTGTGTGCCTTACACCATACATTTGGTGACCTTCATAGAATAGCCTTGCAAATAAAAACCATCATCAATCATGAAAAATTCCACTGATGAAATCCTTTAAACTTCATTTTCTTCTCCGTCATATGAGGACAAATTATTTGCCACCAAGAAACAACTAAGTAGGCCAGTCCCGCTTTGGAAAGCCCAGGTGAGCCCCATGGTTTTCAAGGCTGGGTGAGTCCCATGATTATCTTTTGACTTTGGAATGATATATAATTCATATTTGCATAATATTTCATAACATATTTTTCTTACTCTACAAACGGAGGTGAAATGCAGTGGAGCTGTTCAAAATGTTTGCCGACTTGATGGATGTTAGGAAAATTGTTTGCAAGAAGTTAACCTCGGTAACTTCGCTTTTAATGTGTTAATGCATTGCTTTATCTCTCCCCCATTGCGATGGTGGGCATATGCACAACCGAAATGTCTCGAAAAAGTGTTTCTAAAGTCCAAGGTGATTTTTTTCCGGGGTGGGGGACTCAGCAACTTTCGAATTTTGGGAACCGGAAAAATAGAGTGGCCGGAATAAAATGAGTTTTTTTTTTGGGGGGGGGGTGCAGTGGTTACTCTACATCACCCCATTTGGGTACCTCGGACCGACCCTGAGTGGTCATATGCACAGCCGAAATGTCTCGAAAGTGTTCCTAACGTCCGAAGGTGATTTTTTGTTGGGGGGGGGACAAACCACTTCCGGATTTTGGGAACCGAAAAATAGACCGACCGAAATCTGACGATTTTTTGGGTGGTGGTGGAGGTGGGGTGCAGTGGTGACTGCCTCACCCGATTTCGTTTCCTCGGACCGTCCCTGGTAATATTGTTGAAGTTGTGTCGTTGAAATAGTGCCAATGCTTGTGGAAGGTGCGTGATGTTTGAGCTGTGTTGAGCCTGAACCATGTGCGTTGTGCAGACTGCCTACCTTCGACCATGCAGTGCATCTCTCAGGGAAATATAACAGTACTATGACGTCCGATTTGCATGCAGCAACCTCAGACCGGCCATGGGAGAATTTCGAGAGGATGGGACGTTGCCTGGAATGCCAGGTGGAACTGGAAGTGATGTGGTAACAGACAACCACATACATTGAGCAGCGGCACTCGTGTCTGCAAGTTATCCTAACTTGCAGAACATCGGGGCCGATGTTCTGAGCCGTTACAAGAGTCTTTGGAGAGAAGAGCGGTACCCGCCCACCTGTCCTGCAAGTGACGGGCTCGTCCACAGCAAGGAACCACAGTCTAACTAAGTCGAACTTTCTCCTTCCAATCACTGTCTGTGACGAGCGGGGGCGAAGCCTGAGCGAGCCTACTGCCGTGTAAATAGTAGGAAAGTTTATCTGAGAGGCTCGGCCCGACTGTAAAGCTTTTTATATCGTAAGAACGGCTTGCACTACAACACTTCGCGCTCTTAGTGACTTCACTGAGATTCAGACGTGCTCTTTTAATTTTTATGTGCACCAGGTTTTATCACAATATTCTCACAAATTGCTCTAAACTAGTGAACTGTCCGGGAGAGGAGAGGGACAATTTCCCCTCCCCTACAACTTTTATTCTAGACCACATGGAGAAGCGTGGTTTTCGCCGACGCTCCGTCCTTCCAACTGCTCAGTGGTACAATACACTACCATACATTGTGTTTATTGTACCAATACCAATACACTACCATACAATACACTACCTACAATACAGTACCACTGCTCAGTGGTACAATAATGATGTGTACTCTTTATTGTTGATCCTCCATGTCGGGCCAAGGAGGGCGAAGTCGGCGTGGCGCCGACTGACATCTCTATCTTGCCGGGTTTCCACTCATAGCCCCGAACCAAGTGACATTTTCAGTAACGGTTGGCATAAACAGCTAGCTGAGCTTCTGACAACCTCCACATTATTACGAAAACGTTAATTCAAGATCAAGATCACGCGTAAGGGACATGACAAGGAACACTGTTTTTGTCGTGTTCGAACGTAGTGCAGCATAGCTTCCAAACTACGAAAGATATAGCGATTACACAAAGTAGATGGACTTGCAAAGATGCGCTGCATCACATGGTGCCCAACACCTTGATGAAAGTCATCTAGTAATAGTTGACCGGGCAAGGTCACCCACTTTCAGACATAAGCTTTTCACACCTTATCAATTTGCATAATTTGCGCACGTCTAGGCTAAAAAGGATCGGCAGATTTGAATTCAGCAGCGAGAACTACCTTAAGAAGCAATCTATTGCAAAGAGATCAAACTGGATCACACCAGGTCATCTTGGACATTGACGTAGGATGATCTATTTCCTATTCCCAAAGTTTTCGCACGAACTGGGAAGAAAGAGTCATTAATTCGAATACAGCGTTGAAAACTGTCCTGGGAGTTAGTTGTCTGCAACAATAGGATAAAGTCATGTCAGCTCGAGTCACCTGGGTCGACCCAGGTTGACCTTCAGGGCATGAGACATTAAAATGTGCGTACACGACATGTCACCTCATGTGATAAGAGCATGTGATGCCATTTACCTGCCTAAAATGGACGATCAATGACACTTCCACAATCCGTCCTTTTTACGGACAATGGTACCCCGTACAGGTGCACATTTTGCGTCATGCTCCGGTGCCCTGGCCTGACAGCAACCTGAAACCTTCCACACAAGGCAATGCGTTATATGACATCTAATTCGAGCCTTGCGCTATGGTTGTTGTTGAAATTCGGAGCATTGAAAAAATCAGGTTCACCTTGATCTGACCTCATAAGCTGACCTGAGGTGACCCAAACTATTTCTGTATTTTTGTGCGGACAAATACCTTAGCACCGACATGCAAAACGTTTAGTTCTATTTGAGACCCTGCTTATGACAGCTCTTGGACAAGTATCCCAAGAGTACCCTAAAATGGCACTTTTGGAAGGCAGTGTCCTGAATTTGACCTCGTCGAATTCTGTAAACCTGGGTTACAAGCTAAAAAGTTTAATACCAAAAGATCCGCTATTCAAATTTCAGAAGATATGCCAGTTATGCACGCCATCGCTCTGTAGGTTCGGTGGTTACCCCGGAAAAGCGTGAAGGGAAGGAGAAATAAGTTCCCCTCCCCTCGACAGTGCGAGGGTTAATTTGTGTTCAAAGGAGGGTGTTTGTGGCTACATTCTCGCGTGCGAGCACCTTACCATGCATCTCGCACCACAGCCGGCACTTGCCACCCGTTCCGGCTAACATAGGAGGAACCGTGGTGCATTAGTAATTCGTATTCCGGAGTCCAGAATACAGTCAGATGGAAAGATGGCACCTTTTATCACTGCCTTTTGCGACGCAAGTTTGTGATGCATCGCATCCGAAATCACTTCCCCATCTCCATCGGCCAGGTGCATTTGAACAGAGAGCATTTACTCAGCAGAAGGTATGCAATGCAATGTCATGGCAGCGACGGTGTGCCAGCTGTTGGACGAACTAAATATGCATCCTTGACGGATGTTTTGGCCTAAAATGACAAAATCACTGGGCCAAGTCGTCATTTTTAGTCACGTTTGGTTCACTTTTGCTCTGTAGCTTTGCCTGTTTTGCTGCAATTGGAGCGATCCGAGAATTGCCATTCAGTATTTTTGGATGTTGTCGGATCATATGGCAAAATTCGCAACCATTGCAACCATCACGCAGCCGGTTGCAGCCATCTCAAGGTCGAGGTCTCGTGACACGCAACGCAGTGGTTTTTGCGGGACGGCTGAAGCTAAGGTTGGGCCGAAATGTCGGCGCGTGAGGCTGTCGCCGTCCGATGGATCGAGGCCGACGAGGGGGGAGGGGGAGGGGGGTCGGTCGGCGACAGTGACGAGGGGGGATCGGTCGGCGACAGTGACACAAAATAGCAAATCAACGTGACAATCAGAGCACGTGAACAGCGATGCACTTTGTTTTCAAACTCGGGGAGAAACACGGAATCTGATAAACTAGTCAAGCATCGCGTCTTACCTCACCTGTCACCTGTGTTGATCGTCAAAATAATGCAATCATGGTGGAGCGCAGTGGTACCCAGCAGGAACGTTCAGTAACAGCTCTGCATGTGATGCTCAGGAGCTCGGTCGCAGAACCTGATGGCCGGGATTGCAGAAGGAACACAATCCTGTTTTAAAAGGGATTAGATCGTGGACTTTCTTTTCCCCCAAGCTTTCTATGAGTGTCTGTCTTCGAAACGAAAGCTTTAAAAAAGAACTATATACCAAGGACGAGGTCGATAAAGAGGATCATTGCGAATCGTTGACTTCCTCGTCTCGCTGGACTTTTTTTTATACGCTAGACAATCTATATTTCGGAAACGCCGGGGTCGGGGTGGGGTGAAACCTCCCTCCCCATCCGGCCGAAGGTATTAAATGCCGAATGCTGGCGAGGGTTAAGACGCCCATGGGCGCTACTAAAACTTCGCTACGGGGACCCACTTATTTCTGGGCCTCATGCTCAATGACTACCCAGCTCGGAGGAGCCCGTGCAGCTTCTGTTCCTAGCCGGGCCTGAAACTTGAAGGCCCTCTATCGAGATAAATTTCGCCGCGCGAAGCACGCCGAAAATGGCCCCCGCCAGAATGACGGAGGGTGACTAGAGACCCACTAGCCCTCCACATCCTATGGTTGCGCTACTGAAGGCGCCAACTCTATTGGGCCCTATGTTAAAACTTAAAAATATTAAGGTGAGGAAATCAACGATTCGCAATGATCCTCTTAAAAGTACAAAAAAGTGATCATCTTGGTGTAGTCACACCACATAGCGGATTCTTCAGCATCAGCATGATCCGGTCGAATGTCGATGCTTCGAGACTCTCAGTCTCGGATGAGTCGGTGCTTCGGCAGCCGTCCAAGTGTTACCGTGCCACTGGCCTATGCCTGAAAGGGAACTGACCTGGTGGTACATACCTTAGCCCGGATATGCCCTAGTAGAAGCTGGCCTGGGTGTGTCCTGGGAGAATTGGCCTTGATGTGCTCTGGCAAAAACTAGCCTGGGTGTGGCCCGGTGGGAATTAATCTGGGCACTCCGGTGGGAGCTGACCCGGATTTGCTGTAGTGAGAACTGACCTGTTTGTGTCCGTACTCGGGTGGGAACTGCATGCAGTCGCTGTAGATGTTCTCCGTCTTGATCGGCGAATGTTGCACTGCGGTGAACTGCTGCATATTCTCCCGGTACCAGGGATACATGGTGACGGTGACGGTGACGGTGACGATGACGATGACGGTGACGGTGACGGTGACGGTGACGAAAGGGCTGGTCAGCTCGACAGGCTTCACTTGACGTCACCGGCTAGTGCAGTGTGACGCACTATGTGCTCAGCCAACCTCCCGCCACCACCGGCATAATCACGCTGAGGCTGCCACCCCAGTCACGTGGCGCGCGGCTTGGTGACACCACCGCGAACACTCACCCCACGAGTCACCACAACTCTGCACACGGACTCTCCGCACTAGTCGTAGCCAATAACGACGGCACTGATTAACTGATTATCCCAGCTGGCGCCTCAAATGGCGAACAACCAAGTCCACTGCGAGGTTCCACATCACAACTTGTCACTTGCAAATCGTCGCCAGAGGTGCTTATCGGTTTCTTTTCTCAAGATTTTGCAAGCGATCACAGCATTGCAAACAACTGGACGCTTTCTCACTCAAGAACAGATCAGGCAATGAAGGTCCCGGGGCTCCCACCCCGGGATCAGGTCAAGCTATGAAGGTCAGGACACTACAGACTCCTTCCTCGGGATCAGGTCAAGCTATTAAGGTCAGGGCACTACAGGCTCCCTCCTCTGGATCAGGTCAGAGCGTGACGGTTAGACCGTCAGAGGCTGCCAGCTATGGTCAGTTCTATAGGATCTCGTACCGCCACGTGACGGTTATACCGTCAGAGGCTGCCAGCTGTGGTCAGTTCTATAGGATCTCGTACCGCCACGTGACGGTTATACCGTCAGAGGCTGCCAGCTGTGGTCAGTTCTATAGGATCTCGTACCGCCACGTGACGGTTATACCGTCAGCGGCTGCCAGCTGTGGTCAGTTCTATAGGATCTCGCACCGCCACGCTTTGTCAGACCACAGAGTCGCTTAACGACGATGGCCTCTGAATGTCGATATTGAATTTATATGCATGTCCAAGCGTGTTCGTCAGCCGACTGCGATGGGAGGTATCTGCAGCACCTGCCAACAAAACACCGGTACAACACGTCATGGCGGTGGTACAGCAGGCACAACAGGCTACGGCGGTGGTACAGCAGGTACAGCAGGCTACGGCGGTGGTACAGTGGGTACAGCAGGCTACTGCGGTAGTGCAGCGGGTACAACATGTCATGGCGGTGGTACAGCGGGTACAACAGGCTACAGCGGTGGTACAGCAGGTACAGCAGGCTACGGCGGTGGTACAGCGGGTACAGCATGTCATGGCGGTGGTACAGCAGGCACAACAGGCTACGGCGGTGGTACAGCGGGTACAGCAGGCTACGGCGGTGGTACAGCAGGTACAGCAGGCTTCTGCGGTAGTGCAGCGGGTACAACAAGTCATGGCGGTGGTACAGCGGGTACAACAGGCTACGGCGGTGGTGCAGCAGGTACAGCAGGCTACTGGAAGTGCAGCGGATACAACATGTCATGGCGGTGGTACAGCAGGCACAACAGGCTACGGCGGTGGTGCAGCGGGTACAGCATGTCATGGCGGTGGTACAGCGGGTACAACAGGCTATGGCGGTGGTACAGCAGGTACAGCAGGCTACGGCGGTTTAACGATGGTGTAAACTCTTCAATATGCTGTCCTGAATAAGATCAAGACCAGGTGCAGTATTTTGTTTGGAGTTGTAAAAGGTTGTCGAAGTTCTCTGATAATAAAGGTATCGTTGTAAGCTATGCGAGATGAAATGAACAAATCGGCTTGTACTCTACACGCTCCTGATGCTGTACTAATTCGGGGCCTAGTCAGCTCTCACGTCAGCGCTTCTTCCAAGCGTTTTCAAAAACATCTGTGTCATCCAATGGGTATGTAGGTTATCTCTCTGATCGTAAGGGGGAAGTTGGCGTTGCCGGGCTCTGACCATTAGGTCGACTGATGCGTCTTATACATTAGGCCACCGTGCCATGGAAGATTCGCATCACAGCCCCAACACACTCAGCATGGTGAACAGTCAGCTATAATACAAAATACGTCAGTACTCAATAGTAAAAAGGCGCATTACCGTGACAGCACGCCAACATGTACTATCCTGGTCCGAAGTCAGGCACCTTATCGATTAGAACATGGGCCGGTACACAACATATGCACAAGAAGAGGCTTGCCCGCCACAGGAACCGAACCTGCAGTTCCCTGATCCGAAGTCAGGCACCTTATCCATTAGCTCACACGGCCGCACCGGCATTGACACCACAGGTCCGGCAAGCCCAGGCACCACGGGCCCAATACACTTAGCATGGTCAACAATCGGCTATAATGAAGAAAAAAACGCCGTTACACAATAGTAAGAAGAGACAGATCCATGGCCGGATGGTAGCCTGCAGCCTCCTGGTCTGAAGTCGGGCGCCTTATCCATTAGAACATGCGCTGATGCATAAGAAAACGTATGACCGTGGCAGGACTCGAACCTGCAGTCTCCTGATCCGAAGTCAGGCGCCTTATCCATTAGGCCACACGGCCACAGCAGCCGAGGGGCGGCGGCGCAGGAAAGACAGCCTGACGTGCTCCGCACCAGAGCTGAGGTCTGTTTTGTGAGAAAAAAACCCAGCAGAACTGAGATTTAACATGGTCGTAGAAAGCAAGATCGGTGCAAATTCAGCATCCCTGCGTAAGGCCTGCTTCACCACCGACGTACTTTCTTATAATTTCTACCGTCGTAGAAATTATACGGAATGACGCTATACATTTGCAAAAACGATTAGGTAACTCATGAAGTACAATCGTGGCTGTAATTTAAATAAGTAGTAATATTACATAACACAAACTCGATACTAGTGCCGTAATTATGTGAGTCATGTCCAGTAGGTACTTATCGATGTCTTAAAGTATTTATATTCTAGTGTTCTTCCCCCACAACCCATCGTTCCGGCGAATTTGCGACGAAATGAGATTAGAGGGCCGCAGAAGCACGACGACAGCATTTGGTTCATTTGTTCATTGGTTCATTGGTTCATTTGGTTCGTTAAGTAGTGCGTACTTATCAAGAGAGTTGTAAGTAAATGACAGAAAGAGTGTAACTATCTAACTACTTTGAATCAACTCACAAACTCTTATGAATCAAAGCATGCAAGTTTGCAAGATTAGCCCCCACAGCCCCTCGGTTGGTGGGCAGATGTGCCTCTATGGTATTAGGTAGGTAGGCACTGCCTAGGCACTAACGTGAATGCACACGCCATGAGCCCATTAAACCCATCTCTCTTAGGACTCATGAGCTTCAGCTCACCGCGAACCGATAATCCGTGGACCCTGGTTCCGTCCCGTCCAGTCCCGTCCCATCCCGACCCGTCCCATCACATCTCGTCCCGTCCCGTCCCGTACCGTACCGTACCGTATCGTACCGTCCCGTCCCGTCCCGTCCCGTCCCGTCCCGTCCCATCACATCTCGTGCCGTCCCGTCCCGTCCCGTCCCGTCCCGTCCCGTCCCGTCCAGTCGTCCCGTCCCGTTCCGTCCCGTCCCGTCCCGTCCCGTCCAGTCAGTCCCGTCCCATCCCGTCCCGTCCCCGTCCCATCACATCTCGTGCCGTCCCGTCCCATCACATCTCGTCCAGTACAGTCCAGTACAATCCCGTCCCATCCCGTCCCGTATCGTCCCGTCCCGTCCCGTCCCATCACATCTCGTGCCGTCCCGTCCCATCACATCTCGTGCCGTCCCGTCCCGTCCCGTCCCGTCCCGTCACGTTCCGTCCCGTCCCGTCCCGTCCATCTCATCCCATCCCATCTCGTCCCGTCCCGTCCCGTCCCATCTCGTCCCGTCCCGTCCCGTCCCGTCCAGTCCAGTCCAGACCCATACTGTCCTGTCCCATACCGTCCTGTCCCATACCGTCCTGTCCCGTCACGTCCCGTCCCGTCCCGTCCCGTTCCGCTACGTTTTGCTAATTGCCGCCAAATGATAGTCTTGTGACATTGTTGACGTCGTGGAATGTTTCGCATGGAGGTTCGCTGGGTAAAGTCGATGAGTCGATTCGAAAACCAACATGTTCTGATGGAAAACAAAGCCGGATACCCTGCTGAGCTTTGATGTACCTCATCTTTTTGTTTAATTTGCTTCCAGATTAGCTACCGAACCGAAGCGCTGGATCGGTGTTCATTTTTGGACCCGTTGTGTGTTTCCTTGTCTATAAATGTTTTTCATGGTCCCAGCGCATTTTTGCTAGGGCCCTAGTACGTTATTGAGACTCCGGCGTTTTTTTTTGTGGTTTTGCTGCTTTTTGTAGGCTGACAGTGTTTTTGAGGTACCGGTGCGTTTTCAAAGGCCTCAGTGTGTTTATTTAGTGCTCTGGTGTGTTTCTTTTTACTATGTCGCTTTTTGCGCTATGAAGCTGGATTTTGAGGTCCTCATGCTTTTGTGATTCCGGTGTGCTTTGATGGTCTACGGTGTGCTTTTGAGGGCTCCCGGTGTGTTTATTTAGGTCATCAGCGCATCTCGTAAGGTCATGTCCCTTTTTGTGAGACTCGGTTCGCTTTAGGGGGCCCCGCTGCGTTTTCGGCCATCCGGTGTGCTTTGAAGCCCCATTGTGTTAATTTGTGACCCGACGCAAGCTTCTGAGGTCCCAGCGCGATTTCCGGGACTCTCCGGCGTGATTTCTCGACGTCCCGACGCATCTATTCGGGGCAGTCGCGAGGTTCCGGGGACTCAGCGCGAATATTCGGGACCTCTTCTTAATTTTTCGGAGCGCGGGTCACTTTTCCGGGACCCGACATGACTTTTCTGAGTTGGGGCAACTTGATTTGTGGCGTCCGGTGAGATATTGTTGGGCCCCGACACGAATTTTGACGCCCCGTGTGATTTTGCTGTAGACCCAGCACATATTCTTTAGGGTCTTCTTCAGGGCCCTACGCGATTTGATGTGGAATGATCAGAAGAAAGTTGCAGTGTAGTTCGGCTTAATTAATCACCAAGAAACATAGCGCTATATTAGCTATTTCTGCTAAAGAAAATAATTACTGCAAAATTTAATTGATGGTTATAAATATAATTTCATTGACGATACAGATGTACAGTTTTTCGTAAATTACAGAAGCGCAAATATCCCATTGGATAGGTCTAGATTAAACCTGTAGAATGTATAAAAAGTGTTTGATATGGGTCCGTACTGAGGTCAACAAGCCTAATAAAAGTTGCGGCGCTTTATGAATTGCTACCACGACAGGTCACTGAGCTCTTCTGCAACGCATGCTGGTGGAGTTTAATTTTAGTAATACATCAATCATGGTTTTCAACAGGGATCTAGTTACGGGATCACAATCTTATGAGATTGTTCGTCTGATCAAAGAGATGGGCTGAGGTCACTGATCTGATGTAATCTCGTGTGATCTCAAGTGATCTCGTGTGAGCTAAATGTATTGTTCACTTTTGTGTGAGCTTCGTTCGTTCACCAAATGTACTTCTTCACTGCACAACAATGCTGTGCGCGAAATTTAAATTGAGCGAACTATTATTCCTCAGGTACTTCCAAATTGCATCTTGGCCGGTTCTACGAAATATCTCTACTTTAAGTGTGAAGTAGTGCCGTCCGATGCCAGCTAACCGGTTCGGTGTGACATGACACCAAGGCGTGGGTCATATTATGTACAGCATGTATGTATTTGTAAGGGTAAGGATACAGTAGCGAAATCGTCCCGATGATAACCTGATCTCAGGTTTAATGGCTTCATACTTTATCGAAATTTCCACGAAATCCAAAATGTTGCTACCGCAAATTTGAGACGTTAAGTTGTACTCAGAGAACACTAACAGCACAGCACACAATACACGCTGCACAACACAGCTGCACTCAGAGAGTGGATGCATGTTCTTGGAGGTAGTCACGGTCTGGCTTAGGTCCGTGATCGGTTACTACCTAGGGTTAAACATTTCACCGAAGATGCTAAGCTGATGAAGAAGATGATGCATTAAGCTCCAGCCCGCGATGCCGCTTCGCTCACAGCACATTCACGACAAACCGAGAGAAGTAGATGCTGCCCCACTGCGACGTCAGTTGATATTAGTGTACCCTGAAGCCCTTGAGGCCACCCTTATCTTTCGTGTCTACAAGACACAACAGTCCACAATTTTCCAAAAACGTTTTGCATTCTGGAGGGTCATTATAGGTACTTCGGAGCACACCTAACCACAAAGACACCGGTTTCCAGGACATCAAGTACTACCGTGAGGGCCCTCGCAACATTTGTGATAACTCTAGTTGCGTTTTCATTTTATATCCATTTTAATTTCTCTACATTTCTAGCATTCCTACAATATGTCTAGCCAACTTTTCGTCCCAACCCTTGCGGCCATTGTACGTTCCCAGTATGTATTGCTACTTGCTGTTTTGTAACTGGCTTAAACCAGGGATACAACTGGTATAAGCCGGTTTATACCAAGGAACTGTCAAAAACATTTGCTGTCAAGACACATCAGCCTTGTGCAGAAGACCATGACAGGTTTGTGATTCTAGATCCGGAGGTTCTGCGAATTCCAGAGACATAAGCCCATCGTGGTCTGCAGCGGGGTTAACAGTATTTGCCAGTAAATAACTGCTACGGGGAAATGCAACTGGCATGGTAAAAACTATTTTTTTTACAGCAATTTACCAACCGTGCCTTAAGCACATATTATCGGTTCTGTAACCTATCTAATCCTACACGAGGTTCTCCCACTCGTCCCACTGATAGTCCATCTACGGGCCTGGGTCGGGCTTCTCTGCACTGTCTGAGGTCCTACCAACATCTCAAAGGTTCCCAACCATCAATGGGTCACCAAACCATCCCCACCTACTTGGTAAGCCGGCGCAATTTCCCAGGTGTGTCCTAAGGAGGCGAATTAGCCGTGTGGGCAATTATTGCATAGGAGGACGCTCCGGCGTGTGGTTTGTTCGCCCGAATACCCGACCACTGCCTGCTGTTCCCTGGAGTTGAATGGGAGGACGCTCTGGCGAGTGATCCGTTCGCCCGACTACCCGACCACTGCCTGCTGTTCCCTGGAGTTGAATGGGAGGACGCTCTGGCGAGTGATCCGTTCGCCCGACTACCCGACCACTGCCTGCTGTTCCTTGGAGTTGAATGGGAGGACGCTCTGGCGAGTGGTCCGTTCGCCCGACTACCCGAACACTGCCTGCTGTTCCCTGGAGTTGAATGGGAGGACGCTCTGGCGAGTGATCCGTTCGTCCGACTACCCGAACACTGCCTGCTGTTCCCTGGAGTTGAATGGGAGGACGCTCTGGCGAGTGATCCGTTCGTCCGACTACCCGAACACTGCCTGCTGTTCCCTGGAGTTGAATGGGAGGACGCTCTGGCGAGTGGTCCGTTCGCCCGACTACCCGAACACTGTCCGCTGTTCACAGAAGTTGCACGAGAGGACGAGTGGTCCGTTGTGAAAGTTTCATGTGTGCCTTTGTTTTCGCGCTTATCGGCACTGATAAGTGTCAGCTTTGCCAGATAAAGGAGCGATCCATTTGATCGATTCGAGAAGAGGTACATTCAAGCTATACAAATCCTTGAGTCGACTGGGTTTCAACAAGCACCGCAGATGTGCAGGGATCCACATACCTGTTTCTGTGATAGCGGGGATCAGGTTTATAGGATAGTGTGTGTGTGTGTGTAGGGGGGGCAATGCATCCATTGTCGAATCGCTCACCACGTGAAGCGATAATTTTAAGGCCAGCTTCTAAGATGGCTTTTAGAGATCCCACTCATCAAAACCAAAATTGACAATTCGAATCCAGGCAAGATCGAAGACTTGTTTTGTGCAACTGATATAATGTATGCGGGACACCATTACGCATCGGTACCATAGTAATACTGGGTATAATTTGTGATGTAAAAAAAAACTTATGTCATCATTGGATTATTCCTGGTGAAGCCAAATTGTTTCTGACAGAGGCTCCGCGGCCAGCTTTGGTATGTCGGTATGTTGGCAACATTTCACCTGGGATGACCTGAGATGTCCGCATCGTATGCCCCTTGAAATCTCACGATCTGGGCGGATGGACACCTCCAAACCGATTTGTTGTGACCTCCAACAACTGGTGGCAACGTTTCTGATGTTCAGCTGGCATTGCCCACGGTGTGCTAGCGTTAATTGTAGGTTATAGGAATCGGCTTAGAGCCTAGAATATATACAGACAATCGTGTGGTAGGCTTCGTAATGATACCCAACCGCTGAGTGGATTTGCCAGCGGCTAGCAAGCGCATGCATAGTTTAATTCGTACTCATGCTTATTGCGAATACAGATTTGTAAAGTTGGTGATCAACGAAATTGGCACACGCACCGCGAAATATTATCATGTATCCTCATAACATTAACGGAAGGAAATCACCGTAACCTGTGTGTTTTGGTAGCTTTCAGAGGTGTGGTATACAAGTGTCCAGAAAAGTAAACTAGAAAAAAATATAAAAGTCCAGAAAGGTAAGCGGCACCCACTAAATCTCACCGAACGTCTCGCATTCTGGTAGCTCTGTGACGACACGAGGACCTTGTGACGACACGAGGACTTGTGACGACACGAGGGCCTTGTGACGACACGAGTTACCTTGTGACGACACGAGGACCTTGTGACGACACGAGGACCCTGTGACGACACGAGTCTACCTTGTGACGACACGAGGACCTTGTGACGACACGAGTCTACCTTGTGACGACACGAGTCTACCTTGTGACGACACGAGGACCTTGTGACGACACGAGTCTACCTTGTGACGACACGCGTCTATCTTGTGACGACACGAGTCTACCTTGTGCCGGAACCAAATGCGAATGTGCTTTTGAACACGTATTTAAACGAGAGCGCGATGGGATTTGCAGCGGTGTGGTATAGATAATGAGAAGCGTCCTTCTGAGGGGAGTTTGAGGTGGCGAGGGTCTCTTGTCAAATTGTGAAAACCATTAATGCTGCACGTGCTAGCCTCTTGTTAAAAGTGCAACCATGCACAACAATCTTAGATGGCACTGGCGGGCTGCAGATTGGTGGTGCTAAAACATGCTCTTGCCCTCACCTGCTGGAGGGAGGTGAGGAATGGAAGAACGGCGCGGGGACGGAGGAAACGGCCTGAAGATGTATCGTTGTGTATCGTTGCGTTCTCCGAGGAACGGAGGAAGAAAACTTTTGGAACGGCAACGCACGAGCTAACGTGATGGCAATACAAAAAGCTTAATGTATCACGTTATTGCTATGTGATCGACACGTACGTCACAGCTAGAGCCATCAACAGCAGGAAGTGTTGTGTTGCCATGATAGACTGGAGTGTATTAGTCACTCCGCATAAGAGCTACCACTGACTGGAGCTGATGACACCGTTTGGTCCAATGGACTGGCGAACGGTGTACTCATATATCCCCGCGGGCTGGTGCCTGGTGACCTCGCCATTTCTGTACGGAGGCGACCAGCTATGAGCAGAACGTGCCTCCAGTGGCATTATTTACACGTAACGCGCCTCCAGTGGCGCTACGTACATGTAACGCACCTCCAGTGGCACTACGTACATGTAACGCGCCTCCAGTGGCGCTACGTACATGTAACGCACCTCCAGTGGCACTACGTACATGTAACGCACCTCCAGTGGCACTACGTACATGTAACGCGCCTCCAGTGGCACTACGTACATGTAACGCACCTCCAGTGGCGCTACGTACATGTAACGCACCTCCAGTGGCACTACGTACATGTAACGCACCTCCAGTGGCGCTACGTACATGTAACGCACCTCCAGTGGCACTACGTAAATGTAACGCACCTCCAGTGGCGCTACGTACATGTAACGCACCTCCAGTGGCGCTACGTACATGTAACGCACCTCCAGTGGCACTACGTACATGTAACGCACCTCCAGTGGCGCTACGTACATGTAACGCACCTCCAGTGGCACTACGTACATGTAACGCACCCCCAGTGGCTCTACGTACATGTAGCGCACCTCCAGTGTCACTACATGCGTGTAACGCACCTCAGTGGCACTACATACAGTAACGCACCTCTAATGGCACTACGTACATGTAACGCACCTCCAGTGGCACTACGTACATGTAACGCACCTCCAGTGGCGCTACGTACATGTAACGCACCTCCAGTGGCACTACGTACATGTAACGCACCCCCAGTGGCTCTACGTACATGTAGCGCACCTCCAGTGGCACTATATACATGTAACACACCTCCAGTGGCACTACGTACATGTAACGCACCTCCAGTGGCGCTACATACCGCAACGCGTCTCCAGTTACGGAATTGTGTGGCTCTACATTGACATCAAATGGCGGAATAGCGTGGCCAAGGGAATTTACAACACGGCATCACCAATCAGCTGTGGAAATATGAACAGCTGCTGGATACCGCCGCGTTTCTTCGTCATCGCGCGTGCATCTGGGCGGCCAATTATCGCTGGTGTTACACGTCGATGGTGCGCCGGGGTCTCCCGGCCGCCCATGGCAGACTCACGGCCGGCCACGTGGGCATGGCCGAGCTGGAGGCAAATGGACACGGACGGAACAAATGGACACGGACGGAACAAATGGACACGGACGGAACAAATGGACACGGACATGGACAATGAACCAGTCTTCGGCCATTGATTTGGGTTGTTTCACCTTTTGCGAGAGATAATTCTGAAGTGGATGCAGTGAGTCTCCAGGCAGGGTTGTATCGTGTTCCGTGAGAAGGCCCAGACAAATTCGAGACACCACGCCCACGGATGAGATGATACTGGATCGACAACTGGGGGATTACCGCGACTGCTATCTGGAGACAGAAATTAAATGGTGAGAGCAGGTAAGAGAGAACATGGAGAGAACTGTGTCGAAGCGGCGCTTCTGGCAATGGAGTCAGAGAGCCTTTTGCCATGCATTCTGGCGATGTTCCCAAACTAACGAAGGAGATCGAAAGGTTGATATTTTCTTCAAGAAATAGCAGCATAGTATGAAGACAAAGAGAGTTATTTCCTTGATGTATAGCATCAAAAACAACCATAAGTTACCCTACGACCCTGTTCGGTCATATAGTCCAGTTAGCCTCCGATGTCGATTGATCCTGGGCAGGCCAGGTAATCCCACGGGTTGTGGGATTAAAAACCATATCATGGCCAGGACTCCCAATGCGCTACCCACTGAGCTTCTGTAACCCTTGATGTATGGCACCCTTTTCTATGGACAAAAACGACAGGACTTGTTGCAATTGTTTTGCAAGGTTGCAATACAGAATGTGCCGGTTGAATGACGTTCCTTGAAGATAATGTAAACAGCCATACATATCGAAGAGAAATCAGCACCAAAGGAATGCAATTTTCCATCTTGGAATCTTTGAATTTGCACATGGAAGCATCAAGCATGTTGAAAAGCTTCCACACATTGGGAAGCTGTCAGAACCTCACACATTAGCCTGATCAGGACCTTGTGGACAGAATTGAGGAAAGAATATTAGTTGTTCAGCTTAACGAATTTATTTTGTCCTAGTGTTATTTCAAATGTGTTCTCACTCAGTTGTGGACTGGCATCCTTTTACCGTGTTCTGGCTGGACGCTTTTGGCATATACCATTCCTTTGTCCTTCATATTTGCAACAGTTGATGTCTTGTCTTGCCTTAGTAACCAGCTCAGTTTCTGCGTGCCTTAAGCTCAGAAGGATGCTTCAACATTCTACCAACTATTTCGTCCCTGCTTGGGTTTGAAATCCAATGCACAGTTTATGTGTAATATTTCGCATGAGACGGATTTTGAAAATCCTCGCTACGGATTTTGGATACCGGGGGGAGGATTTTAAGATGATTCACTGCATGAAACGTCATATATGTAAAGTCAGATTTAGCGAGGTTCGGGGACGCGTCACTATCTCTCCCTCGGTGTGGCGCCGTCGTCAGATTTAGCGAGGTTCGGAGACGCGTCACTTTCTCTCCCTCGATGTGGCGCCGCCGTCAGATTTAGCAAGGTTCGGGGACGCGTCACTTTCTCTCCCTCGGTGTGGCGCCGCCGTCCGATTTAGCGAGGTTCGGGGACGCGTCACTGTCTCTCCCTCGGTGTGGCGCCGCCGTCAGATTTAGCGAGGTTCGGGGACGCGTCACTTCCTCTCCCTCGATGTGGCGCCGCCGTCAGATTTAGCGAGGTTCGGGGACGCGTCACTTTCTCTCCCTCGGTGTGGCGCCGCCGTCCGATTTAGCGAGGTTCGGGGACGCGTCACTGTCTCTCCCTCGATGTGGCGCCGCCGTCAGATTTAGCGAGGTTCGGGGACGCGTCACTGTCTCTCCCTCGATGTGGCGCCGCCGTCAGATTTAGCGAGGTTCGGGGGACGCGTCACTGTCTCTCCCTCGATGCGGTGCCGCCCATGATGCTAAAGCGATTGTATATTTATCAATGACTTGAATGGCCATAGCTGTCAGGAACGGATACAGGGGAGACTGGGGCATACCCCCCAACCCCCCTATGGAAAGGTGGCTCCCCTCCGGCTGGGAAAGGGCTCCATCAGGAAGATCCAAGTGCACTCCTTCCCGCTTATCACTTAAATAATTATTCCGCCGAAAGCGCCCCTCCGTAAAATGTACCCGTCCCCACTGGCGGATCTAGCCCACCGGTTTGGGGGGGGCAACTTTCGGTTTTCGGCGTCAGCCCCTCCGCTCCCCCTCCCCCAGTGGCGTACCCAGGAATTACATCAGGGGAGGGGTCGAACGGATTTGGAGGGTGCCCCTTCTTCCACTATTTTTGTTTAAAAGCACCGGATTTCGACCACTATTTGGCAAAGGGGCCCATTTGAAGAGAAAAAAAACAATTGACAACATAATTTCCTGTGTAGGGGCCCCAGCCTACCTCCACCGTTTCTATGTTACCGGATTTTTGTCCTTGTTTACCAAAACCTTCACGTTCTCGTTCAACGTCTTGTACCACGTCAACGTTCATGCACGTGTACACACTGGCGGATCCGATTTTGTCAACTCTTGCTGTAAGCAGAACTTAGAGCATGGAACCCTCGATGTGTGTTAGAATCTACTATGCTACCATACTGGCTTTCAAACAATTACTTTTTTTTAAACCTTTAAAATTGGAGATTCTTTCATCCAGACGCTATTTTTTAACCTCGGCTAAGGTTACTGCATTTTAATTTAGCTGACTTCTGTTGGTTTCGGGGGGCCAAAAGACACTATGGCTCCCCTTTTAAGCGCTTCGGGGGGGGGGGCATGACCGGAATGGCCCCTCCCTGGATCCGCCAGTGTAAATACATACCTCCTCTTGCTATTCTTCTTGAACAATCAGTCAATGTAGCCTGTCTCTTCATCTTAGCAGCCCCAACACCAACATACGAAACATGCTGCTCAACTGGGCTCAACTGGTCACTCGCACAAAACATCCTGTTCAAATTCCGCTTTCGAAATCTGGCTCACTGGGTGCGCTTGCCCGTTACTGGCTAAACAAACTTCATGAACCTATCTGACGAAGGAATAATGAAACTGCTGATTTCGTCATCTCTTGCTGTAAGCAGAACTTCAACAGCATAGAACCCTCGATGTGTCAGAATCTACTATGCTACCATATTGTGCTTCCAAACAATTATAACAAAATACCTGTAAAATTGGAGATTATTTCACCTGGAACGCTATTTTTTAACCTCAGCAAAGGTTACTGCATTTTAATTCAGTTTAGTTTTGTTGGTTTGGGGGGGGCAAAAGACACTATGCCCCCCCTTTGAAGCGCTTGGGGGGGGGGGCATGGCCGGAATGCCCCCCCTGGATCCGCCAGTGCCTGTCCCCCATGCCAATTCCTGGATCTACAGCTGATGACTGTTTCACCCCACAGCTAACAGCTAACAGCTAACATCGTAGACAAGGCCCGGTATTGGCATTCGCCTTCCATGACAAAACTTTGCCGGTGCGACCGATTACTCTTGCTTGTTTTGCCTTTGCACGCATGGTTTGTTCATGTTGTTTCCAATCAGTCCTCACCATGAAATTTCCGACGATAGATGGCAGCAGGTTTGTGTGGGGACAATGGGTGGACTTGCGGGGGACAAAGTGGGTTGGCTAACGCCGTGAGTTGCCGATCCAAATAGTGGTGATCCATGTCACACCCTACGGTTCACATTATAAACCTCCAAATGGATCATGACGTCGTGACCCCTCTGTGAAGGTGGGCACGATTAAAAACGTTGAAAGGTGTGAAAGATTAAACTTTGCTCATGATGTCATGATTTCTATGATAGGAAAATCATGAACTTCACCGCAGGGATGGGAGCTTAACCATTCGACTATGTCTATTTTTAAATCATCACAGCACACATACCTACCTACGAACAACCATTCGCAATAATAAGCAAGCACATGCACACAGCAATCCACCACTTCCTCTCCCCCTCCCCCAGTCTGCCGGCACTCCCCAGCCATGTTCATCGCCGCAGGCGATGGCTGCAAAAACGTCCGTGGCGAATCCGCCGCTAAAAACTCACCTTTCCGGCACCGACGCACGCCGCAGTGTGGCGCCGCTGCTGCTCTGAAATCGGCGACGATTTCAGAGAAGTCCAGCGTCGACGTCGACGCAGACGCCGTCGACCAGCTCCGATGCATCGGCCGCGACGCCGGCGGCCGGCGGCGGGCCGGCAAAAAGTCGCTCCGTCCGGCCAGCGCCACACTAAGTGGGTTACACGGCGTGTAGTCGGGTCACGCCGACGTCCATGTCGAACGAGCTGTCGGCAGCATGGCGAGTCTGATTACCGTACCGGCCGAGTATTTCGCCAATGACGACATCATGCCACCAGGTCGGTGCTTGAAGCTCGCTTCCAGTCTCGATCCGGGTGTCGCTGAGATGATTCCCGGCTCTTTGTGTTACCCTGCCGGTGTGGAATTAGAGGCGTGCGAGAGATTGTGGCAATGGTGCGACAGGCAGCTTTGACCGGTGTATTATTGGATGGCATGTGGCACTTGGTCACAAGGGCCTATTTTTGCACATGAAACTGGAGAAAGGTTCGCATCAGTATCAGCTTATGGGCAGATTTCAGGTCTGAGGTTTTGCACGTTAAAATTTCTCGATAGCCTCCAAGCTAATGAAGCACCGCTGGAAAGCAAGTCACGAGGAGGTCAGGGATGCACCAATCCCGACCTAAGTTGGTGAGCATGGACGTGTTATGTACGTAAGGCTTTAGACCAAAAAGGTGGAGCTGCTGTGACGTCTTTGCTCGGATCATTTAAAATATTTCTTAGATTTTAAATGCAAATATTCCCGCTCCGCAACAGTAAAAACATATTGTTCGCCGGCTGCATTGCGAGGTGTTTACTTGTGTCTCCACTGGCAGTGGCCATACAGCATCTCGCGCTTTAGATAGATCCGCAATAACATAAAACGGGATGCTCGGCACAATATCAATTCAGTAACAACGCAATGCCTTAACTCGGTTTTACTGGGTGGCACTTCAGGTCCGATAAACGGCTGCAATTTCGCGAAAGAGGGCTACCGATAGTTTTTTAGCCAGGTATGTTAAGCAGTGTAGCGGACATAACGAATGAAATATAACGGAGTGAACCCCACAATGTAGTCCGGATGTATGGCCGTATCTTCACACAAAATATTACTCGTCACATGTGTGGCGTTTCTCCAGTCAGTGAAAATGTGCGCACCCGACATAAGAACAGCGATACAGAGCTAGACACATTGAACAAAGAACCAAATTAAAATCTGCCAGGGCCGTTCATAGATTCTTGTCATACAAAATGATCTACGAAAAGTATAAGGCAAACGAGTCATACCAGCTCAGTTTCTCCGGTTGGCCTTGTACCAACCAAAAGCTGTTTCTTTGTCCACACTGTCGGTCCATACCAATCCACCCCACCGGGTGACAGCGTAATGTAGAGCAGCCCAGGCAACACCAACCAGTGTTTCTATATTGAACCCTCACTGGCTGGAGGCAAGGGGGCGCTTCGCCTTCTTGGCGACGGAAAGGATGCTTTCAAACCGAATGGAGCATTGAACTAGAGCAAGTAGTACAAGAACTGACATTTAAAGAGTTGACACTTACGGTTGTTAAAACCAACGTAAAAACTAGGTTTAATGGCCACTATGCCATCACCTATAACACGGGTGTTGATTTCTGAAAATGATTGAGGGGCAGGGGGCCAAATGCATGAAGGAAATGGGCAGCCGCAAATGGATTGGGAACACAATCAATATGATCCCATGTTAAAAGTTGAAATTACGGGGGAGGGGGCAAAGCCAACATTGAGGGGGAATTTTCCTCCTCAAAAGTATATAAAACAACACCCCTGATCTGCAACACCAATTACAAAAGTCAGATGAATGTGCAGGCGGAACACTCGGCGTGCGCCGAACGCTCGGAATGGTACTGGGAGTCGCTCCACGTGGTACTGGGAGTCGCTCCATGTGGCACTGGGAGTCGCTCCACGTGGTACTGGGAGTCGCTCCATGTGATACTGGGAGTCGCTCCAGGTGGCACTGGGAGTCGCTCCACGTGGCACTGGGAGTCGCTCCACGTGGTACTGGGAGTCGCTCCATGTGATACTGGGAGTCGCTCCACGTGGGAGGTACTGGAAGTGAGTCGCTCCACGTGGTACTGGGAGTCGCTCCACGTGGTACTGGGAGTCGCTCCACGTGGCACTTGGAGTCGCTCCACGTGGTACTGGGAGTCGCTCCACGTGGTACTGGGAGTCGCTCCACGTGGTACTGGGAGTCGCTCCACGTGGTACTGGGAGTCGCTCTACGTGGTACTGGGAGTCGCTCCACGTGGTACTGGGCGTCGCTCCACGTGGTACTGGGAGTCGCTCCACGCGGTACTGGGAGTCGCTCCACGTGGTACTGGGAGTCGCTCCATGTGGCACTGGGAGTCGCTCCACGTGGTACTGGGCGTCGCTCCACGTGGTACTGAGAGTCGCTCCACGCGGTACTGGGAGTCGCTCCACGTGGTACTGGGCGTCGCTCCACGTGGTACTGGGAGTCGCTCCACGTGGCACTGGGAGTCGCTCCATGTGATACTGGGAGTCGCTCCACGTGGGAGGTACTGGAAGTGAGTCGCTCCACGTGGTACTGGGAGTCGCTCCACGTGGTACTGGGAGTCGCTCCACGCGGGAGGACGAATGCCTGCCTGCGGACAATAGTTGCGCTGCAACCGCATCCATTAGCCGGAGCGGCTGCCACTTAGATCAAGTACACTGCCTACGATGATTAAAACCATTGGTACAGGAGAGCCACTCCGCAGCATACACAAGGCATATCCCGGACCTTTAATGTGCTGGAATCTGAAAAAAAAATGGCGCAAGACATTTCCTTGCTGAAAGCACCATAACTACGTTCGTAATGGTCGTACGTTTTGGACGTTCGTAAGTTTGAATATTTTAGAGGTTTTGAACCGTTACTTGGTTTGATACGTTGGAAGTTTTAAGCATCCCAACAGAAGAAAGTTTCCGCTGATTAGTGGTTTTTAACTATTCGAGGAATTGAACTATAAATCCTTAGAAGTTCTGATATACCCCCGTGACCACATAGGGCGTCTAGTTTTTGTGACGTCATCTATTAGACATTTCCTGCGCATATATTGCGCCGGAATTCAAGGCCATTAAGCGGCCTTTCCGAATGTTGTATGTGGGAATATGTCTGCTTTTTACCCACCCCTTTCAAAGCGTTGGCACGGGCGTTGAGAGCATTTCTTTGTGAGTGCAGTTGCCTATGATGTACGATATATTATAGGTTTTCCAGAGTTTAGCTTCGATGTCAATGATTTATCCATCCATTCTGCCAGTGGAGCACCCATACAAGGATGGAAACATGAACTTCCTCTGGATGTCACCCTCGACGTTTTCCCATACAATAATTATTCACTTCATTTTTCCAGAATGATTCAATGGAGTTGCCTAAAATGACTGCACATGTATTGCTGTTTGATAAGCATGTCCAAAATGACTGAAAAAGTTAAAAAGGAGGTTTTATGTTCCGGAATAGAACAATATTATCATTTCCAAGTTTGGTTCCCTCAAGTTTGTTTCATCTTCTAGTGCATAATTCTGAAGCATAAATCCAACCATGCACCCATATGTGGTATTCGTTCTTCCCATATAATCTCACAAATCCATAATATGCTAGCAACATCACAAAAATATGGCAGCACTAGCTGTTAGCCCCATGTTTACATGCATAGCTTTGGACATAGCTCCGTTTTACCAGTCCCATTCATGGCCTTCGATAGACCTTACCTGGAATTTGTACGAGATATGCAAAGCAGATGCATAAGAAGGTACTGAAAGTTTCGTGTCCGTACTCATTCAAATGCTATTCTGGAAAATCTGAGGGATTGCGGGGGGGGGGGCTAGAGAGACCCCGGCCCGGTGACGGTTAATGTGGGCCAGCTATGCCAAGCAGCGCCGACTTGGCCGGCGCCGCTCCAAAATTATTCATCAATAACCGCAGAGGGGAGGGGGGGGGATTGACTCGACTCATCCCCCTAGTAGAGCGAGAGTTAAACTGCGAAAGTGCTGGTGCGATACGGTACGGATGGCGAGCAGGTCCTGAAATTGCAAATTTTTGGTTTTAGATCCACTCTTAGTACAAGTGGTTTGATATCACTTTTTCTTCTTGACACCATGAAGTGTGACTCGCTTTTTTATTCTGCTTTTAGTTATATTTGGATACTTAAAATCATGTATGGTTTTTGGCAGTAGTGCTTCCGTTATTGGTAAACGCAGCGGGGACGGACATCATCACCATCATGCAATGAACAGAGGTCATAGAAGATTACTCATCAATAAGCACTATCTGCATACATTTGCACGCTTTTTAAAACATAAGCTACTTGTTTGACATCGCCCTCCTCCCCCTCCATACCCTACAAAAGATCAGCTTCAGGACACTAGTGATGAGCGATAGCGAGCCTGGTGTTGGTCTGTGTATTTATTGTATGTACCGTCACATATTTATGTGGATGCGTTGTGATACCGTGTCGTTGTGTCTCTTGTATGCTTTGTATTTTAGATGCATGACAAGCTGGTTCCGGCTTAGAAGTTCGAATGAGGTTGGGATACCTCGGGGGTCTGGTGGGCCCTGGTGCGAAATGGTTATCAACCGCATGACGCATTTGTGATGAATCAGGTCAAGCCTGATGCTAGTGCTTCCGCGCGACCACATCCTACAGCATGCTCCCGTATTCCAGAATGGAGCAAACTTGGGCGCTAACTCGTGAATCACTAGGGTGGGGCTTTTTCCCCCTTTGGTTTATCTGCCGTTACCGCCAAACCAATTGAGAGAGAGCAGCTTGACACTTTCAGTACCTTCAAATGAACACCTTGGGTACGTCGTGTAAAAATTGA
Source organism: Ashinkailepas kermadecensis (assembly GCA_034440615.1). Taxonomy (NCBI): domain Eukaryota; kingdom Metazoa; phylum Arthropoda; class Thecostraca; family Neolepadidae; genus Ashinkailepas; species Ashinkailepas kermadecensis. The sequence goes on along the minus strand of JAOTOM010004343.1, from coordinate 154,324 downwards.
CCTCCAGGTTATCTTAGGTCATGCTTTAATTAGGTCATAAAGTCGTTCGTTGGAGTTGTTGTTAACGTCTCAAACGGTTGCTGGTTGTCATGAGATACAATCTGACCAATGTATACTGACAAATCAATATAGGTGCAGTTGGTGCACCAGATAATTTTGTTACAATGTGACCTCAAATAGGCCTTTCTGGGTCATTCGGAATTACTAATTTCATCCAAATATAATGACCACTTAGGACTAGGAAAAAGTCGTTAAAGTCAAGTCGTTATAAAATCGATATATCGGTTATCAAAGACATTCTTACCTGTGAGGTCATGATAGGTTAAGCATACATATATCTGTTTTGAGGTACATGTTATACAATGCTAGATCATGTTATAATGACATCACAAGCTCAATTGCAGGTGCTGGTTTTCCCGCCTGAAACGGTTGCTTGCAGATCTAACACTGACAGGCTAATCTAGCTGTAATTATTATAAAGAGATCAGTGTGCACCGCGTGGCCTCAAGTATGAGTATTCTGTGGCATATGCGAAAGTGTAGGTCCGTTTCTCGAGCTCCTCGTATAAATGTAACATATAAAAATGTAGCGCATTGCACACTGGACCAAAACAAATTCAGATCGCATAATTATTGGCATCTAATGCACGCATCAACAAGTTTTGTGTTACTCTCATGTCCTTGTTTACTGTAGAAATGTGCACTCTTGGAGTCACTCAAATATTTCCACGTGACATCACCTGTGACCTCATAGGCAACAAACCAGATGATATCGACATGCAAAATTCCGTAGCAAATGCGAACATTTATGCCAGCTTTTCAAGATCCTTGCGAAAATCTGTCCCAGAAAATGAATTGGAGTATCTGCTGAATCAAAACGGCTAATTTGACTTCTTCCCCTCAAGTGACCTTACTTGACCTGAGACCAGAAAGCGTATATATGGACAACTTTAGGCACACGCTATGTATTCAATCACAGCTGAGATTTTATATTACCCTAATGCCCTGATTTGCGTTAAAAATACGAGCTCTCAAAACAGTCAAATATTTATTCTTGACGTGACCTATGGCCTCGCTAGTGACCTCCAGGTAACCAAAAAAATATGTTTTCTCGATGCAAGTTATGGGGCTATCGAATGCCGTTCAATCGACGCAATCGGTTCATCGGTTGCGAAGGTACAAGGGGGAATCCCTCTCCCCAAGTGACTCGTGTGAGTGCAAGTACCCCAGTGACTGCCCGGTTGGTACGCGCACCGGAGAAGAGCGGAATCTTCCCGCACGCCCTCCAACGATATCTCATTAACTGGCCGCGATATTGTGATGAAATCCTGTAACTTTGTTAACAATTGATCAGCGCACCCTATGCAACTAAAATCGGAATGCGTTGGTAAGCATAGGACCTTCAGCGGTGCAGTCTACCGACCAGGCGGCGAGCGACCGCCGGCCAGCCGTCAGGCCGCCGAGAGATCAAGGTGACAAAGGCCTCGTCGGTGCGACGCGATGGGGTGACAGCGCGTGAGTGACGGCCGGTTTCAACCACATTTGATCCTGAAGGCACCGACCTAGGGTCATTAAATTTATAATGAAGCGAGTTCACTACAGCCGTAATCTGCCCTCCAAATTGTGTGCTTCTAGCTTCAGTGGTTACCGAAATCTTGGGGGCGGGAGCCGTTTCTGCCCTCCTCCTCCGGTGTGCGTTATGTGAGGGCACCTTTGGTGCGCGTGTTAAAGGTGCATGTGAGAGAGCAGTGATCTAGGTGAAGGTGATGTTTTCTGGATGCTCGGGCACTGTGGGTGAGCGAGACAAGCATGCGGTTGACTCGAGCCGCGATTTTGTGACCCTGATGTGGGAATGCTAAATTTGAGTCTGGAATGATTCCTGATCGCAGATTTCAGACGCTAGAGCAGTCCTGACGCAGCATACATTATATCAAATTTGAGGACCGCAGTCACATCAAAAATGGAATTGACGTATAAAAGTGCGCTGGTGTAGCCATTTGTTCTTCGCAATAGTCAGTGCTGTATCCTTCAGAGCGCCTGCAATACATGCACCCTCGCGACATGTCAGGTGATATTTCAGGATATCTCAGAGACCCGACCATGTACTGAAGTGACACTTTCGATACGCTTAGAGGACGTAATTTTCCACCATATATATCTCGATTTTGAAGCATTTGACATTTTGATGCTCCAAATTAGCTTTTACCCAAGAGTGTCAATTTCTGTACATTTAGGTCCTGGCTACTTCTCAATGTTAGCTTGGACCTCCAGTATTTTCACCTTCTAACGTGGGCCTATATCGGACGTCCCCATTCAATTTCAGCCCACCCATTTCCTCGATGCGTTGTCGCCCTGCCCCAAAAGAACAAACGGGTGCGGGGGACGACACCTGTACATTTATCATCCGTTGATAGTTCCACCCTCGTTCTAGACTTGAATTGAAGTATATATGTATATACTTCAATCCAATATATATATATATATATATATATATATATATATATATATATATATATATACATATATATACATATATATATATATATATATATATATATATATATATATATATATATATATATATATATATATATATATATATATATATATATATATATATATATATATATATATATATATATATATATATATATACATACATATATATATATATATATATATATATATATATATATATATCATATATATGTATATGTATATCTATATATATATATATATATATATACATATATATATATATATATATATATATATATATATATATATATATATATATGTGTGTGTGTGTGTGTGTGTGTGTATGTGCGCATGTGTGTGTATGTATGTATGTATACAGCATCTTTAAACACAGATGATTTGCCGTTTCAATATGTCGCCTTGAGAAGTGAATATGTTACATCCGTTAAATACATCACATAAAATATGGCTCATATATCATCAGGTAAGATTTATCTCACACCTGACCTGAACGAGTGCACACCAGGACGACAGCGTAAGGTTTTGCCAGGAATGGTGCAAGGTTAAGGCGGGAGGGAACTTGTTCATTCGGCAAACGATTTGTCTTCTGCTCCAGTTATCATTTTCAAGGTTTGTGCTGTTATTTCTTAGTCATTCTATTTTTATACCGTTCCGTGTATATTGCACAATTATCGTTTGTTTACTTACCTGACGTGTCTATGTATCTTAGCTGTGTTGTTTTGTTTCGCAATTATGGCCATCTTCGGAGTCGATTAAGCCAATTAAATTTAACTTCATTATTTATGGTGCATACAACTCCACATGAACAAAGATAGCAATATCAGCGCCTTTAGGGGCGCTGCCCGAGCGAGGGCAAGAGACTGGAGACGGGCTGGGGAGCTTCACTGCTGCAGGCACAAGGTCTGTCACCATTCCACCACAGGGAGCTCGTGCACCGACCGCAGCCACACTCTCGTGGCAGTCCGTAAAGACATGCACCTGATCGAGCCGTGGCAGTCCGTAAAGGCGTGCACCTGATCGAGTCCAATGTTCGCGGAAGTGCAGGATTTCTTAATTTAACAAAGCATTGTGCGAAGTTCGACACGGTGCATTTCCAATTGTGATGCGCGCTCGGCATTTGGCGGAGGAGTCTGATTGTGGAAATGGAGTCTTCAATGGAGTCTCCAATGAGGAGTCTTCAATGTCCTCATACGTGCATTGAACATTAATACAATCCACCTCGACCGGGCACGAATGAATCTTGCCCAGATCTGGATATCTGCAGATTATGGTATACATATCTCAAGCTTAAAGGCACCATGGCGAATTGTCGGCTTAGCATGAATGCCACGCTGTGTCACGATCCTCTTCCCTTCCCGCTCTACGCCACATACGTTCAGCGTGGCATTCTCCATCAGACTGAGACCAGCCACGGTCTGAGGTCACCCAGCCTCGGGCACGCCGGGCCATGTTTCCCAGACGAGCCTATGCAATATATTTATATATATATATATATATATATATATATATATATATATATATATATATATATGCGGAAGTAGACCCGCACGGGTTTGGCCCTCGTTCAAAACGGTCGTAATATACTCAGCGTAATATAACGGTCTGATTAAACTATGCAATGATTCAGTGGCGTCGCCACGAAATTCTTCCAGGGGGGGCAATGTTGATAGGGGGCCTCCTGCTCCCCGAAAAGGGGCCTCCATTGTGTTAGGGCCTCCTCTGGCTTTTTAGGCTCTTAGTATGGTTCCCGAATGGGAACATGATTTCATATTGATGTCTTGTTTGTTCTTGGCATGGTATATAATTTACGCAAAGCGCAATAGCAAGAATCTTTTTTTTTTCGCTGAGACCCGAGCCATACCAGGGTATAAATAAGCAAATGTAGATAAATACGTCAGTGCCAAAACAAACCAATATCTTTATGCTTTATCGACGACAAGAATCTTCCCGCTGGCCTCTAGATTATAGCGAGCTGGTGGGGCTCGTGCTGAGCATATCTTAAAGATATCTCCCATTGATCAACCCACTTCTTTGTTCACCAAGTTTAACTGAATATAGCTAGGTTCATCACTACTGTTAGTCATTCCCACCAGCTTGATCTCATAAACAAACTTAAACGATCATTTCTCAGTCCCACGACAACAATTTCGCGAAGGTGACAACGAGAAGTGGATTGAATTGGTTTTCTGATCGTCATCTTAGGGATTTATTAATTTTTTCATAACATTTGGTGCTGGCTGCAAGGCACTTGGCACAGAAGCTAAAATAATAAATACTCCGCGAATAAATTCACGGCAAGAACAAGCATTGAACAACCATGCATCAATGGCAATGCAACAATGTAACAATGACAATGCATAAATAATGCAAAACCTTCGAATTCCACGCCGTCACGCCCATGGTTATCGCTGTGCTGTACCGTTTTGTAAATTATGCCGTTGAGAAGGTACTGAAGCTGGGAAGCTCTAATCATGCAGGCTGTAATCACAGAAGACAACTTTGTAGGAAGAAAATACATTTTAAAACATCATTCCTCCCATTTAATGTGGGGCATCGGTTTTGTTTTGTATGCTTGTGAGGGGGAATTTACCCCCGCAATGTTGGCTTTGCTCCATGGGCGTAAGTTTCTGAAAATTATTGGGAGACCAGTGACGCACCCATATTTTGGTCAAGGGGAGGGGGCAAACGTATTTGGGGGTCCAACTACTGAAAAGTCTTCCGATTTCGACCACTATTTTTTCAAAAGGGAACCTTTTAAATACAATAATTAGTGATCAACTGAATTATCCTGTGGAGGGGCCTAATCTACCACTATCGTTTCTGATTCGTCGGATTTCAACCCTAGCTCCCACAACCTGTTCAAATGTATTCTTTTGGTATTCCTTGATAAGTCACCTCGCACTGCCGAAATTACACCTGCACAAATCACCTTAAAATGTAAAATTTTCCAATTTCAGACATTCCAGTTCATAGTGCCCGGTCGCCACGACGCCAACGTTAGTGCACGTGCACACCCATCTTGCGCATTCGGCGCATTCGCCACACTTCGTGCGATGCTACGGATTCTGCTGGGCCTGCTACGCTTTGTTAATTGCTGCCACATGATAGACTTGCGCCATATCTGACGTGATAAAATGCTTCGTATGGGCGTTCGTTGCGAAAATTCGATTATTTAAATTCGATCATTAGTTCCCTTCTTACCATATTTTATGGTGAAGAAATGCGGATACCCGCTGAGCTTTGATGCACCTCATATCTTTGATTAAACATGCTTCCAGGTTGGCTACCGAACCGAAGCCCTGCCTGAGTGTACTTCTTTGGACCTGTTTCGTATTTATTCGTCTACGGATGTGCCTTAAGGCTCCAATTCATTTTTCTTAGAGGCCCAACGCATTTTCGAAACCCCTGCTCGTTTTAGGGTTTTGTTGCTTTTTTTTGCGCACCGAATATTTTTTTTTAAGTTGTCGGGGCGCTTTCAAAGATCTCGATGTGTTTACGTAGTGCCCGTTATTTTTGTTCGTTTTGGGATCATGTTGCTTTTTGCGGCCCCAGCCTCTTTTCAGGCCCTTGTGCGGTCATATGGCCCCTGTGTGCCTTGAGAGCTTCCGGTGTTTTTGTTTTTTGTTTTTTTTAGTGCTCCCGGTATATATAGTTATGGCTACAACGCATGTTTTCGGACCCTGCCGCTTTTTACGAGACTGCGCTTTGAAGGGCCAGTCGCATTTTCGGTCCCCGTTGTGCTCTTAGGGTCCCGCTGTGTTTATTTGGGGCTTCTGACGCACATTTGTGGAGCCCCAGTACGATTTTGAGGCTTCGGTGCGTTTTTTCTGGGTCCCAGCGCGACTTATCGCGCCCAGGCGCGTGGTTCCGGGACCCAACGCCAGTTATCTGGGCTCAACGCGATTTTGTGGATCTCTTCTGAATTTTCTTTAACTTCCGAATCCCGCCCTGATGTTTCGAGTGCCTGGTGCCATGTTTTTGTATCTCACCTCGATTTTCTTCGAGCTCCGGTATGTTTTTCGATGCCGTACGCGATTTGTCAAGGCATCTGATGACATGTTCGGTGCTTCAGAACCATTGTCCTGACCCGGACTTTTTTGCAATCCCTCCTGATTTTGGAGGGTTCCGGCTTTATTTTTCGGATACCGATGGGACTTTGGGGGTCACACGGTGCCTATGTGGGGCCATAGACGCCAATTGTTGGCAGCCCCGACGTTAATTTTTGATGCCCAGACCAAATTTTTGGTACTACCGATGGGTCCGAGCGCGGAATTTTTGGTACTACCGAATTGTGGGTCCGAGCGCGAAATTTGGTGGGACCGGTTCGAGTTTGCGGGGCGCGTTGTACTTAGCTGTGACCCCAACGCGATCTTGGCGGTTCCTGTTGCAGATTTTCGTGCCTCGGAGCGAGTTTTCTGGGGCCCGACGTATTTACTTTGAGCCCCTACGCGAATTCTGGTGGACCGACGCGAATTTTTGTGGTCCCAGCACGACTTTTGGGGGCCTCGGCTCGATTCTTGGGAGCATATCCCTCTTAGGAGGGAGGGGCCATTCGCCCCTTTGATATGTCACTGCGGCCACCGAAGGAGTTCTATTTTTTTGATAGGTCCTTATGTGATATTGTTGGGTCCTGGTACGATTCTTCGGTCTCCAGGTGCGATTTTTTTCGGTGCCCTGACACGTTTTTTTCCAGTGCCCAACGGGTTTTGCGGGGACTTTGACCCGATTTTTTTGGGCGCAGAGTGACATTCCGGTTAATAATTGATTTTTGGGGCAGCAGCAACCTTTGGGGTCCAGGCGCGACTTTGTTGGTCCCCAGTGAGATTTTCGAAGGCTGCGACGCGACTTTTGTAGTCCAATGTAATCTTTTGTGTCCCGACGTCATTTGCTTGGATCCCTAGCGCGAGTTTTAGCGACCTCGACACTTTGTGGGTGTCCAATACGTTTTGGATGCTTTTGGTGTCATTGTTGGGGCCCAAGAGTGATTATCCATGTTTTTCGTTGCCCGGGCTTCATTTGTGTCAAAATGATACTGTCGGGGAACGGTACGACTTATCGTGCCCCTAGCGTGATTTTCATGATCCGGGCGTGAATTTTTGGTACCCATAGGCTCAGCGAGATTTTCAGGGGCCCCGGCCGCATCTTTTCGGGCCCATGTCGTGATTTTCAAGTACCCCGGCACGACTCCTGCCATTTCAGGTGCTTCTAGCAAATTATAGACCTCCTCTCGCGTCTTAGCGGTCTCGTCTCATTTCCTGGAGCTTCTTTACCGGTTTTCGACGTCTTCTCGTCCGGCCTACCCTCCTCCATATTCAATGGTCCTCCTCTCCCGTTTTGGAGGACCTCCTCCCACATCCTGGGGCCCCTTTAACATGGCATGGGACTTCCTCTCATGTTCCAGGGGCATCCTCTGCCAAATTAGGGGCCTCCTGCCACGCCTCGTGGGCATCCTCCTTTGTCGTCGCAAAGCTTACCCGTCTTGAGGGATCTTCAATTTTGGAAACCTCGCCTCCTTCCATACCTGCTACCTACCACTCCCATTTTAAGGGCCTTCTCTCATTTCCTGGGAATTCCTTCCGGTCGTCGGGGCCTCATTCGGCCCTGGAGACCTCCTACTCCATCTCGAGGGACTCCTCTCAAGTCCGGCAGGGGCCTCCTTGTTTCTTTTGGAGGCTTTCTTTTTCAAATTAGGGGCCTCCTCTCACGTCTTCGGGGCCTCCTGTTCCGCGTTTTGATTCTATCTTTTCCCATTTTAAGGTTGGCCCCTTATCTCCTGGTGGACTCCTATTCTCTCTTAGGTGGCTCCTCTTCCAAATTACACGCAACCTTTCCTATCTCAGTTACCTTGTCATTTCCTGGGGACCTTCTTACCCGTCTTGAAGCCTTCTTTCTCGTCTGGGAGCCATCCCTCTTATCTAATGGCCATTCTCTCCTATTTTAGGGGCTTCCTCGTGCATCATAGGGTCTCTTTCCAATCTTATATCGTCCTCTTCCGAATTAGGTGCTTCCTGCCACTTTTCTGGATTATCCTTTTCTATCTTGGTGGAACCTTACCCGTTTCGGGGACTGCTTTTACGTCTCCGAAACCTCATCTCATATCCACTGGCTTTCTCTTCCGTCTTAGGGCCTTCTCTCATTTTCTGAGGTCTCCCTTCCCGTATTGGGACCTCCTTTGCAATCCTGGGGGCCTCCTTTGCAATCCTGAGGGCCTCCTTTGCAATCCTGGGGGCCTCCTTTGTAATCCTGGGGGCCTCCTTTGCAATCATGGGGGTCTCCTTTGCAATCCTGGGGCCTCCATTACAATCCTGTGGGCTTCCTTCGCAATCCTGAGGGCCTCCTTTGCAATCCTAGGGGCCTCCTGTGCAATCCGGGGGCCTCCTTTGCAATCCTAGGGCCTCCTTTGAAATCCTGGGGGCCTCCTTTGAAATCCTGGGGGCCTCCTTTGTAATCCTGGGGGCCTCCTTTGTAATCCTGAAGGCCTCCTTTGCAATCCTGTGGGCCTCCTTTGCAATCCTGGGGGCCTACTTTGCAATCCTGGGGCCTCCTTTGCAATCCTGGGGGTCTCCTTTGCATTCCCGGGGGCCTCCTTTGCAATCCTGGAGTCCTCCTTTGTAATCCTGGTGGCCTCCTTTGTAATCCTGGGGCCTCCTTTGCAATCCTGGGGCCTGCTTTGCAATCCTGGAGTCCTTTGAAATCCTGGTGGTCTCCTTTGTAATCCTGGGAGCTTGTTTTGCAATCCTGGCGCCTCCTTTGCAATCTTGGGGGCCTCCTTTGCAATCCTGGGGGCCTCCTTTGCAATCCTGGAGGCCTCCTTTGCAATCCTGGGGGCCTCCTTTGCAATCCTGGGGGCCTCCTTTGCAATCCTGGGGGCCTCCTTTGCAATCCTGGAGGCCTCCTTTGCAATCGTGAGGGCCTCCTTTGCATTCCTGGGGGTCTCCTTTGCAATCCTGGAGTCCTCCTTTGCAAACCTGGGTGCCTCCTTTGCAATCCTGGGGGCCTCCTTTTCAATCCAGGGGGCCTCCTTTGTAATCATAGAGGCCTCCTTTGCAATCATGGGGGCCTCCTCTGCAATCTTGGGGGCCTCCTTTTCAATCATGGGGGCCTCCTTTGTAATCATGGAGGCCTCCTTTGCAATCGTGGGGGCCTCCTTTGCAATCCTGTGGGCCTCCTTTGTAATCCTGGAGGCCTCCTTTGCAATCCAGGGGGCCTCCTTTGCATTCCTGGGGGCCTCCGTGCCAATTGTTGGCACTGTCGTGATTTCTGGGTCCTCCTATCCTCTCCTAGGTGATTCCTTCTTCAAATTAGGGGCCTCCTCTCACGTCTTGGAGGCCTCCTCTCGTGTCTCGTCGGCCTCATTGCTCACTTTTTTCCTGTGCATTTCCGGATAGGGGCCTCCTCAAATTTCAGGGGGGCAGCGCCCCCCCTGTTTGACGGCAGGGGGGGCGACTGCCCCCTGCCCCCCCGGTGGCGACGCCCTTGCAATGATTCACATCGGATACGTTCTGGAATGCGACCTGAACTAGTCGGCGCGCCCTTAAACCCAAATAATCAATCAAAAAGAGACAACCAAACAACAGCAGGGCCTGCTTTCGAATATAACCGCAAGGGGCACCAACATTGTCACGTAGCTTGTCGATGAGGGTAACTGGACAAACTTTTCTCCGACACGAATATTTTCTGAGACGAACCATCTTTTGGAAGACATTCTGTATGAGCTTTGCTCTGGAATAGGCAATATGCTCTTTACGGAACACCAGGCAACGTCAGTATTTACCCCCCCAATGTGAACAGGAAAGGCCGCCGCCACACTATGTCTCCACAGCTCGGGCGCGTTGCTCGGGCGTGGGCCCAGTGGAGTCGGAAGTTCACCTCACACATGTCCCCTCGGCTGCAGGACTGGGACGCCGCGCCGACCTCGACTGACCTTGAGCCGCTCACAGCTGACCGAGATGGCCGCCCGCCCACGACGTCACGGGCAGCAGTGGCGGGAGTCTGAGGACACGCACCGCTCCGACAGCACGGCCACCAGCTCCACGTTCCGGTCAGTCGTGATGCGGCGGCGCCTTGACACGTCCGCCGCACGCATCAGGTCTTCAGTAAGTAAGGCTAGGAACCTTTCCAACTTTTGAAGAACGGAACTGTCATGTGGTTTTTCTGAAAACCATGTTTGACAGACTGACTTTCATATGATGCGCCGCGGCTATCAAAACTGCGTGAAAGCCGTCACATTGCATAATTAAAAATGCATCATTTTGTGGCCGACTAGTATACAACCTGTATTCCGGCCTGCTTCACTGTTGAAGGAAATACACCAGCTGCTTCCTTCTATTTAATGGGGTAAAAACCAAATGTCGCAGCAGGGAGAAAATGGTATCCGATCCAACTCACTAATTGATCTTCAATATGCTTCCTAGTACCTACATTTAGAGTAGTAATGTGTTATTCCAACATGGGCGAAACAGCTAAATATACATTCCATTTATATTTTACCAGGCTGATCCATCATGTAAAACAATACTATGGACCAGGGGTGTTATTTTATGAATCTGATGGGGGCGGGGGTCATCAATGTTTGATTCCCCCCCCCGTAATTTCAACCTTTAACGTGGGACTGTATGGGCTGTGCCTCTCCAATCCATTTGAGCCTGCCTATTGCCTTCATGTATTTTATCCTCCCCCCAAATGATTTTCAGAAATCAACACCCGTGTGCAGGACTATTGATGTAACCTTAAAAAAAGAAAATATATATGAAGTAATGCCAAACAATTAAGCCTTGGTTCCGTTCGCTGCTGGCAGCTAGTCTGCGAGGTCACGCAACAGCTACCACAGCCTGCACATGAGCCCACTCCCGTGCTGATGAATAACATCCCAGCTGAACAAGGAAAACATGGCGGCCAATAAAAACGGCGGGAGTAAACTGCTGTCGTTCCATCGCGGCACATATCTCCCGCGCGTTTTTTCACAATGACTCGGCAAGGTGGAAAAAAATACAATGTTTGGTTAACGCGTCATTGATGTCTCGGTATCAGCAGACACGTCGGCTGAACACCTTCAGCTAGCTGAGAAAGCGGCCTGTGCTGGAATGTTACAGTGAAAGCTGTGGCACAACTTGCGGGGGAAGAATGTCGACAAATGTTGGGTTAAATCGTGAAGCTTAGAGGCCGAATTTGCACTTTTAGTTTTGAGTTTCACTTTGCAGTTTGAAAACGAACTTCGACCTCTTTCGCTTGAGATGAAAGCAAAATGTAGAGCAGAATTGAACTCATCATTTACCATGATTTTCAATGAGACTGATGAGCTGAGATGAGGCGGTGGGCGATGGGGAACGCGACCTTTCGACTTAATCTCCTTCAAGCAACGCTGTAGGGTTAATGTCCAAAGCAAAACAAGAAGAGACCCCTTCTCGTGCCTTCTTATGTTAATGTCAGCACCATTGGACGCAGTTGGTGTCCGATGTTATGGTCCGCACGTGACAACGCAGTATTAATATAGCTCGATCTCAGCTCATCCACGCAGTGTTCAGTGTAAATATTTTCCCAGCCGATTTTGCAGGCGCACGGGCAATAATTTACCGCGGGCGTCGCCAGAACACTGCACAACTTGGATTGCGGTGTTCGAACCCTTTGCTATCCCTTCTCAGGCAATGGTAGGCAGTCGTATCCCTGGGCTCCGCCATCTCTGGGGCACAGTATCACTCGATGTGCCTGGGCTCCGCCATCTCTGGGCCACAGTATCACTCGATGTGTCTGGGCTCCGCCATCTCTGGGGCACAGTATCACTCAATGTGTCTGGGCTCCGCCATCTCTGGGCCACAGTATCACTCGATGTGTCTGGGCTCCGCCATATCTGGGCCACAGTATCACTCGATGTGTCTGGGCTCCGCCATCTCTGGGGCACAGTATCACTCGATGTGTCTGGGCTCCGCCATCTCTGTGGCACAGTATCACTCAATGTGTCTGGGCTCCGCCATCTCTGGGCCACGGTATCACTCGATGTGTCTGGGCTCCGCCATCTCTGGGGCACAGTATCACTCGATGTGTCTGGGCTCCGCCATCTCTGGGGCACAGTATCACTCAATGTGTCTGGGCTCCGCCATCTCTGGGCCACAGTATCACTCAATGTGTCTGGGCTCCGCCATCTCTGGGCCACAGTATCACTCAATGTGTCTGGAATGTGCCGCGCACTGCACTGCGCCTAAAGGCGGTCATCGAAAAAAAATGGACCTAAGCATGGACCTCCCTCAGCCACCCTGCCGTTGAGGCGCCTGTGGCCACATCCATGCAAGGGGAACTTCAGGCTGACTATATCGCTTCCTGCTTCAAGCTAACAGAATTGCACCAATTGTTTTGACTTATTAATTAACGGTTCTGTATGGATATCACAGCACCCAAATTCAACAGCTATACCTAACCCAGCGAATCCATTCATTCCAAGACAACAACAAAGTTTCCACCGCTAGCTATCTAGTATTTCTAAATATTTGGATAATATTTGGCATAACGAACTTCAAAAGAAAGTGAAATTCATTGTTGCATACATGGATCCCTTCTAATTTGGCTACACAATATTTCTGATCGGACTTACATTGATAAAGTTAGCGCCAGTTTATCGCGACCTCAAACAAATTATAGTAGGCTGTCTAGATCTATTCTGGCACTCATCTACCTCAATAACTCAGCGACAAAGACCTCTCCGTCCCTCCCTCTCTGCCCCTGCCCCCTTTATCCCTCTATCCTTATCCCTGTCTATGAATCTCTACCCCCCCCCCCCTATCTGTCCCCTGTCCTCCGTCCGTGCCCCCAGTGTCCCTACCTCTCTCTGCTCCCGTCCCTCCCCCCGTCTGTCTCTTATTTCTCTCCGTTCTTCTGTCTGCATTCTCTATCGTCCATTCGATGACCCCATCTATGAATTGGTGATATTCAAACCATTCCATTTTCTTGCACATTCTTTTACGACTGCTGGCCCATAGCGTCGCCAACCTCTCACGCGGGTTGGTCGAGGGTTGGTCGCGGGTTGGTCGAGGGTTGGTCGCGGGTTGGTCGAGGGTTGGTCGCGGGTTGGTCGCCGGTTGGTCGCGGGTTGGTCGAGGGTTGGTCGCGGGTTGGTCGAGGGTTGGTCGCGGGTTGGTCGAGGGTTGGTCGCGGGTTGGTCGCGGGTTGGTCGCGGGTTGGTCGAGGGTTGGTCGAGGGTTGGTCGCGGGTTGGTCGAGGGTTGGTCGAGGGTTGGTCGCGGGTTGGTCGAGGGTTGGTCGCGGGTTGGTCGCGGGTGGACCCGAAATCCTGTCGGTTGTGGCATTCGAACCATCGGTCTTACGGTCAATAGACCAACTCCCTATCGACAGAGCTACCGCGGCCCCAGCTGCATTCTTTCCAGATGTTCCAGTTTATTAACAATATTTAAAGATAGACATCTTCTACGGACGCCGCAACCCCTGGAGATGACGTCAGCACATGTGCGGCTGCCCAGTCAACACCCCGGCACAAACACGTCCTGGAGCAGATACACCCTCACAGCCCTGTACAGACGGTGTGAGGCCAGCACACAACCTTCGGCCTGACACAGACTGAGGCCAGCGCACCTCTCACCACGCACAAACCGAGGCGTCACGTGCAGATGTCACTGCATATGGCGCGCCGCCAGTCGACGGCTAGAAAGGCCACACAGCCAGGCAGGCATCCTCGTGACCCGGAGTCTGCCGGGTCGGATCGGGTCGGTCGAGCCGGCACTCAGGGCAAAGGCAGCTCCGCCACACGTGACGTCGGTCGGCCTTCAGTGTGGAGGAGTGTCTGCGGCTCGACCGGCCTCGTGTCACGAGCCCACCAGACCGGTACCTGCGACAGCAACGTCTACGTCACAATAGGCCATAGTCACAATCACAGCCACAGACACAGTGAGCGACAGTGAGCTTAGAGGCATGTCAGAACACAGAAGCCATTCGTGCCGCATGTAAAGCCGTGCTTAGCAAGCGAAGGCAGGGTAAACGTGTGTTTACGTTAACAGCATTACGTCGAGGTCTTTGTGTGCGTGTGCGTGTCAAGGTGCTGAAGGCGGGTGGGGGAGACCGGCTCCCAAGTAGGACTTCATAAATGTTAGCTTACCTTAGCACTACGCAAAACAACGTTGTAGTGGGGAGGGGCTTCGGGCTTCGTCGTAGAAATTGGGAGGGGAAATAGTGCATGCTAGGACGGCGCTGTGCAAGTGCAACTCGGCCCATCTACGTCTGATGGTAACGCCGGTTGATCATTTACGACATGCACAAAGTTAATCACAAGTCGGCTCAACTACGTCCGATGGCACCGATAGGCGACCGTTTATTTCAAGTCGCAAAGCAAATCGACTCAAGTACGTCCGGTACTACCCGCGAACGACAATTTACGCCACAAGTGGTTGTGCACACATGCAGTGCGTATCAGTTGGCTTCAGTGTTGCCTACAATGCTTTTGTGAGATGCGTAGAGATAGTCAAAAATAAATGGAGAAGATCTGGTGCTTGTCGCGCAACAGCAAGGGAAATGAGAGGGTAATGCCCTCTTTTTGGTAGAAGGCCTGAACTGATCATCCTTGTGTGTCAAATTTACTGTAGTCTAGCAGGGTTGTGTCAAATTTACTGTAGTCTAGCAGGGTTGTGTCAAATTTACTGTAGTCTAGCAGGGTTGTGTCAAATTTACTGTAGTCTAGCAGGGTTGTGTCAAATTTACTGTAGTCTAGCAGGGCTGTGTCAAATTTACTGTAGTCTAGCAGGGTTGTGTCAAATTTACTGTAGTCTAGCAGGGTTGTGTCAAATTTACTGTAGTCTAGCAGGGTTGTGTCAAATTTACTGTAGTCTAGCAGGGTTGTGTCAAATTTACTGTAGTCTAGCAGGGTTGTTGCATGTCATGCAGTGTGGCGTTCTATGATGCCATCTTCAAGCATGGGCTTTGTTAGCTGTGTGCGACCAGTTCTAAGTCTAGTGAGGATGAGTTACTTTTGATGGCGTGATTGATTGCGCATGTTCCCTGCACCTAATGTTGGCTTGATGTGTGCAGATGTGATTTCAGTGATGAGGTGTGGAGATGTTTTGTGTAGAAGAGTTTCGATGATATTTACAAATGTGGCGCTGTAGGATGGCTTTGAAGTCGCCTACAGATTATTCCATATTGGAGTAAGTTGTGGACGCTAGAGCCAGCTTAGCAAGCCTATCTACCTGCTAATTTCTTGAATGTTGAGGTGGCCCAGGAACCAAAGGAAATAGACGTTGCATACGACACGGATCAGGACTCGTTGGATTCAGCCTATGATCGGATTAGAGCATCCGTGAGTGCTGATAATTGGCTGAAGAAAATACTTAGGGTCTGAGCCAATGATCACGCTAGTCTTTTTACGCCTCTTTAGGACAGACAGCGGACAGAATGGCCCTGCCTCAGCGGTAAGATGGAAGCTTTGTCTGGAGACGATTGGAAAGCCCGAGGCGTGACCCAGTGATGCCGATGCCTACTTAGTCCTCGTGCTTTGTTCCATCCTTGAATATTAGCGTGCTGTGGTTATTGTTGGCAGCGTACTCGTTGAAAGTAGACATACATTCAGCCGACGTGATGCGTGACGTCACTATGCATGTACTCGACTGTTGGTTGCGCGTGAGTCCGGAGAGGTCTAGCGGGCGGTCAAGCTGTCGTGGCAGGCATTCAAAGGGCACACACACGAGCAGACAGTACCGGTGGAGATCGACGGACTTGTGGCAACTGTAGACAATCGTGCATGCCTCAGCACCATGTGCCGATCGTCATACAATGTAAACCACGCCAACCTCTGGCATACCATGTAAACCACGCCAACGTCTGGCATACAATGTAAACCACGCCAACGTCTGGCATCTTCAAAAGCATTTCAACGAGCGTAAAACATATCGCCAACGCAGTTTCATGGGTCAAATATTTGCACTCATTGTGTTTATGTGTCCGTGGAATTCCCCAACGATGAAATGCCACTTGGTGACATTGGTACAAGAGGTAAATGAAGCTTTACTCCGGACTGTATCATATTCGCGTCACCATGATTGCATCTTCAAAGTGTCGACATTGCCAGGTCCCGACTGGCAGCTCCACCGTCTCTTAACACTCCGATCGTTCCCGAATGATCGTGGCACGCGCCTGACGTCCGCTGAAATGGCTGACATGGTTCGCTGTTTTGCGGGCGACACGAACCGATCACGTAGAGTCCTTGGCACAGGCTTTCAGGAATGCTATGGAGCGAAACGGAATCGCCGGAGCGATAACTGGCCCCAAAACGGGATTTAATCTTAAGCACCTCCAATTTATATTTCAGTATAAAATAAGCTATCGATATGGCCGTACTAATCAAATATATATGCACGTGAAGGGTACAGGGTGATCGGGTCGTGGGGACTGTACAATTGCGCTTATATTTTCAAATCAGGCTCTAACATCCCACATGTTGAGCACACGCTTTCACTAATTGGTTCCGTGTCTGCGTGCACACTTGATAAAAGCTATTGTATACTTCAGTCATGATTACCGGGGATCGCATTTCATCCAGCGTATGGCGTTTACGCAGCTTGCCGGCCAACTGACATCACGTGCCCCTCGACTGCAGCCAGACTTCCCACCAACTGCATAACATAACCAATCGGTAGACTGCACTAGGCAGCTTGTCGGTGCGCAGCATTCCCGCGGACATTCTCCATTTCGATGGCTACCAGCCACTGGATCATCCAATGGGTATTTGCGTTCAGTGCCGGTATCCGGACCTGCACCCACCCCCCACCTGGATGGGGGCGGGGCGGGTGCACTGCAGCCGACCTCACTCGGCCCGTGCTCAGCTCACCTTTGAAGCCCATCTCCGGATTGGCGGCGGCCGTCTGATCCTCCGACGCGGTAATGTCACCCGAATCGGAGGCCTCGTCCACCTGGCGACGACGCTCAGGTCAGGTCAGGTCAGGTCAGACACCGCCCACGACAGAACGCAACAGCCCATCGGCGATTACGACGCGACGTGCAGACCGCCGCGCGGCGGCCGGCCCAGCGCTGCCGCGATCGGCACCGCGATCGGGACCGCAAACAGCGGGCGGACGGTGCCAAGTGACGGGCTCAGACACTGGTGATGCTGACGATCCCTGTGAAATGGCGCGAAGACAGCGGCGCCGATCGGCGCCTCGCGACTCATTACGCGGCGAAATCGGCGCAGCCGATCGCCGTGCATCGTCGCCGGCGTAAACGTGGCTGAAACATCGCCCCTGCGGCTCGACACCGGACGGCTTATCGGGCTGTTAGCATGCTTATCGGGCTGTTAGCATGGTTCGACAGAGGCGCCACGCTCCGGCCATCGCTTTCACGACACCAGCCTATTGTAATTGACTGGAGATGGACCTTGACAACACTGTTCCAGAGATGACGTGGACGGCGATATCGGCGAAGTCGGGCTGCCGGGAGCGCACAGCTGGAGAGCGAGTCAGCTGAGCCGAGCGGATAAATTGATTAGGTGGTCCCGGTCGAGGTCGTCCTCAGTCCTCATCGAAACAGCTGAGTGCGCCCTGCCGCGGGGCGTAGACCGACCAACATATCCTGGGAAAGACGGGGAACCAGAGATAGACGCACCGAAGACAGCCTCCAGCGGCTCCAGGGACATGGGCCAATAAACAAATCCCGGGGGAGGCAGGGCACAGGACAGAGACGCACTGAAGACAGCTTACTCGGGGGAGATGGGCCGGCCATCGGATCCCGGGAGAGACGGCGAACCTCCGACAAACGACGGAGATCGTCATCAGAGAGCGAGAGCGAGAGCGAGAGCGAGAGCGAGAGCGAGAGCGAGAGCGAGAGCGAGAGCGAGAGCGAGAGCGAGAGCGAGAGCGAGAGCGAGAGCGAGAGCGAGAGACGAGAGCGAGAGCGAGAGCGAGCGAGAGCGAGAGAGAGGAGAGAGAGAGAGAGAGAGAGATAGATATATATATATATATAGATATATATATATATAGATATATATATATAGATATATATAGATAGAGAGAGAGAGATAGAGAGAGAGAGAGAGAGAGAGAGAGAGAGAGAGAGAGAGAGAGAGAGAGAGAGAGAGAGAGAGAGAGAGAGAGAGAGAGAGAGAGAGAGAGAGAGAGAGAGAGAGAGAGAGAGAGAGAGAGAGAGAGAGAGAGAGAGAGAGAGAGAGAGGCATCAGGGACCGTCATCAGGGACCGTCATCAGGGACCGTCATCAGGGACCGTCATCAGAGACCGTCATCAGAGACAGACACCGGAGACCGTCATCAGAGACCATCGTCAGATGCAGGCACCAGGGACCGTCATCAGAGACAATCATCAGATACAGGCATCAAGGACCATCATCAAAGACAGGCATCAGAGGCAGGAATTAGGGACCGTCATCAGAGACAGACATCAGGGACAGTCATCAGAGACAGGTATCAGAGATCGTCACCAGAAAGCAGGGCCGCCGGGGTGCCACAATATAACAGGGCAAATATAACGGGAGCACCTCCGTATAATCTCCGTTGAGGGAAGATTTATTGCCACCGAACACAGAAAACTGGTACCGATAATAACGTTCGACACGGCATCAGAAGACTGGGAAACCGGCACACCAACAGAAGAGACTACCCGAAAATTAGGTGGCGGAATGCCACAAGCAAAAACGTAAACAGAAGCCACCAGCGGTAGCCCGAAGGGCCCATCAGCCGATGAGTGAAGGTCCCATCAGCAGACGACTGAAGACCCCGCCGGCAGACGCGGAGGAGCCCGCTCTTGTCTGGCTGCCGCATTTATCAGGGGCGCTTGAATTAAACTGGCGTTGACACGCGGCTTTATTGATTGTGTTGGCCGTATAAGCGGGGGCGGAGGCTCGTCCCTGGCAGAGGGCCGGTGATGGATGAGGCGAGGATAAGGCAGCCGACTGCCGCTGAATCATATCTCGGCCCACATCGACCAGTCGAACGGCCGCCAGACAACGGCTATACACAACCTGGTGACACTGCGGCTACACAACCTGGCCACACCGCGGCTACACAACCTGGTGATACCGCGGCTACACAACCTGGTCACACCGCGGCTACACAACCTGGCCACACTGTGGCTACACAACCTGGCCACACTGCGGCTACACAGCCTGGTGATACCGCGGCTACACAACCTGGTCACACCGCGGCTACACAACCTGGCCACACTGTGGCTACACAACCTGGCCACACTGCGGCTACACAACCTGGTGACACCGCGGCTACACAACCTGGTGACACCGCGGCTACACAACCTGGTCACACCGCGGCTACACAACCTGGTCACACTGCGGCTACACAACCTGGTGACACTGCGGCTACACAACCTGGCCACACCGCGGCTACACAACCTGGTCACACTGCGGCTACACAACCTGGTCACACTGCGGCTACACAACCTGGTGACACCGCGGCTACACAACCTGGTCACACTGCGGCTACACAACCTGGTGACACTGCGGCTACACAACCTGGTGACACCGCGGCTACACAACCTGGTGACACCGCGGCTACACAACCTGGTCACACTGCGGCTACACAACCTGGTGACACTGCGGCTACACAACCTGGTGACACTGCGGCTACACAACCTGGTGACACCGCGGCTACACAACCTGGTGACACTGCGGCTACACAACCTGGTCACACTGCGGCTACACAACCTGGTCACACCGCGGCTACACAACCTGGCCACACCGCGGCTACACAACCTGGTGACACTGCGGCTACACAACCTGGTCACACTGCGGCTACACAACCTGGTGACACTGCGGCTACACAACCTGGTGACACCGCGGCTACACAACCTGGTGACACCGCGGCTACACAACCTGGTCACACTGCGGCTACACAACCTGGTCACACTGCGGCTACACAACCTGGTCACACTGCGGCTACACAACCTGGTCACACTGCGGCTACACAACCTGGTGATACCGCGGCTACACAACCTGGTGATACCGCGGCTACACAACCTGGTGACACTGCGGCTACACAACCTGGTCACACTGCGGCTACACAACCTGGTGACACTGCGGCTACACAACCTGGTGACACCGCGGCTACACAACCTGGCCACACCGCGGCTACACAACCTGGTCACACTGCGGCTACACAACCTGGTCACACTGCGGCTACACAACCTGGTCACACTGCGGCTACACAACCTGGTGACACCGCGGCTACACAACCTGGTGACACTGCGGCTACACAACCTGGTCACACTGCGGCTACACAACCTGGTCACACTGTGGCTACACAACCTGGTCACACCGCGGCTACACATAACCTGGTCACAGCGCGGGCACACATAGCCTGATCAAACCGCGGCTACAGAAAGCCTGGCGCACCACAGCGTCGCTAAAGCAATGCCTAGGTCACAGCAACAATTGGCAGTGGTGAGCTTTGGAACTTGTGATTGTTGAAGGCATGCGATTTAGAACGAACGTCCATCACCACTCTTTCGGCAGGTATGCTCGTTGGTTGTTGTGATCTTCTTAAGCTATGAATGCCTCCCTTGTAACTGTAACTCCCTTGCAACTTGTAACTCTTCCCCACTTCCCCTGGTGAGAATGGCGACAGAAGCAGACACCGACGCACTGGCGAGTATGGCGGCAGTATACCGGCGGGACTAGAGTAGAGTATGGCGGCAGTATACCGGCTGGACTGGAGTCGAGTATGGCGGCAGTATACCGGCTGGACTTGAGTCGGGTATGGCAGCAGTATACCGGCTGGACTTGAGTCGAGTATGGCAGCAGTATACCGGCTGGACTAGAGTCGAGTATGGCAGCAGCACACCGGCTGGACTGGAGTCGAGTATGGCGGCAGTATACCGGCTGGACTGGAGTCGAGTATGGCGGCAGTATACCGGCTGGACTAGAGTCGAGTATGGCAGCAGCACACCGGCTGGACTGGAGTCGAGTATGGCGGCAGTATACCGGCTGGACTGGAGTCGAGTATGGCGGCAGTATACCGGCTGGACTGGAGTCGCTGTGACCGAGTTATGGGTGACCTTCCACGCGATGCACGGTTTGTCCGCCACAAATGCCAACTTGCGTTCACCACAGCTCGTTAGTAATGGGTTGAATGATCATAAAAACGTACTTCTCGCCGTCCGCTGCTGGCCGGTAGTTTTGCGAGCAACAGGGCGGACCCGACACCTCCGGTGACCCTCAGCAACCTGACCGTCCGTGGTTCACACCTTGAGCAGCAGGGTGGTCCCGGGACATTCAGGTGACTCAGGGTGACACCTCCGGTGACCCTCAGCAACCTGACCGTCCGTGATTCACACCTTGAGCAGCAGGGTGGTCCCGGGACATTCAGGTGACTCAGGGTGACACCTCCGGTGACCCTCAGCAACCTGACCATCCGTGGTTCACACCTTAAGCATTAGGGTGGTCCCGGAACATTCAGGTGACTAAGGGTGACATGACAGTCCGCTGTTCTCACATCGACCAGCACCATAGTCCCAAGACACCCAGGTGACCCAGGGTGACTTGACCGCCCGCTGCCCTCACCTTAAGCAGTAGAGTGGAGCCGGGCACTATGCCCAGATGACCCAGAGTGACCTGACCGCCCGTTGCCCTCACCTTGAGCAGCAGGGTGGAGCCGGGCACTATGCCCAGGTGACCCAGAGTAGCCTGGCCATCCAGCAGCGGCACACCGTCATACACGAGGTGCTGGTCGTAGGGCGCCGCCTTGAACGTCTTCATGATCTGCGGCACCGGACGGTACACGGTCAATGGGTGGGGGCCGCGCGACTGACCAACCACCACATAAACCGCCAACACAGCCTGACACCGGACTGTACTCGGTCAATGGGTGGGGGCCGCGCGACTGACCAACCACCGCACACACCTCCAACACAGCCTGACACCGGACTGTACTCGGTCACTGGGTGGGGGCCGCGCGACTGACCAACCACCGCACACACCTCCAACACAGCCTGACACCGGACTGTACTCGGTCACTGGGTGGGGGCCGCGCGACTGACCAACCACCACACACACCTCCAACACAGCCTGACACCGGACTGTACTCGGTCACTGGGTGGGGGCCGCGCGACTGACCAACCACCACACACACCTCCAACACAGCCTGACACCGGACTGTACTCGGTCACTGGGTGGGGGCCGCGCGACTGACCAACCACCGCACACACCTCCAACACAAAGCAAGCCTGACACCGGACTGTACTCGGTCACTGGGTGGGGGCCGCGCGACTGACCAACCACCGCACACACCTCCAACACAGCCTGACACAGCACAGCCTGACACCGGACGGTACACGGTCAATGGGTGGGGGCCGCGCGACTGACCAACCACCGCACACACCTCCAATACAGCCTGACACCGTTTTTTGGGGGGGCCCGCGACAAACCACCCACCCACACACCTCCAACACAGCCTGACACCGGACTGTACTCGGTCACTGGGTGGGGGCCGCGCGACTGACCAACCACCGCACACACCTCCAACACAGCCTGACACAGCACAGCCTGACACCGGACTGTACTCGGTCACTGGGTGGGGGCCGCGCGACTGACCAACCACCACACACACCTCCAACACAGCCTGACACCGGACTGTACTCGGTCACTGGGTGGGGGCCGCGCGACTGACCAACCACCGCACACACCTCCAACACAGCCTGACACAGCACAGCCTGACACCGGACTGTACTCGGTCACTGGGTGGGGGCCGCGCGACTGACCAACCACCGCACACACCTCCAACACAGCCTGACACAGCACAGCCTGACACCGGACGGTACACGGTCAATGGGTGGGGGCCGCGCGACTGACCAACCACCGCACACACCTCCAACACAGCCTGACACCGGACTGTACTCTGTCACTGGGTGGGGGCCGCGCGACTGACCAACCACCACACACACCTCCAACACAGCCTGACACAGCAAGCCACACCGGACGGTACACGGTCAATGGGTGGGGGCCGACTGACCAACCACCACACACACCTCCAACACAGCCTGACACCGGACTGTACTCGGTCACTGGGTGGGGGCCGCGCGACTGACCAACCACCGCACACACCTCCAACACAGCCTGACACCGGACTGTACTCGGTCACTGGGTGGGGGCCGCGCGACTGACCAACCACCGCACACACCTCCAACACAGCCTGACACCGGACTGTACTCGGTCACTGGGTGGGGGCCGCGCGACTGACCAACCACCACACACACCTCCAACACAGCCTGACACCGGACTGTACTCGGTCACTGGGTGGGGGCCGCGCGACTGACCAACCACCGCACACACCTCCAACACAGCCTGACACCGGACTGTACTCGGTCACTGGGTGGGGGCCGCGCGACTGACCAACCACCACACACACCTCCAACACAGCCTGACACCGGACTGTACTCGGTCACTGGGTGGGGGCCGCGCGACTGACCAACCACCGCACACACCTCCAACACAGCCTGACACACACAGCCTGACACCGGACTGTACTCGGTCACTGGGTGGGGGCCGCGCGACTGACCAACCACCGCACACACCTCCAACACAGCCTGACACAGCACAGCCTGACACCGGACGGTACAGGTCAATGGGTGGGGGCCGCGCGACTGACCAACCACCGCACACACCTCCAACACAGCCTGACACCGGACTGTACTCGGTCACTGGGTGGGGGCCGCGCGACTGACCAACCACCACACACACCTCCAACACAGCCTGACACCGGACTGTACTCGGTCACTGGGTGGGGGCCGCGCGACTGACCAACCACCGCACACACCTCCAACACAGCCTGACACAGCACAGCCTGACACCGGACTGTACTCGGTCACTGGGTGGGGGCCGCGCGACTGACCAACCACCACACACACCTCCAACACAGCCTGACACCGGACTGTACTCGGTCACTGGGTGGGGGCCGCGCGACTGACCAACCACCGCACACACCTCCAACACAGCCTGACACAGCACAGCCTGACACCGGACTGTACTCGGTCACTGGGTGGGGGCCGCGCGACTGACCAACCACCGCACACACCTCCAACACAGCCTGACACAGCACAGCCTGACACCGGACGGTACACGGTCAATGGGTGGGGCCGCGCGACTGACCAACCACCACACACACCTCCAACACAGCCTGACACCGGACTGTACTCGGTCACTGGGTGGGGGCCGCGCGACTGACCAACCACCCACACACCTCCAACACAGCCTGACACAGCACAGCCTGACACCGGACGGTACACGGCCAATGGGTGGGGGCCGCGCGACTGACCAACCACCACACACACCTCCAACACAGCCTGACACCGGACTGTACTCGGTCACTGGGTGGGGGCCGCGCGACTGACCAACCACCGCACACACCTCCAACACAGCCTGACACCGGACGGTACACGGTCAATGGGTGGGGGCCGCGCGACTGACCAACCACCGCACACACCTCCAACACAGCCTGACACCGGACTGTACTCGGTCACTGGGTGGGGGCCGCGCGACTGACCAACCACCACACACACCTCCAACACAGCCTGACACCGGACTGTACTCGGTCACTGGGTGGGGGCCGCGCGACTGACCAACCACCGCACACACCGCCAACACAGCCTGACACCGGACTGTACTCGGTCACTGGGTGGGGGCCGCGCGACTGACCAACCACCGCACACACCTCCAACACAGCCTGACACCGGACTGTACTCGGTCACTGGGTGGGGGCCGCGCGACTGACCAACCACCACACACACCTCCAACACAGCCTGACACCGGACTGTACTCGGTCACTGGGTGGGGGCCGCGCGACTGACCAACCACCGCACACACCTCCAACACAGCCTGACACCGGACTGTACTCGGTCACTGGGTGGGGGCCGCGCGACTGACCAACCACCACACACACCTCCAACACAGCCTGACACCGGACTGTACTCGGTCACTGGGTGGGGGCCGCGCGACTGACCAACCACCGCACACACCGCCAACACAGCCTGACACCGGACTGTACTCTGTCACTGGGTGGGGGCCGCGCGACTGACCGACCACCGCACACACCGCCAACACAGCCTGACACCGGACTGTACTCGGTCACTGGGTGGGGGCCGCGCGACTGACCAACCACCGCACACACCTCCAACACAGCCTGACACCGGACTGTACTCGGTCACTGGGTGGGGGCCGCGCGACTGACCAACCACCACACACACCTCCAACACAGCCTGACACCGGACTGTACTCGGTCACTGGGTGGGGGCCGCGCGACTGACCAACCACCGCACACACCTCCAACACAGCCTGACACCGGACTGTACTCGGTCACTGGGTGGGGGCCGCGCGACTGACCGACCACCGCACACACCGCCAACACAGCCTGACACCGGATGGTGGGGGCCGCGGTAGCTCAGTTGGTAGAGCGTCGGACTGTTGATCGCAATATTGTGGGTTCGGATTTCACAACCGACGGCGTACCGAGTCCACCCGCGACCGATCGGCGTGAGAGGTTGGCGACGCTATATGACCTAGCGGTTGAATGCGTCGTAAAAGAACCCAAGGTTCTTCTTCTTCTTCTTTGACACCGGACGGTACACGGTCACTGGGTCGGGGGCCGCGTGACTGACTAAACATCACACACACCAGCCTGACTCACGTGTGGTGAAAAGGTGTGACACATCGCGCCATTGGGTTTTGCGAGTCGGCAGATTCGTCGGAACAGCTGGGGAAGTACGACAGATGTATATTTGAAAGTGGGCGCATTAGGTGTTGATGTTTCACAACGAGCAATGAAGTGCAACGGAAATTCGGCCATCCTCTTCATCTAAACTTTTGTCCGTCAATACGAGGCAAGTTTTGTTGTAGTGATGATAACAGGACGAGTCATGCATTGCATGAGTACCCGGTTATGTGTCCGGGTCCAGTGTCCGGTGCAGTACCCGGTTGTGTGTCCGGGTCCAGTGTCCGGTGCAGTACCCGGTTGTGTGTCCGGGTCCAGTGTCCGGTGCAGTACCCGGTTGTGTCCGGGTTCAGCGTCCGGTGCAGTACCCGGTTGTGTCCGGTGCAGTACCCGGTTGTGTCCGGGTCCAGTGTCCGGTGCAGTACCCGGTTGTGTCCGGGTCCAGTGTCGGTGCAGTACCCGGTTGTGTGTCCAGGTCCAGTGTCCGGTGCAGTACCCGGTTGTGTGTCCGGGTCCAGTGTCCGGTGCAGTACCCGGTTGTGTCCGGGTTCAGCGTCCGGTGCAGTACCCGGTTGTGTCCGGTGCAGTACCCGGTTGTGTCCGGGTCCAGTGTCCGGTGCAGTACCCGGTTGTGTCCGGGTCCAGTGTCGCTGCAGTACCCGGTTGTGTGTCCAGGTCCAGTGTCCGGTGCAGTACCCGGTTGTGTGTCCGGGTCCAGTGTCCGGTGCAGTACCCGGTTGTGTGTCCGGGTCCAGTATCCGGTGCAGTACCCGGTTGTGTCCGGGTCCAGTGTCCGGTGCAGTACCCGGTTGTGTGTCCAGGTCCAGACCAGACCACACTTGGCCGGTGGGCCAAAGTCTGCTCTGATTATGTTGTGCACTTGTCAGCCTGAAGGCTATCCGTCATCAGGCTACCGTTAATAATAACCGGTGTTAGGCGGCGAACGAGCACCGGCAAAACGCCGACTATATAACTCCCGCGCCACAGGAACACAATTAGACTGACACCTCTGCGCCGCGGTACTCAATGCGTGTGTGTGCGCATCACGTGACCGTGGCCAGGTGATGAAATGATCTGACACCCCCTCGGGCCCAAGCGAAATGGGAGTCACGAGTTCGAACCCACGCATCTCCAAGGCGACTTCTGATACACACCGACTGACCACCACGACCTCGACAACAAATTGTTTTGGTGGTAAAATGCCAGATATGCAATCCGCCGAACTTTCAGTTGAGTAAGGTGCAAATCAATTTGAAAAAGGGGTGCGGCACGCACTCGCTATGTCGTCTTCCACATACATATTCCATACACAACACGACTAAACACAACACAACATTTCACATACACAACTAAACATACAAGTCGGTGGAGACCCTCAGTGCGGCATGCACTGCCACTTTACAGCAGTAAGCGACACGTACGGCAGCACGTGAGCGGGGTACATACTTGTACTTTAAGGTCTCTCAGTGTGTCGGTGGAGGCGACACTGAGCGGCTTCTCGCCCCGGGTACGGCGCTGGCGGCTGCTGCGTCGTACCGGCTCGGAGCCGTCGTCCAGTCGGGGCCGCTTCGCCGCCTGGTGGGTCAGTCAGACTGGTGGGTCAGGGGGACACGGGAAAGTCAGTTAGAAGGACACGGGAAAGTCAGTCAGGGGGACACTGGCCGTCAGACTGGTGGGTCAGGGGGACACGGGAAAGTCAGTCAGGAGGACACGGGAAAGTCAGTCAGGGGGACACTGGCCGTCAGACTGGTGGGTCAGGGGGACACGGGAAAGTCAGCCAGGGGGACACGGGCCGTCAGACTGGTGGGTCAGGGGGACACGGGAGAGTCAGTCAGGGGGACACGGGTCGTCGGACTGGTGGGTCAGGGGGACACGGACCGTCAGACTGGTGGGTCAGGGGGACACGGGAGGGTCAGTCAGGGTGACACGGGCCGTCAAGACTGGTGGGTCAGGGGGACACGGGAGAGTCAGTCAGAGGGACACGGGCCGTCAGACTGGTGGGTCATGGGGACACGGGTCGTCAGACTGGTGGGTCAAGGGGACACGGACCGTCAGACTGGTGGGTCAGGGGGACACGAGAGGGTCAGTCAGGGACACAGGCCGTCAGCCTGGTGGGTCAGGGGGACACGAGTCGTCAGACCGGTGGGTCAGGGGGACACGGACCGTCAGACTGGTGGGTCAGGGGAACACGGGAGGGTCGGTCAGGGTGACATGGGCCGTCAGACTGGTGGGTCAGGGGGACACGGGAGAGTCAGTCAGGGGGACAAGGGCCATCAGACTGGTGGGTCAGGGGGACACGGGAGAGTCAGTCAGGGGGGCACGGGCCGTCAGACTGGTGGGTCAGGGGGACACGGGAGAGTCAGTCAGGGGACACGGGAGAGTCAGTCAGTGGGACAAGGGCCGTCAGTCTGGTGGGTCAGGGGGACACGGGAGAGTCAGTCCGGGGGACACGGGCCGTCAGACTGGTGGGTCAGGGGGACATGGGAGAGTCAGTCAGGGGGACAAGGGCCGTCAGTCTGGTGGGTCAGGGGGACACGGGAGAGTCAGTCAGGGGGACACGGGCCGTCAGACTGGTGGGTCAGGGGGACATGGGAGAGTCAGTCAGGGGGACAAGGGCCGTCAGACTGGTGGGTCAGGGGGACACGGGAGAGTCAGTCAGGGGGACACGGGCCGTAGACTGGTGGGTCAGGGGACACGGGCCGTGAGACTGGTGGGTCAGGGGGACACGGGAGAGTCAGTCAGGGGGACAAGGGCCGTCAGACTGGTGGGTCAGGGGGACACGGGAGGGTCAGTCAGGGTGACACGGGCCGTCAGACTGGTGGGTCAGAGGGACACGGGAGAGTCAGTCAGGGGGACAAGGGCCGTCAGACTGGTGGGTCAGGGGGACATGGGAGAGTCAGTCAGGGGGACACGGGCCGTCAGACTGCTGGGTCAGGGGGACATGGGCCGGCAATGGGGAGACGGCGGCCCGCCTGGTGGGTCAGGAGGACATGGGCCGTCAGACTGGTGGGTCAGGGGGACACGGGCCGTCAGACTGGTGGGTCAGGGGGACACGGGAGAGTCAGTCAGGGGGACAAGGGCCGTCAGACCGGTGGGTCAGGGGGACACGGGCCGTCAGACTGGTGGGTCAGGGGGACACGGGAGAGTCAGTCAGGGGGACACGGGCCGTCAGACTGGTGGGTCAGGGGGACATGGGCCGGCAATGGGGAGACGGCGGCCCGCATGGTGGGTCAGGAGGACATGGGCCGTCAGACTGGTGGGTCAGGGGGACACGGGCCGTCAGACTGGTGGGTCAGGGAGACACGGGCCGTCAGACTGCTGGGTCAGGGGGACACGGGCCGTCAGACTGGTGGGTCAGGGGGACACGGGCCATCAGACTGGTGGGTCAGGGGGACACGGATCGTCAATGGAGAGGCGATGGCTACAGTACACCGACGCTCATCATGTCCTGTGCATTGAACAGGGTTGGAAGCACGGCCTTGTCCTGGACGCTTGTCATCCAGAACAATATTAACTCCGGGAAATTATTGACTCATGTATTATTACGAGATTAATGAAGTTGTTTGACAAAATGACTGCAAATTAATTGCTGTTTGATAAACATGCTCGAAGCTGATCGAAAATCACTAACAAGAAAGCCTTGATATCAGAAACGGAGAAAGAAGTATACTATCCGACCTGGAAATATCAAAATGTTCCTCTCCAAATCCCGGGTAACAAGACATGACTTCAGCGCTGGCAATGGTTGACAGGGCGTTCATTAATCCAATCCTCCAACAACACCAACACACCGGTGTGGTTGGCGACACACCGCAGCTGGCCTGCGGACACTCACAATCTCTTCCATCTCCTCCTGCAGATTGTCCACCTTCCTGATGAAGATCTTGGTGGATGTGTACTGCAGCTGCCTCTGGAGCTCGGCCGCCAGCCTCAGGCGAATACACTCGTCACACGGCTCTGTGGGACACAGGACGGCTGCACGTCACAACACAAGACGGCTGCACGTCACAACACAGGACGGCTGCACGTCACAACACAGGACGGCTGCACGTCACAACACAGGGCAGCTGCACGTCACAACACAGGACGGCTGCACGTCACAACACAGGACGGCTGCACGTCACAACACAGGACGGCTGCACGTCACAACACAGGACGGCTGCACGTCACAACACAGGGCGGCTGCACGTCACAACACAGGGCGGCTGCACGTCACAACACAGGACGGCTGCACGTCACAACACAGGATGGCTGCACGTCACAACACAGGACGGCTGCACGTCACAACACAGGACGGCTGCACGTCACAACACAGGATGGCTGCACGTCACAACACAGGACGGCTGTACGTCACAACACAGGACGGCTGTATGTAACAACGGCGGGTGAGACTGACCTGGGGTATGAATCCGCTGGGTGGAACTGACCGGGGAATGAGGGTCCGGTAGGTGGAACTGATCAGGGAATGGGGGTCCGGTGGACGGGATGATTTGGCGTAAGTGTCAGGTGGGTAGAATTGATTAGAGAGGTGTGAGTCCGATAGGTGGAACTGGCCTAGGGTGTGGGTCCGGTGGGTGGTACTGACCTGGGATGGGGGTACGATGGGTGGAATTGACCTGGGGCAAAGAATCCGGTTCGTGAAACTCACCTGGAATAAGGGTTTGGTGGGTGAGATTGACCTAGAATGGAGGTCCGATGAGTGCGATTGACCTGGGACAAGATTAATGTCCTGTGGTGTGGGTTCGGTAGGTGGAAATTACCTGAGGAAAAGGAGGGTCAATTGGGTGGGACTGACCTGGGGTAAGGGTCTGATGGGGTTTCCAGAGGCCGTCACCGACCAATAATAGTGGGCCCGATAACCATGGGAGGCAAACGAAACGGTAACACAGGGTGTGGGGAGGGGGACACCAACAGCATAGACCTAACGCCATCCACTCGCTAACATTGTAGCCCCACCAGCCTGACCGGAGCACATGAATATTGTCAAGTGGACACCGATCGGCTCAATTCAGCCGGACTGGCGAGGCCAAGCGAAGCTCCAGTTCAGCCGACTGCACCTTGCTGGTGGACGGTAGGTGAACAGAGTAAACAGACCGGCGTGCCGCAGGGGGTGCAGCAGCACCGCCGACCGAGCAACAGTCTGTGACGTCACCAGTCGACAGCGGCACAAAGGCCGCCAGCCGCCTTTGTGTACCTGTCGATCACCAGATCGGCGCGGCACGCATCGGTACCGACGACGGCACGGGTACAAACAAACTGGCGGGACAGCTGCCTGGAGTCGCACAGCCTTCGCAGCTGGACTGTCGGAGGTCCACACCATACAGTCACACCTAACAGACCATCTCAGGTCCACACCTGACATACCTCCCCAGGCCCACATCGCATAGTCATACCTGGCAGACTACCCCAGGTCCCCACCTGACAGAATGACTCAGGTCCAAATGGCTGCTATGACGACCGCCACCTACTGCTACACCGCTCACCTCTCACCGCGCCATTCACCAGCCCAGCTTGTGCGCCAGACGACCGCCACCTACTGCTACACCGCTCACCTCACCGCGCCATTCACCAGCCCAGCTCTGGCGCCTATGACGACCGCCACCTACTGCTGCACCGCTCACCTCTCACCGCGCCATTCACCAGCCCAGCTTGGGCGCCTCATTTGCTGACGGCTGTGACCAGGCAGTAGGTGGGGACAGCGTTGTTCGTAATGCTCGGCACGACCGACACCATGGACCCCCCGCGTCGGTAGGCCGACACGGCGCCCCGTCCCGGCACCAGTTCCCCGAATGACCGCCGCTGACCAACAGCTCAGCCATTGACCCATCAACTCGGCATGCAGCTGCCGTCGGCGGACGCGGCGCACCTGAACAAGGTGCGCCGCCGGCGTGCATACAAAACGCCGCGGCCCGGCCACGTCCTACGGCGGTCACTCCGGCCACGTCCTACTGCGGTCACTCCGGCCACGTCCTACTGCGGTCACCCGGGCCACGTCCTACGGCGGTCACCACGGCCACGTCCTACGGCGGTCACCACGGCCACGTCCTATAAAGTTGCCCGGGTCCCGCATCTCGATTCTCGGCCCAAAGCTCATAATTTAGTCCCGCCACTGTCACGTGACACCATACATTACACAACCCTAGTCGCCCGTGACCCAGTGCCAGCCCGGCCCCTGCCCGGGCCCGGAGAGACTGAGCACCACACCACGACCGTCCGGCCCGCAGGGCGCGCACCACCGCTACACCGTGATGCTGTGGCTGTCGGACGTGACCCAGTGCCAGCCCGGCCCCCGGGCCCGGAGGGGACACCACGCTACACCGTGATGCTGTGGCTGTCGGACGTGCCGTCACCCAGATCTGGCGCTCATGACTTCATCTGGCGGGCGCGCGCCGCCCGATCAGGCCGCCGCACGCCAGACGGACGGCCGACAGCGCGCGCCGCCCACAAGAAGTGGCGGCCCGCGCGCGGTTTTTACCCGCGGCCCGGGCGCTACCTGCCGGAGGCCGACATAGCGCCGGCCAGCAGGTCCAATGAGCGCGCTGTAAAAACCGCCCGATGAAGTCATCCCACGAGCGGCGCTACATGTGCGGCGCTGTACCGTGCCCACTGGCCGTACATGGCGCTGTAACGTGCCCACTGGCCGTACATGGCGCTGTACCGTGCCCACTGGCAGTGCATGGCGCTGTACCGTGCCCAATGGCCGTACATGGCGCTGTAACGTGCCCACTGGCCGTACATGGCGCTGTAACGTGCCCACTGGCCGTACATGGCGCCGTATGACCTAACCTGTCGGAGCGATGGTGGGGCCGGAAGTGGCCGGACTCGATCTGCCGCAGCGGACGCGCGATAGCAAGGATCCCATCTGCCCATCCAAAAATTAATTTGTTATTTAATTTGGCTTTCACTTCAGGCCGAATTGTGCTGGGGTGGGTTTATGGACCAGGGTTCTATGGTATGGTAAGCAGAGCTTGTTGCGTGAACCCTGGGTCAACCACACGGTCCATGAAGTCCAGTTCAACCGCGGCATTTGTACCATGGGTTGAACGTGCCGTCACTGCACCGACACGTCCGTGCAGTGACGGTTGTGACGTCACTGGTGCCATATTCCCGGCCATATTAGGTCAGTTGATAACTGACCCTTCCAGCCGGGGGCTACGTGAGCGCGTGAAGCGACTCGACAGGACATGGGAGACCAATGCAGGCCGATGCTCTAACCAACTGAGCTACCGGGGCGACAAAAGCAGTTTAATGCAACAGGCGACTGACGGTACATTTTTCGCCATTGCTGCTTAACCTGAATACGGGGGGAGACTGGGATGGCCGAGTGGTTAAAGTGCTGAGTTCTGGGTACCAAAGGTCCCTGGTTCAATACTTGCACCGCTCGGGAAATTTTCCAAACCGGCGGCCCACCGGCGAAACAGTGTGGGCGTCGCCATTAGCTGTGAATGTGCATAAAGTGCCTCGTGAATCACCCAATAAACAGACCTGAATACGGGTGAAGAACAGCCACAACTGGGCTGATGCCGGACTAGTGTTGGACACGACTGGGTGTCGGCATGTTTGCTGGTGATGCTTGCGACATGGGCCCAACACCACCTGACTACCCGACACCAACAGCCGCGACGGCGACACCACCGGCGATATACCCGTCACCACCCGGCACCAGAGGGACGGAGACACCACCGGCGATATACCCGTCACCACAGCCACCTCACCACCCGGCACCAGAGGGATGGCGACACCACCGGCGATATACCCGTCACCACAGCCACCTCACCACCCAGCACCAGAGGGACGGCGACACCACCGGCGATATACCCGTTACCACAGCCACCTCACCACCCGGCACCAGAGGGACGGCGACACCACCGGCGATATACCCGTCACCACAGCCACCTCACCACCCGGTACCAGAGGGACGGAGACACCACCGGCGATATACCCGTCACCACAGCCACCTCACCACCCGGTACCAGAGGGACGGAGACACCACCGGCGATATACCCGTCACCACAGCCAACCGGCACCAGAGGGACGGAGACACCACCGGCGATATACCCGTCACCACAGCCAACCGGCACCAGAGGGACGGAGACACCACCGGCGATATACCCGTCACCACAGCCACCTCACCACCCGGCACCAGAGGGACGGAGACACCACCGGCGATATACCCGTCACCACAGCCACCTCACCACCACACCAGAACGGAACACCACCGGCGATATACCCGTCACCACAGCCAACCGGCACCAGAGGACGGAGACACCACCGGCGATATACCCGTCACCACAGCCACCTCACCAACCGGCACCAGAGGACGGAACACCACCGGCGATATCCCGTCACCACAGCCACCACCAACCGGCACCAGAGGAGGAGACACCACGGCGATATACCCGTCACCACAGCCAACCGGCACCAGAGGACGGAGACACCACCGGCGATATACCCGTCACCACAGCCAACCGGCACCAGAGGGACGGAGACACCACCGGCGATATACCCGTCACCACAGCCACCTCACCAACCGGCACCAGAGGGACGGAGACACCACCGGCGATATACCCGTCACCACAGTCACGCGGCGCCACTACACCATCACCACCACTACTATATCACCTTCAGTTTCTATCATCCATTCTTCGTTTATTCACTCCCCCCTCTAAAAGCGAACGGCGTGAACACGAACACGGCGAGGCCTTCCGGTCCTGCACACCTGTGTTTACATAGTTGTTTTCACCTCAAAGTCGTCGAAGAAAGAGTGCAGTCACCGGTGGCGACCTGTTCCAGGGCACGTGCTCTCAGTCTGCTCACACTGATCTTAGTTCGGCGTCAGATGACGCAGGACATTACAAACACCTTCCACTGATCATTTTACAAAAACAAACTTGTATATAAAAACGTTTAATTCTTCCTACAAAAGACGCAAACAAGAACGACACGTGTATACGCATGATGTATGAAACAAGCTTAATTCGGTGTAGTCAGTGCCGCAACTGAACCGAATTAACGTGGGTACATTCAGGCGCGCACCCAGGATTTTTCCATGGGGGGGGGGCCCGGACCGAAAAGGGCACTTGGCCGGCTCCAAAAGGGCACTTGACCGGCTCCAAAAGGGCACTTTGCGGCCCGGGGCACACTGGAAGGTTTGCTGACCGGGGGGGGGGGCGTGAATTTTCCATGGGACACGTTATATGTTATAGCACCGAACCCTTGTATTTACAATAATATTTCCAAAAACAGTCAGCCTGCTCACAATTCCTCCGTCATAATTCCTCCGTCACAATCCTCCGTCACAATTCCTCCGTCACAATTCGCTGCATTTGTTGCAGGCAACCGGGGGTGCCCGATTATGAATCATGGAACCTCAAAAGGGCCCACAGAGGCTTCACTTAAGGGACAGTTGCCCTGATTGCCCCTCCCCAGCACCAAGTCCTTGATATCAGTGCAACTAGGTAGGTACCTCCCTACTTATTGTAGCCTGCAGTTAATCTGTCCTTCTACTGAAAGGTAACCAGAATAGAGGTAGGTGGGAAACTAGGCTCTGGAGCATTCACAGCCTTTAAAAGTGCTGTCTCGAACCAAGGCTGTTTCATAACAGGTTCAGGTAGATAGCTACAGGTACGCAGGTAGGTACTTTTTTCTAAGGGCCTGAGCTACTGCTATCCAGACACCTGAGGAGGGTTATGCATGCCGCATACTGAAGAAGGTACATGAGCTTGAGACATAACAGCCCAGTGATTTATAGTTTCAGGGTGGTGTAGGTACCTGTAAACATAAAATGCAAATTTATGCCATCGTGCTTAACATCGTGCTTGTGCCCGCCTCAGCCTTGAATGGAGCTTCAGGCCGCTACAATTTTGGCGCGTAAATTGACTGAATACAATTTTTAATAAGAAACCCATGTTCGGCCAGATGTACCCAGGGCAAACGCGCAAGAAAGTCCAGCTGTTCACTGATGGAACACTGAAAAGTGAGATTTAAGCAAGGATTTTTTGGAAGGCTGATACATTTTTTTACGCCGAACCTAGGGGTAGGCGGGGTAGGTATGTATCGTTCGATCGTTTAGGCCAAGGCCGATGGGCACTTTTGCGCCCAAACCCAAAAGGGCACTTTCTGCCGAGGGACACTTCTCGATCTCGACCTGGGGAGAGGAAGCCGGGCCCCCTGGGCACCACACACCGGTGCGCCTACAGGCACAGGCCACAGGACAGGGCACAGGGTAGGGCACAGGGCAGGGCACAGAGCAGGGCACAGGGCACAGGGCAGGGCACAGGGCAGGGCAGGGCAGGGCACAGGGCAGGGCACAGGGCAGGGCACAGGACAGGGCACAGGGCAGGACACAGGGCAGGGCACAGGGCAGGGCACAGGGCAGGGCAGAGTGTCACGGTACAGCACAAGGCACAGGGCAGGGTACAGGGCAGGGCACAGGGCACTTTTAGATCAAAGGAAGGGCACCTAAGTGGGACAGGCATTAGGACAAAAGGAAATTGGGCAGGCATGGGGAATGCCATTTTTAGGCCAAAAGGGCAGTTTTGGGCCCAAAGGGCACCTTTGGCACAGGCGGGGCACATAAGGCAGGTGATTTTTGGGCTAAATTTGGGACATTCCGGCCAAGAGGGCACTTTTCGGTCAAAAGGGCACTTTGGTCTCAAGGGGGGGGCCGACCCCCCTCCGGTGCGCCTATGGGTACATTTTACACATTACGGATTTGCAAGACACAACATATATGATGTCGTGAAAGCTGTAAATAGAGGTGTAATTTTGTTTTCTGTCACGCGTCACCTCTCATCTACATTTCCACAATGCAGTCTTCACGGCAGTGTACACCTCAAGCAATGCACCACCGGAACCCTCCAATCGTCCGTCTACACCCATCTACACCCGAACAATCCTATAGTCCGTCTACACCAGTCTACACCCGAAGCCTCCAATCGCCCGTCTAGAAGCGAAACCTCCAATCGTCCGTCTACACCCGAACCATGCAATCGTCCATCTACACCCGTCTACAAGCGAACCATCCAATCGTCCGTCTACACTCACCTACCCCCGAACCATCCAATTGTCCTTATACACCCATCTACACCCGAACCCTCCAATCGTCTGTCTACACTCGAACCCTCCAATCGTCCGTCTACACCCATCTACACCCGAAACCTCCAATCGTCCATTTACACCGGACCGGCTTCCCAAGTCTGGAGCCCGAGACTGCGGCGGCCCTGTCGGAAGTCGGCGCCGCTTTGTCCGGTGTCCACGCCGTGGCCA
The DNA here is from genome assembly GCA_034440615.1 of Ashinkailepas kermadecensis. Taxonomy (NCBI): domain Eukaryota; kingdom Metazoa; phylum Arthropoda; class Thecostraca; family Neolepadidae; genus Ashinkailepas; species Ashinkailepas kermadecensis. Next base: position 116,909 of record JAOTOM010004343.1, on the reverse strand, counting down.
ACAGCCGCGCTCCCCACAATCCGCTCTCCCGCCCACACCACATTTCTTTCAATTCGGATAATTTTTCCCGGGTCCGCGCGGAGCATCCATCACCGGGGTCGTTACGTTTTTGTGGAATGTCCTGCGTTGCCAGCCCTAATGTATTTTCAATGATGGTTTTTGCGAGCGGCAAATGATTCGGTCGACAAGCCGGGCCTAGATTGGCAGAGCTGGTGGCGGTCGCCGCCGCAGGCCGGGTCAAGTGCTGACCCGTGCTCGGTGACCTGACGCGGACCGAGCACCCACATCAGAAGCGCCGGCTCCCGGCGGGCGCCAGGCAGCTGTAGCCGCTCCATTGCTCTCAGTTTGGGGACGAATCGCAACAGGACAGCTCGAGCTGTGCCAGCCGGATCAGTCCACAGAGGCCAGTTCTAGCTGAGGTCAGCTTAACGATGCGAGTGCTACCTTTGTGCCGGCCTGCGATCACTATCCCACGGCAAAATGGGCGTCGGCCTGCCGGTTTACACCACCTCACAATAGTCCGTAACTCGACCCGGCTACAGTGATCAGCACGACGAGCCGGCCTCAGGGACACGGGTCAGGCACCGGTCGGCGACCTGACCAAATTCGGATGAGAGGGATGACTTTGCGAAGCGGCCGGGCACAAAAACCGTCCGGCGGACGGATGCCCTCCTACGCGGCCACCGACACCTCAGCGCCGCCGAGCCCGCGCCCGCCATGAGTGACTGATCGCGAGCTTGGGGCGTGTCACAGAGGTCATTGGTGGGCGAGTTTGGGGCGTGTCACGGAGGTTATTGGTGGGCGAGTTTGGGGTGGGTCACGGAGGTTATTGGTGGGCGAGTTTGGGGCGTGTCACGGAGGTTATTGGTGGGCGAGTTTGGGGCGTGTCACGGAGGTTATTGGTGGGCGAGTTTGGGGCGTGTCACGGAGGTTATTGGTGGGCGAGTTTGGGGCGTGCCACGGAGGTTATTGGTGGGCGAGTTTGGGGCGTGCCACGGAGGTTATTGGTGGGCGAGTTTGGGGCGTGTCACGGAGGTTATTGGTGTGCGAGTTTGGGGCGTGTCACGGAGGTTATTGGTGGGCGAGTTTGGGGTGGGTCACGGAGGTTATTTGTGGGCGAGTTTGGGGCGTGTCACGGAGGTTATTGGTGGGCGAGTTTGGGGTGGGTCACGGAGGTTATTGGTGTGCGAGTTTGGGGCGTGTCACGGAGGTTATTGGTGGGCGAGTTTGGGGTGGGTCACGGAGGTTCTTGGTGGGCGAGTTTGGAGCGTGTCACGGAGGTTATTGGTGGGCGAGTTTGGGGTGTGTCACGGAGGTTATTGGTGGGCGAGTTTGGGGTGGGTCACGGAGGTTATTGGTGGGCGAGTTTGGAGCGTGTCACGGAGGTCATTGGTGGGCGAGTTTGGGGTGGGTCACGGACGTCATTGGTGGGCTAGTTTGGAGCGTGTCACGGGGGTCATTGGTGGGCAAGTTTGGGGTGGGTCACGGACGTCATTGGTGGGCGAGTTTGGAGCGTGTCACGGAGGTTATTGGTGGGCGAGTTTGGAGCGTGTCACGGACGTTATTGGTGGGCGAGTTTGGAGCGTGTCACGGAGGTCATTGGTGGGCAAGTTTGGGGCGTATAATATAGGTCATGTGTGCTATCACAGAGATAATGTGTGCTATGTGTCAGGTGTGCTAGTTTTGCAGGCACATGGCACTGTATGCTTACGAAAAGGGCGTTATTTATTAATTCGCGTCCGGGTGTGTCAGGGCGGCAAACATGAGCGTCGCCATCCGGAGGCGGAGGGGGGGGAGGGGACCAGGTCACCTATCTCTTCGAAGAAAAAGCACTTCAAGCTGCCTGGACGAGGACTGGGCTGGCACAGGATGTCCCAACACGACGCATGTAGGAACGGTTGCGGAGCGCCGGCCGCGCCGCCGCCAATCTAACTGCGCCACAAATGGCCGCCATTAGTGGCGCGCGGGCGGCGTATCCAGCGCGGTGACACCGGCCCGGAGCGGCGGACGGCACGACAGCCGCTGGCCGGTGCGGCGCAAACGTCTCGGGTCGGGGCTCAGGGGTGTAGGTGACGGGCGACTACAGGAGTCAGTAGGGGTGTAGGTGACGGGCGACTACAGGAGTCAGCAAGGGTGTAGGTGACGGGCGACTACAGGAGTCAGCAGGGGTGTAGGTGACGGGCGACTACAGGAGTCAGCAAGGGGTGTAGGTGACGGGCGACTACAGGAGTCAAAAGTAGCAGGGTGTAGGTGACGGGCGACTACAGGGGTCAGCAGGGGTGTAGGTGACGGGCGACTACAGGAGTCAGCAGGGGTGTAGGTGACGGGCGACTACAGGAGTCAGCAGGGGTGTAGGTGACGGGCGACTACAGGAGTCAGCAGGGGTGTAGGTGACGGGCGACTACAGGAGTCAGCAGGGGTGTAGGTGACGGGCGACTACAGGAGTCAGCAGGGGTGTAGGTGACGGGCGACTACAGGAGTCAGCAGGGGTGTAGGTGACGGGCGACTACAGGAGTCAGCAAGGGTGTAGGTGACGGGCGACTACAGGAGTCAGTAGGGGTGTAGGTGACGGGCGACTACAGGGGTCAGCAGGGGTGTAGGTGACGGGCGACTACAGGGGTCAGCAGGGGTGTAGGTGACGGGCGACTACAGGAGTCAGCAAGGGTGTAGGTGACGGGCGACTACAGGAGTCAGCAGGGGTGTAGGTGACGGGCGACTACAGGAGTCAGCAGGGGTGTAGGTGACGGGCGACTACAGGAGTCAGCAAGGGTGTAGGTGACGGGCGACTACAGGGGTCAGCAGGGGTGTTAGTGACGGGCGACTACAAGAGTCAGCAGGGGTGTAGGTGACGGGCGACTACAAGAGTCAGCAGGGGTGTAGGTGACGGGCGACTACAGGGTCAGCAGGGTGTAGGTGACGGGCGACTACAGGGGTCAGCAGGGGTGTAGGTGACGGGCGACTACAGGGGTCAGCAGGGGTGTGTAGGGGATAGGGTGACGGGCGACTACAGGGGTCAGCAGGGGTGTTAGTGACGGGCGACTACAAGAGTCAGCAGGGGTGTAGGTGACGGGCGACTACAAGAGTCAGCAGGGGTGTAGGTGACGGGCGACTACAGGGGTCAGCAGGGGTGTAGGTGACGGGCGACTACAGGGGTCAGCAGGGGTGTAGGTGACGGGCGACTACAGGGGTCAGCAGGGGTGTAGGTGACGGGCGACTACAGGAGTCAGCAGGGGTGTAGGTGACTGGCGACTACAGGTGTCAGCAGGGTGTAGGTGACGGGCGACTACAGGTGTCAGCAGGGGTGTAGGTGACGGGCGACTACAGGAGTCAGCAGGGGTGTAGGTGACGGGCGACTACAGGGGTCGCCGGCAGCGGAGGCCACGACATGGTGCGACATCGCCTCATTCCCACATCTCACCTCACATCTCTTACATCTCTCGACAGCCACAGATCGCCAAGACGGGCCGGAACGGTGCGGTCTCGCCTCATTCTCCATCACTCTCACGTCTCTGTATCGGCCACAGACCGTCAGGACGGGCCGGAATGGTGCCATCTCACATCACTCTCACGTCTCTGTATCGGCCACAGACCGTCAGGACGGGCCGGAATGGTGCCATCTCACATCACTCTCGCATTTCTGTAGCAGCCACAGACCGTCAGGACGGGCCGGAATGGTGCCATCTCACATCACTCTCGCATTTCTGTAGCAGCCATAGACCGTCAGGGCGGGCCAGAATGGTGCCATCTCACATCACTTTCACATCTCTGTATCGGACACAGACCGTCAGGGCGAGCCGGAATGCTCAAACGGTGGCATGTGTGTCAATTGAAAGCTAGACTTGCGCCGAACGGTGCGTTTATCAGTCTGCTGATTATTATTTTCCAGCGGACATTTGTGCGATTTCGCTGCTGTTTCAACTGACCAGGTCGGCTGCTTGACCTACGTCTAGTAACGCGGTTGTCCCCCTTCCGTATCCACTCCTCAAATCCTGGCAACAACATGCAGTGCGTATCACTGCTTTGTACGTCTCACAATGGGTGTAACACTGCCCAGAGCCCTGCCACTACAGTACTTCTCACTGCCCGCCGTTTATGTAAAACATGCAGTGCGTATCACTGCTTTGTACGTCTCACAATGGGTGTAACACTGCCCAGAGTCCTGCCGCTACAGTACGTCTCACTGCCCAGAGCCCTGCCGTTACAGTACGTCTCACTGCCCGCAGTGTATGTAACAATGCCCTGAGTCCTGCAATTACAGTACGTCTCACTGTCCAGAGCCCTGCCGCTACAGTACGCCTCACTGCCCGCAGTGTATGCACATCGGTCACCCGCTGCGACCTGAAATATCTGACGTACCGCAGTGAGCGATGACAAGTGTCGGGGCGTGTAGGACTTGGACCAATTATGTGTATGTGTATGTGTGGTGTGGTGCGGTGCGGTGCGGTGCGGTGCGGTGCGGTGCGGTGCGGTGCGGTGCGGTGCGGTGCGGTGCGGTGCGGTGCGGTGCGGTGCGGTGCGGTGCGGTGCGGTGGTGGTGCGGTGGTGGTGCGGTGGTGGTGCGGTGGTGGTGCGGTGGTGGTGGTGTGTGTGTGTGTGTGTGTGTGTGTGTGTGTGTGTGTGTGTGTGTGTGTGTGTGTGTGTGTGTGTGTGTGTGTGTGTGTGTGTGTGTGTGTGTGTGTGTGTGTGTGTGTGTGTGTGTGTGTGTGTGTGTGTGTGTGTGTGTGTGTGTGTGTGTGCGTGTGCGTGTGCGTGTGCGTGTGCGTGTGCGTGTGCGTGTGCGTGTGTGTGAAACGTATATTTAATGGCCATACTTATTAATAGGTACGCAGGAACGCCCTTCACCCATGTGACCTACTTGCGTTAAATTGCAGGGATGTTAAGGATCAGGGTAAAGAAAGTCACATGATGTCCATGCCAGCCATTTTACAATGTACTTAAAATATTACCATACACCAAAAAGATCAAGGAAGAAGAGAAAGGAAGGAAATCCGATATAACAGAAGAGAAAGAAAATAAAAATGGTTTTATCATGCTTAGATGATCGAGCAGTCACGGACATTCCTTGGAGCAACCGATGTTGTCTATTAATGTATTGGCTAGCAAGCTTTAAAGCGTGGCTGTATTTCTAGGCATCTTCACTTCTACGGAATTGAGAACTCATGAGTTTATTCCTAGCTTTTCGTCCAGTAAATGGAAACGAAAATAATTTGTCTCAAGGAAAAGCACTTCGAAGTGTTGCCTAACTCTGAGGCTGTCCTGTTGGTGTGGATGAAACGAATCAGAAAGAGGCGCTGGTAACGATTGGTTAAGAAGACATAGTACGATGCAAGGACATTGTTCAACAATTATGCACGGGAACTTCAGAATTTGATGCTTGACGAACAATCCATTTTCAGGATATAAATATGGCTCGTTATCAATAATTCTGGGAACACGCTTCTGTAACTTATTAATCTCATCAACCCTCGTGTGCTAATTACTTCCCATACAAAGGTGCAGTGATTAAGATGTGGTAGGATTTGGGAATTATACAGGAGGAGCAACTCTGAGTAGATAGACATGACTTAGATTTTCCTATCATTGCAATATCTCTGCTAATATTTGATAAAATACATTGATATGAATTCCCCATGTAAAATCTTCATCTGTAAAACCACCTCAATATTTTAAACAGCTGCGCTTAAAGATGCGACATTGACTTATCTTGAAAAGAAATCATGACATGGCTTTCTGAAAAATAATGGATAACTTCTCTTTTCAGCAGTTAAATACATGACGTATATGTATCATGGAATAGCGTATATGTATATGACGCATATGTATCATGGAATGGAACATGCTGTAATTTTGGAACTAACTCATCTACTATATTTTGTAATTCAAGTTGTGATGTTTGATTGGTGCTTTAGGGTGCGCCGACTACTGCGGTCACTTTGTGTCCATTTTGTGATACAAGAAGATTGTTAACTGCCAGTTAAGGCAATATAATCCGCAAATTAGTAAACACTTGCCAAGTTGGAAGCAATTCAAAGATCGATAATATATATAATAAAGAGCAGAGGTCCAAGAATGGAACCATGCAGGACACGTATCGTGACATTTTGCGATTAGGAGACTAAGTCACGTATCTTAGTTCTTTTTCATCTACTTCAAATGTGTTAATTTAATAGCCTATGCAGTATGCATATTGCCCTTTATAGATCTAGTGATTGATCTGTATCGTGAGAGCTAGGATATTGCCTACACCGATTCCCACACCGGCTACCACGTGTTAGGAGCATACCGTCTGGGGCAGGGAGCACATGCAGTGTTTTGCAGTGTTGGTAAGGTGCAAATCGGTTCATCCATTTGCACCTTTTGACATTACCCAGGGATATCAATTTCCTTTATGTATTTCCGTTCAAATTGTAAATCAGCCCATCTTCGCCCGACAGCATTGCTAGATATCAATTTACTTGCAGTAAAAAGGAAATCGCCTGACGTAGACCTGATATCATCTAAAATAACTTGTTACCTCACTGCAGCAGGTAACAATACGCATGCATTGTAAGTGTGTGTGTTGGCTGACATGTGTGTTGCATAGAGGTTGGGCTGCATTGTTCCTTATATATTTGTGGCATGAAGATAGAACAAAGCAAACCGACAATCCCTGGATGCTAGTCACCCAGCAACGAGGGAAGTACAAAGGCCCATTTTGACAGCAGGGATTGATTTGGCCATCTTTGTGTGCCAGCATATTATATTCCAGAGAAGAAAATCTGGAAAAAGTACGCTAGAACATCCAATATTTCGATAGACATCACATATTCGCGGGCAGTGCATGTTAGCGACTGCCAACGCACCGCACGGGGTGGTCAGCGACTGCCAACGAGCCGCACGGGGTGGTCAGCAATTGCCAACGAGCCGCACGGGTGGTGAGAGGCTGCCAACGAGCCGCACGGCGTGGTGAGAGGCTGCGTGTAGCGGCCGATCGACTGCAGCACGTGGACGTACCTACTGACAGCGACCAGTACCATCTCCAGGCCACGCCCGGAACACAACCAGAGGTGTTGCCAATACCAGCCGCCCAACCGGCTACATAGGGGGGGTTAGAGGAGTGCCGGGTCATAAAGGTCATTTGCGCCGCCTTTAACACGCGCACTGGAGGGGGGCGAAATCCACCCACCCCTCCGGTTTTTCGCAAATAACTGCAGATTTTACCGGTTGATATACGCGATTTTCGGTGTACCTGCTTATAAATGAACGGCGCGTCGTTTAAAGCAAGAAAAATGAAAATCAGCCGGAAATTTTTCAAGTTAGGGGCCGCTAAAGTCAAAAAATGTTTTAGCGCCAGACCACAAAAATCGGCGCTGATGCGCTTCCAGTATACTGACAAAAGGGAAGTGTTCTAGGCAACACTAGCGACTTGTTTGATGCATATTGATATGCTGTATAGTTTCAAGGTCATGTTAGGTCACCAAGGTCAAGTCAGGTCAAGTTCATGACAGGTTAATGGAACCAAACTTGATCAACTGGAATGTTGCCATAAATGCACTACTGGTTGTCATTTGTACTGTTTCTCATTGCGTTTCCATACTTTATTCATGTACTTCACTCCCTTCTTCACGAAGCCGATTGCTCCGAGCTGACCGACGGAGCAGTCGGGCGGGCGGCCGGTTCCGGTAACTGGAACAGGTAACTGACCTGATAAAGTGGTGCTATATAGCTGACCTGAGGTCAAATGTTGGGTCTGGCATCTGCATTGCATCATTAGTAATGTCCAAAACATCATTTATGCCCATTTTTGAGCATTTAAACACAATCACAGCGATCCATAACGATGACAAGCCAAGCCACGCAAAACCGCAAAATTTTGTCAATCTGACCTCATTTGACCTTGAAGATATTGACCTAAGGTCACGAAAATTGCACACAATAGAGTTCACTACCGTGCCCATCCACCCTGCGAATTTCGTTCCTCCAGCTTCACTAGGAGCCGAGATCTTAGGGGGGGCGGAATCCGCCCCCCCTCCAGTGCGCGTAATTATCAGAGGCCCTCCAGGGCGCGTGTTAAAGCGAGTGTGTTTTACAAGCAAAGCCAAGGCAAGTGTACATTCACGCTTAGGAAGTTTTACGTCATGGTATATGTCAGGTTAAGGTGCTGAAGGCGGGTGTTGGGAGGGGATATCTCCCGGATGTCTAAATGATGTTAGTTTTACTATACTCCTTCGCAAGATAACTTGTAGTTAAGCTGAGGGGGGGGGGGGGAGTGACGAGAAAGTTGATTTTGTCGGGGTGCCGGAATTAGCCTACTTTTGTCGAAGAGCAGCGAGGGGTCTTTACCGTGTGGACAAGGGGGTACTTGTTAGAAGTGGGTTAAAAGGAGCCCACTTTCATGCAGGTTTGTCAGGTTAGTATAGTGTTTGGCAATTCGGCTCATTTACTACCGCTGTACCTCTGGGTAGTCGTTTTACGTTATGAATTGCAAGGCAAATCGGATCATCTACGTCCGAGGGGCACCGCTAGGACCGGCTGCATGTATCCAGAATAACACAATCACCGCTAGAAAGGGCAAACATGAGGCCATTATACACTTCGAGACGGCAGGAGACAAAGGAAAACAGCTGTAACAGCCGCCGCCTGGTCAGAGCTGCCGGGTCCCATGAGGCGGCTCGTGACGCTACAACCACACACCACTCCATTCATTATCAGAACAAACTTTGGCTCGCCTGCTACCAACGAGCCGCCGCATTTCTGCTCGATGCTTTTGCGTCCTGAACAGCCAGCAACAGAACTCCACCCGTGGCGGAAACTTTTCTCGCGGCGGGAACGCTTCCGGACTTGGCAGGCGCCGACAGAACAATAAGCCCGGATTTCGGTCCGCTGCGGCGCCAGGTTTCCATTTGGCGGTGCTACCGGACAACATGACCGACGCCCCTTACGGCGCCCAACTCGGACGCCACGCTGATTCGGTGTCGTGGTATCCCAATCGACCCTGATCAGCGATCTGCCCCTGCCACCAAACGGCGCCGTATTGATCACCACGGTCAATGTCAGGCCGGGAAACACCGCCCGATCAAATGGTGACGTCAGGCGCAACCTGAGCCGCACGCCAGATCAAATGGTGACGTCAGGCGCAGCCAGAGCCGCACGCCGGATCAAATGGTGACGTCAGCAGGAGCCTGAGCCGCACGCTGACATTAGGCGGTTTCACGCGTGCACTAGCGGGAAGTAATCATCATGACATCCCAATGGCGGGGTCAGGGCATAATAGTTACGTTGATCTAAAAGCTTTTAGTCTGTAGATTGGATCAATTTATGATATCAATAAACAAACAGAGTAGGTTCAGTTACCTAATACGACAAGTTTTTGGACTAGTAACAGCTTGTTTATGCACAAACCCTGAAAATGTACACCTACATCCGCGCATGGGACGTCATCTAGTCCGAAATCTGGAAGTCAGACCAAGCGAGCTTCGGAAGTGAACTCGATGACAACAGCTGTTTGTCGAATTCAGCGGTCTTCAAATGCCAACTTTTTCGAGCACTTGACCACTCTGATCAATATTGCCAGCCAGCTTCAACCGCGGTAAGTGATTGGCCCTTTATGATAGCTATGACGTATCATAATCCACGTTTCAATAAATGACGTAATCATTTGTGCTCTGATTGCATCATTTACGGCTGAAATATGTCAGAAGAGCCAACAAAACAAGTTTGTCTCAGATGCGCATATTTTGGACGTGTTGCGGTCTTTTGGGTGCTGTAAACAACTCATGCTTTGTTCTTTCTTGCGAGTATGTTATTCAAAGACAAGGTTCAATTGCCCCCCCCAGTAGGGGTTATTCAGGTAGGAGTACAGCGACATTTAAAAACGGAGCCTCGTATGGTGCGGTACAACGGATGCCATTACAACTGTAAACATCCTGCTTGTAAAGTGGAGAGAAATGAAAATTTTCGGGAGCGGCAAGATGGAATCGTAGCATCTGGAAATTATTCATTTCAATATTTATTCATAATGCAGGTACTTACAGCCATAAAATAAAACGTAAACGGAAAACATTCATCCGCAGGATCCATACTACCACTTCCTCCCCAATATTGTAATTCCCCCCCCAACCAGTAAATACCAGTATATTTACTGGTATTCCAACGGCAAATTTATGTTCTATCCGACAACTCCTACTTCCCGGCCGTGGTGTCAAATGCGGCCAGATTGGCTAGTTGTTTCTGTGAATTGAGCGCTTTTTTTCAAACAGTGCCACAATTTGAATATGTTGGTTGAGTTCAATATTTAATTTATTACTTCAGTCAAAACTTCTGGAATATTTCATATCTACAGATAAAGTACACATATTTCAATGATATGCCTTTCATACTAGACGAAGTCATCGACATTGCATCCCGGTGCTTATTGGCGGTAGTGAAACGGGCTATTGTGACACTGCGTTTGTCCGCTCTCGTCACTCAGATAAAAATAAGAACAAGTGAAGGCTTACTAGAGCTGCTTTACGGGAATCTGATGATGCAAAGCAGAGCTTGCCGCGTGCATTTTGGCCACTACCCGGTCGTGGTCAGTTGCATAAGTCAGTTGCAGAACTGCAACTGCTAGTTTCACGAGCCACATATGCCACTTTCACGCCGCCGCGAGTCCCCTGCGGCATCTGACACGGCCCGACCCTTTCAGCCCGGGTCTCAATGCGAGCGGGTGCCACCGAGGAGGTATATCACGTCAATCATTGCGCCATCAATCTTGGTGCGACTCGACATTCAGCGATCAATCGATGTTGCTCCGCGTTCTGCCACTCTTGGCCGGACGAACGCAGTACACAGAAAAAGATGGGCCGCTCCCAGACGAGACATCTGGACGCTGACGTTATTTACCGTCGACACTCGCCGGTGTAGATTGGTGGCGCGCTGCCGAGCGAAAATAGCGCCGACACTGACTGGCCGAGTGGTGACTTCTCGGCCCGGACACGACTGCGTTAGCGTGGACAGTTCACCTCCGCGGCCCCGCCTCCACTTCTTCCACCACAGATAAGTCTGACTATCCAACTCCTGTCACATCCACTTCCAGAAGTGCAGCGAGGATGATTATGGAAAAGGGGAGGAGAGGAACATGCCAGTTTTATATAAGATGATAATTGCTGACAGCAGGTAGCTTTACAAAGAGGAACAAAGAAAAAAGAAAATTCGAGCTCAAGAGGGTGGGCGGGTGGAGGTGGGGTTGGGGTGGGTTGTCGGGGTAGCTGCTTCCCACTACACACCCTCGTAGGTGCGTTTGTGGTCAATTCAATGGTAATAAGCAGCTATTTGGATAACTAACAGTCGCCTCACGGGTGATATCAATCCTCCTCATGAACTCCAATCGGCTAACAGAACGAATGCTTACCGTTACACCGTCCTACTCTTCACAGCTCTCACAAACCCTCCTAAACAGTGAGCATGGAAGCGTGTGGAAGCGGCGTTATTCGAAATGCTGCTAGAAATGGGCGGCAAGTCGACACATTCTCATGCTCCCTACATGTTTTCAGGACCAACTGGAGGCCATGGGAGTCGTTTTGCCAATGAGCATGTTCATCTGGCGGGGTAATAGATCAGTTGGTAGCAGATCAGCCTGTCCCTGTCTCCTCCACTGCCCCTCCCTCTCCAGTCTATGGAGTTCGAATTAGAGGTGGCAAGTGTAACGACTGAAAGCCCGGTCAAGACTGACGGCCTTTTTAACTGCTCTTTGGGATATATACCGGTGGTTCAATCGGTCTGTTAGTTCATTACAGTGAACAGTATATTCATTTTTCATCAGGTGGGCGATGTCGAAAACACAATAACAAGAGGCAAAAAAACTAATACAAAGATGTCGAAACTAACTGAAAAGTACATACATTTCTAGTTGCAGTTTGTTTTGCTTGCCTGTGATTTTTACATAGTCTTCAAAACTACATGAAGCTGCATCGCATGCATGCACAATACCGTTGTCCTTAATTCCCAACCTTCCCAGATTTCACCCTGAAGAGAGGAGTCCTGGTGGCGCAACCGATTACCGAGCCTTTCACCATCTGAAGCAATCCCGGTCCCGGATCGCTTCCTGGACTGAAGAGCACCTCGAGGGAAAGCCGAACATATCGCACAGTGACGAGAATGGAGACGACCTTTCCATTGGAAGCAACATGGCCTACGTAGTCGATGCGTCCTTCAGCTCAGTCATTAATAGAAGCTCTCGTCGCGATTAAAACCATCATGCAAATATTTCGTTCGCTTCGTTTGCATTTAACTATGGCTCTCACGACTCTGCTATTCCAAGGCATGCGATTTTAAATCGACGTTGGTTTCCGGTTGTATCCACACTACCATTGACTTCCAGCTCGTGTTTACATGTGAAAACTAAATACACTTGTTTAGGATTTATGTTTCCTCCTTTGTATGCTGTGCACCTTTCTACAGTTCCAGATAACGCCACCTGCATTAAATGCACAATAATATATCAGTGTTTCAATTAAGTGCAGACCTTGCACAAGGTCATCCCAATGCCGCAGCTGATGACGCACATAAATATGGCTTTCAAGGTTTTGTTACACTTACCAAACAAACAGAAAAAAGAAAAAAGTAGGCATTATTGCAGTTTATGGTAGGTATCCACGAGACAAGTTTGACACACATTTTACCTCTATGAAGCAAACAAAGGGGCTGTTTGGTTAGGTTAGGTCAAGTTTGTGGGAATGGAGTTGTGGGAGGAGCCTAAGTACCCAGCAACAAGCTTATGCTTAGCTGGATGGAGTTGTGGGAGGAGCCTAAGTAAAAAAAAATGCATTTCAAATTAGGAGTGCTCACTACCATCACGTCACAAACCAGCTACTAACATTATAGTTTAGGCCTTAACTTCTTTTTGGGATGGATCTAGGGCCAGTCATATGCCTCCTTTGGGTATGACTACTTACAGCATTCTTTATTGCTAGTTTTATTGCTCTAACACTGGGTGCTTTTATGCTCGTTTATTTGTTTTCCATCTCTTAGCTGGGAGTGCCGCGACTTTACTGTTTATTTTATGGTGTTAACGTAAGGTGCTTGCAGTCGTTGGGTAAGGGGAGGGGGCACTCCTGGTCACCTGATCTTGGGTGGCGGACCGTAAAAGTTTTTAAAAAAGGAAAAAAGTTTGTCAAACCAAATGTTGAAAATTTGGTTTATTTAAGTGGAAACATGTTCCACCATAAATGTTATTTTTATATTTAAAAAAATAAAACAGGCGGGTTAGATTAGGCTAGATTAGGTTTTTTAGTTGAAAATTTTGGACAAATAAAATTGTCTGAACAAATTCCATTAAACAAAAATTTGCCTTCTTCCATGGAAGGTTAGGCTAGGTTGTTATATATATATATTTTTTTTACATTTTATGCTATACATATCACCCAACTCCAAGCCCCTTTTTGGGCGTTATTTTGCGTCCCAATTGAAAGGTATGCATTTGCAGAGGAAATGAGTGGTCGCATCATGCTAACCACTTTCATAAACATCGCACTTGAAAAATAAATTCCAAGAATTAAAAAGTACCATAAATTTATTCGAATTTACCAAAAACAATAGCACAATCTTGAATGTCTAAATTGAAACAAACGCAAAAAGCAACAAGCATCGCAACACAAACAGCCAGGACGGAGAAATGCTTTCCTGGGCCTTCGTGAACATACCATTAGCGATGCAGAAGAAAGAAATGACAGTCAATACACTTTTCCGAATGGAACATTTGATACAAAATACCTGCACACAACGAACGATGAACTAAATTCCACATGCAAAAGCTGCGGATGGTTTGTTCGGTTCATCAATAATACAAGCACATCTTCTGATAATTGAACATTTGAATACTTATATCGCGGGTCACATCACTAAAAAAGATGTAAGTTGAGCTTCAAAGTGTACTTACTTAACATACATGAAATGAGTGTCCATTGTTTGGTGATGTACTCACATCACTGATGTACAGCCCGCGTAGCCTGTAAGACAGGCAATGCCAGTCGGCTTTTGTTGAATTTGCGACGCGGCGGGATTTGGTGACTGGCGGCGGGCGCGCATGCTAACGTATTGTCGCAGCGCGCCGACTCCTCTTCACAGTACCGAGTATCGTCGGCTGGGGCGCCGTCGTCTTCGCCGGCCACCAGATGGGCGCAATGTGAGTCTACTCGACTCTGGAAGCGGTGCAGCCGCTTCAGCTGCCGGCCACCAGCGGCAGCTCGGGCAGCTTCCTGGGCCCAAGCCATGATAAGCACGGGCCGCAGGTGCGCCGGTCGCTGGTCAACGCCGGCTGGTTACTTGTTACATAGTCCACCACTGTCAGCCACACAACGCCGGGTTTGCCACCGTGACCTATGCCCAATGACCTCCCGCACCAACATGCATGCACATTGCTCTAGAATCCGAGAGGTGTCGGGACGTCCCCAGTGATTAACTGATCCACACTGCCAGGCGTCCGACGCTGGCTTGTGCGGGCCGGCATCACCCGCTCTGGTGGTATCGCTGTGCATCGTACTGATAATGGCGACCATTAACCGTTGTCACGTGTGTGCCATAGCTGTCTTGCAATCAATCTGAATTCACGTGGGGAAGGGGTCGGCAGCTGGAGGGCGTTGACTGGCACTTCGGTCGACCCAAGATCCAAGGTCCGTTGAGGTGGTACGTTTAACACGTTTTACGTGCTGGTCGAGTTTCACACCCGTGTGCTATTTCTTAGCCACCAGTGTGCTCACAAAGCCAACGCTGCCACCGCCGCTGCCCAGCCTGGAGCCGATGCCACCAGCTCTTGCATTGCGCTCTTGTTCCATATGTTACTTGTAGTTAACAGGTGCACGCTGTTGGCCGTGTTGTATCGAATTTTTGCTTGTCCTCGGGTTTCCTCCTCGCCTTTTTGTTTAGTGGTATGGCTGGTGTGTGTGTGTGTGTGTGACAACCTGACAGCAAGAAATTGCTGTTTTGAGGCTTGCTATTGTATGGCGCAAAGCAATTATGTATTGTGTGGGTTCCTAGCGTATATCGACAGGTACCGCTTGCATTATGTCATGTAAATGGTATGATTATTGCCTGTCCACCTGTAGTATAGGTACCTACCTACGTATTGACACTTGAACAGTAAAGTGGCCCTTTCTAAGTAAGAATGTATCTTTGCTGCTTATTTCTGATATATTTTCGCAACCTCAGATGCAGTGAAGAGGGAGCATTTTCTATGAGATGCACATTTTTCACATGGCCTGTCTGAGAGAAGTTTGCTGCTTGAGGCCTCTTGCTAAAAGTGTCTTCATATTTTGTTTACTGTGGATGCAAGCTACACAAAATTATGTTTATCTTTTATTTCAAATTATGCAAACCAGAATACATCTGTGCCAATCTTGGTGAATGGGAATGGTGCTGCAGTGATTGGCTGAGACCCATATTTAATTATTTGGAAAGGGTCTTTAAATTTGGTTCCTTCCATCCAGCACCATGACCCTCATCCAATGTTGCTTGGCGCGTTGGCCCATATAGCACACACTCTATGGTTGATATGAAATGGATGCCCGTCTTCTTTGCTAAACTTTAATGGAAACTACCAATCCTCTTCATCATCAGCAAGATGTGGCATCTCATTCACTTAAATGTGCCATGCATCCAATTAAAATATAACATATATATCTTGCAGTGGTATTCTATTTTATTGCATAGGTACTAGAAAACAAACATGCGTGAACACCACATCATTTTTTTTCCATGTCCGACAACCTTGCTATGCCTGTATTCTATCTACCGTTTTCAATACATGGCTTGGCTGATTTCTGAATAAGGACACCAGGAGTGCTAGATGATGCCAGCTTTCAGGACACTGGGCAGACTATCTGAAACAGAAGAGGCTCTGTGACAGGGTTTCAGGACATTTTCTGATCAGAGGCTTTCGATGCACATAAGCTATGGCTCAGTGAAATTGTTGAATGGTATCAGGATGGCTTTAGTTGATTCATGTTGGTTTTGGATTATCCATTATAGTAGCCTACCTTTCAGTGCAATATCTGGATAAAGAGGTTTGCAGACTTGGATAGGTACAGCCATCTATGTATCCCATCTGAGCATAAACAAACATAAATGCCCTGGATGGATACTTTGATAATCAGCAACTAGTAAGCAAGGATGCAGCAAAAGACGTAGGAATTGGGGTCGAATGAACTTTCATTAGGTGGTGTTTACCACCCATTTTCTTGAAAAATGTAACACTTTGTATCAATACCATTGCTTTTTGTGCACAAACAATGTATGTTATTTTCTTCAAATTTCTTCTTTACTTCACTGGCAATGCAACAACAAAACTACTTAATCCTAAGCATCTCCTAAGCTAAGCCAGGGTAAGCAAAGCTCTTCCAAAGCTGCCTGACTAAGCTTCTCTCAGAAAGTATTTATTTATCCATTGTCATGATTCCATAGTTAACAGCACAATATGAAAACAGTCATTTCCTAAAATGCACATCTTCATCCCCATTCATATTCTAAAGAACAGTAGAATTGCAGCAATGGATAAGGTTCAATTCATTCACCTTTCACTAATCTGCAACGCACTGCACACCATATGCAAGGTTTTCACCATTCTACTATTAGATTAACACCTCAAAACTAAATATTTTTCATTCTCTTCACAATACTACAACCTGTTCCATGGTGAGATTGCCCGGCCTGTCAATATTTGCGTATTTTTTGTATTCATACTACACTCGTTGATATTAAGAGGATTTGGTGTTGGCTTTAAGCTACTGAGCATAGAAACTCAAGAATTTCAGAGTACAAACATGCCAGCCAATTTTTTGCTTAGCATGATACCGATTAGCCAAAACGAGATAATGTACACGTACTTGTCCCATGGACCTACTCAATGCAATTGCAATTAGAACCCCATTCTCAAAATGTCATCGATGTAGACTTCAATGATTGAAAATGTTCCTGTCCGTGTCGGCCCCCGCTTCACAGACCACTTCTTCGCTGCTGGACATTCTGATGCGTGGACATATCGACCCTGTGCCACTCAAATCCCGTCCACGATGTGCCATCAGTGCGGTACTAATGGCCAAACCATAATAGCCGCGTACTAAGCTTCCATTTCGGTACGTGGCGCTAAACAGTACGTGAAATCATGGGATGAAGGGAGAGCGAACGTCACGTCCACAAAGTTCAACATAGCTTGACATAATTAAGCTGAAGAAAATATCAACAGATTCGATTAATGCCTACATAATGTCAACTTATACACACCAACCGTATCCAATAGTGGAACTGTACACAAGACTCGCCATATATAATTGCGTTACGTCATCAGTTAACTGTCGCATTATTCTAGCGGTTCCATTGCCACCTTCATTTCAGCCATCCTTACTTAATTTAATCTGGCATGGCTGAAAGTTTGAAAATGGGGAATGGGTGTGTAGGAGTATGCTGTGCAATATATCAAATGAATGGTACTAGATACGTTGAAGTAGATAATTCATTGGGAACTGGGATATATTATTAATTAGGATGTGTCGGTGTAATTTTTCCTCGTCTTACTTAGACAGATGGGCCCTTGTGGCTCTTATCAAGCCTTGATGATGATTTTATGACTTCACGACGTAAAGTACTTTTTGTTCTCATTATATGGAGTGTGAGTTGGCATTAATTTCAATTTCTGGTGCTTTTTCGAGTTTATTGCTGCGCATGGTAATCCTTAAGTGTCACCTGATGCACTTACATGGTGCAGCATTTTGCAGACTATTGAATACTGAATGAATCAAAGCTTGGTGGGTCGTACTTCGCTGCTTCCTGATGTCGAGGATAAGTAATGGGTATTAACGTATGTGTTACAATAATTGTTTGGTAGCCGTCGAGTTGTTGCTATCAATAACTACCAGTACAAAAAAAAGAAAGCATTGATAGGTATATTTTCAATCTATGTTCTGGAAGTAAACAAGGCTTGCCAAAGTGATGTTAACTGCCTATTTGACCTTTAAGAAAAAAAGCAATCATACTACATTATATGAAAAAAGACATTAAGACACTGGTCTTTGACCGAGCTTCAGTCATTCCGACCGGACTCCGGCCGGGCTTGGTCACAGACAGGCCGACCCCGGACTTCGGCCGGGCTTGGTCACAGACAGGCCGAACCCGGACTTCGGCCGGGCTTGGTCACAGACAGGCCGAACCCGGACTTCGGCCGGGCTTGGTCACAGACAGGCCGACCCCGGACTTCGGCCGCAATTTTGTGTATTTGCCACCTCTAGTTTGAATTGTCGTTTCACTTCATTTGAAAGAACAGACGCGTGCATGACCGACAGTAATAAGTCCGTCCTTATACCGAGGAAGGGGGTAACCATGACAGTAATAAGTCCGTCCTTATACCGAGGCAGGGGGTAACCATGACAGTAATAAGTCCGTCCTTATACCGAGGCAGGGGGTAACCATGACAGTAATAAGTCCGTCCTTATACCAAGGCAGGGGGTAACCATACCCCGACACTCCAGCCTTCCCCGACCAGACACCAACACGTCGGCGTCCACACGTGATGCCTCTGCTCAGACAGCGCGGCTGGTTTGCCGACGCCCGCCGACGGAGGCGCGCCCCACCCACTCGAGTTGGCCACGATCGTCGAGCGGAGCGGAACCGAGCACCGTCCGCACGGCGGGGGAGGCCAGACAAGTCTGACTGCCACCGACAGATAACGTGTCCGGCTGGCTCCCCGGACCTGGCCGGCGTCGAGGGACAGACGCCGGGTCAGGCCCGCCGCTGGAGGGGATAGGTGTGCCCCCCCCGGACCTGGCCGGCGTCGAGGGGCAGACGCCGGGTCAGGCCCGCCGCTGGAGGGGACGGGTGGCTCCCCAGACCTGCCCAGTGTCGAGGGACAGATGGATTATTAAGCCACAGTTCTACAATCACTTGTAGAACTGTGATCACTAGACATTCCGAACAAAGAAACTAAATCCAAGGCAGAGATGAATCGTAATGTGACCGTGGTCTGACCGTAGTCTGACCATGATCTGACCGTGGTCTGACCGTGGTCTGACCATGATCTGACCGTGATCTGACCGTGGTCTGACCGTGGTCTGACCGTGGTCTGACCGTGGTCTGACCGTGGTCTGACCGTGGTCTGACCGTGGTCTGACCGTGGTCTGATCATGATCTGACCGCGATCTGACCGTGGTCTGACCGTGGTCTGACCGTGGTCTAACCATGATCTGACCGTGGTCTGACCGTAGTCTGGCACATGAGCTACGCGTTCACATGAAACGATCTATAAAAAAAGAGAAAAAAAGTCCTAAACTTTTCTCAAGAGGTGAATGAATGCTTGTAGTATTATGTGCCAATCTACCTAGCTTGCATTAGTTTGTTTAGTGCATTGAAGCCCCACGCTTCCACTGGGGCAAAGTATGGCATGGTGAAAACGGCTCCATTTCTACCTTAAGGCTTGAATATTTGTTTTAACATGTTCATTATCTCACGCATGACCGCGAGGCTTGGGGTCATGGACAAAATACTCGCTTGGCCCTTCTCTTAACAACCGTTTGTCTAGGCCTTCGTCACGGTCCCAAAGAAAGCGTCGCCAGGTGTGTCCCACATCTCACCGAGAAAGGCGTGTTTCTTTTTCGTTTAAGGATATGGTTTTCGTTTCCTACCATAGTTTTCATGTTTACAAAATGTCGTCTCGGGCTTTCTAAAAACCTTGCGATTATACCTTACCTCACTTTTCTCTGCAGACCTTCCTGTCAACAATACCATTTTTAGGCAGTGGGAGTCTTGAGGCCTGGATCACCCAGTCTCATTCTATTGTCATTATCACCGTCACTGTCGCGGCGCTGAGGTACCGCGAAGGGTTCACGGTCCAGTTGCCACCAGCTCCACAACACATCCCGTTATTTCCCTCGTCACGGCGCTGGGCAGACCAGATTCGGATCGATGAAATACACACAGACCGACTTCAAATGATGACGGGGCTGAGGATCCTGGTCGCACCGTCGGCAGTTTTGTCACGCCTGACGACAAAAATCACGCCGTCTTAACACCACTCACGCAATTGCACGTCATTACTCATCGATCTTATTACACAGTCCTAACTCATCGCCCAAGGACAGCTCCATGACCCTACCTTCCTGCTACCGGATGGATACACGACCCTACATTCAGGTAATCCCCGAACCGCTTGGACGCTCTGCGACGCACTTGACTACCAAGGCCGCATGGCGTCGCCAATCTCTCACGCCGTGCTGTTGCAGAGAAGCCATGCAGCTGGCACCTGTTCGGCTACATAGCCGGCCCCCTGCCCCGGCCCGGCTACGCGACAGAGAAGCCATGCAGCTGGCACCTGTTCGGTTACAAAGCCCGGCCCCCGCCGGCTGCACGAATCCAGTACGCTGTCCCAATTCTCCGCTTGCCCCAGGCTACACCATACGCTCTCCGGCTTTTGCCAAACTGCACCGTCCGTTCTCCAGCTCCTGCCCGGCTATACCGTCAGTTTCCGGGCTCCTGTCCGGCTACAAGCCAGCTCCTTGGCTTCTGCCCAGCTACACCGTCAATTCTTCAGCTCCTGCCCGGACTACACCGTCCGTTCCCCAGCTCCCGCCCAGCTACAGTCCGTTCCCCAGCTCCCGCCCGGACTACACCGTCCGTTCCCCAGCCCCTGCCCGGACTACACCGTCCGTTCCCCAGCTCCCGCCCAGCTACAGTCCGTTCCCCAGCTCCCGCCCGGACTACACCGTCCGTTCCCCAGCCCCTGCCCGGACTACACCGTCCGTTCCCCAGCTCCCGCCCAGCTACAGTCCGTTCCCCAGCTCCCGCCCGGACTACACCGTCCGTTCCCCAGCTCCCGCCCGGCTATAGTCCGTTCCCCAGCTCCCGCCCGGCTACAGTACGTTCCCCAGCTCCCGCCCGGTTACAGTCCGTTCCCCAGCTCCCGCCCGGCTACATTCCGTTCCCCAGGTCCCGCCTGGTTACAGTCCGTTCCCCAGCTTCTACCCGGACTACACCGTCCGTTCCTCAGCTGCTGCCCGGACTACACCGTCCGTTCCCCAGCTGCTGCCCGGACTACACCGTCCGTTCCTCAGCTCCCGCCCGGCTACAGTCCGTTCCCCAGGTCCCGCCTGGTTACAGTCCGTTCCCCAGCTCCCGCCCGGCTACAGTCCGTTCCCCAGCTCCCGCCCGGCTACAGTCCGTTCCTCAGCTCCCGCCCGGCTACAGTCCGTTCCCAGCCGACGCCGTTGTTCGGGCGGCGGCCGGCGGCGCTGATGGCGCGTCGGCTTCGATGACGGATGGTGGTCGGGGCGACACGTGAAGCGCCATCCATTAGTGGCCGACACCCCGCTGCGACACGGCGAGCGCGCGCGGTCAGTCGGCTCCAGTCGGCTCCAGTCAGCCTTAGCCGGCGACACCCTTCTCTGGCAGCGTGTCGCAGTCGGCGACACCCCGCCCTCGGGCCGCCACGGACACCTCGCGCCACTGCAGGTCCCCGACAACCGAGACGACACAGCATGCACACACGGAGCACACACAAACATACACACACACGGAGCACACACAAACATACACACACAGAGAACACACAAACATACACACACACAAACATACACACACACGGAGCACACACAAACATACACACACAGAGCACACACAAACATACACACACACACAAACATACACACACAGAGAACACACAAACATACACACACACGGAGCACACACAAACATACACACACGGAACACACACAAACATACACACACACGGAGCACACACAAACATACACACACACAGAGAACACACAAACATACACAGAGCACACACAAACGGAAACACAAACATACACACACACGGAGCACACACAAACATACACACACACAGAGAACACACAAACATACACAG
This sequence comes from Ashinkailepas kermadecensis, assembly GCA_034440615.1. NCBI lineage: Eukaryota > Metazoa > Arthropoda > Thecostraca > Neolepadidae > Ashinkailepas > Ashinkailepas kermadecensis. The sequence continues at coordinate 95,047 of JAOTOM010004343.1, read as the reverse complement.
AGCACATATAAATATACACAGAGCACACACAAACATACACACACGGAGCACACAAACATACATACACAAAACATACATAGAGCACAAAACAACACACAGAGCACATATAAATATACACAGAGCACACACAAACATACACACACGGAGCACACAAACATACACATACATAGAACACACGAACATACACAGAGCACACACAAACATACACACACGGATCACACACAAACATAGAACACACAAACATACACATACAGATAACACACAAACATACACACACGGAGCACACACAAACATACACACACAGAGCACACACAAGCATACACACACAGAGAACACACCAACATACACACACAAAGAACACACAAACATACACATACAGAGAACACACAAACATACACATACAGAGAACACGCAAACATACACATACAGAGGACACGCAAACATACACAGAGCACACACAAACATACACACACAGAGCACACACAAACATACACACAGAGCACACAAAAACATACACACACAGAGATAACACACAAACATACACACACGGAGCACACACAAACATACACACACGGACAACACACAAACATACACATACAGAGAACACAAGCATACACACACAGAGCAAACACAAACATACACACAGAGCACACACAAACATACACACACACGGAGCACACACAAAAATTCACACACAGAGAACACACAAACATACACACACGAGCAACACACATAAATTCACACACAGAGAACACACAAACATACACATACAGAGAACACACACACACACACGAAGCACACACAAACATACACACATAGTAAGACCACCCAAACATATACACACACAGAGACACACAAACATACACACACACCCACACAGAACACACAAACATGCACACACACAGAACACACAAACATGCACACACACAGAGCACGCCCAAACATACACACATACAAACATACACACACAGAGCACACACAAACATACACACACACACAGAGAATACACAAACATACACACACAGAGAAAACACAAACATACTCACACAGAAAACACAAAACACGCACGCAGCACACGCGCGCACGCGCGCAGCGCACGCACGCACGCGCACGCGCACACGCACACGCACACGCACACGCACACGCACACGCACACGCACACGCACACGCACACGTACACAGAGCACACAAACACACACACACAGAGAACACACAAACATACACACACACAGAGAACACACAAACATACTCACACAGAAAACACAAACACACGCACGCGCGCACGCGCGCACACACACGCACACGCACACGCACACGCACACGCACACGCACACGCACACGCACACGCACACGCACACGCACCGCACACGCACACACACACACACACACACACACACACACACACACACACACACACACACACACACACACACACACACACACACACACACACACACACACACACACACAGAGAGAACACACAAACATAGACACACGCACCGCACACGATTCGACGCGACTGAAACTACGCCGCTTATTACAGGAGAACGTACTAAGCGTAGCCGGAAATGAAAACGAATTGCATATGGAGCAATAGTTTCCATGCATACACCCCATACGTTAGTTGACATGCATGTGTCTGGAGCAGGGTTCGACAGTCTTGCTTTGGATGTTTGTGATCCAGGACATTCGCACGACCAGAAAATCGTGTTTCCATTTTCTTCTGCTGCTGGAGTATATGGTGCTGGCTGGCAATGGAATGATGCAAACTAATTGCTATTTGACAAGGATGTGGGTTCTGAAACACGAGTTTTATTTGCATTCATAGTACACTGTATAGACATTGAAGAGAAAACTATCGCTATATATCGCATTCTTCGAATTGTTCTGTTCCACCTGTTATTTCGAACTCTGTCATTACTAATTCATGAACGAAAATTAGGTAACAAACGATCTGGAAGTACGAAAAACCACTTCCAACACCAAGAAGAAGAAAATTTTCGTATCGAAGTAGTTGATCAGCCAATTACCAATCTCCAAATCCTCCATTCCAGAAAATAAAGCCGCTCCTGGACTGGAGAGCGCCGGCAAGAAGTTGGTGGCCGTCGGGCGCACCACTCTGAGAGCGGCGGAGTTGGGAAGTGTTGCGCCTGGTCGGCCCGTCTGCCGGCCGGCCGGCCGCCTGTCTGTGTCCAGTCAGCCGTAGCGGCGCCCTCCCGGTGGACGCCGAAAAAATCGTCGCAAACAGGAAGGAAACGTCGCGGCCCGACTGAGCTTGGGGACTTGTTCATAAACGAGACACATTACGGCCGGCCGGCGCCGATCCGCCGCCGGCTCGACTCCGGCGCCGCGGCGGGCCGTGCGGCGAGTCGCGCCGCGCCCCGCCGGCCGCGGATCGGCGCGCGATCAAAGCGTCGCCGGCGATGGATCGGTCCGCGCCGGCCGAAATGAAACGAAGACCGTGAGAGAGCGGCGGCGCGGCGAAAATGAGCCCCGCCAGAATGAGAGCCGCGGCCGACACGTCGGGGGAGCCGCGGCCTGGACGGTGGTAATCAGTGGCCACGTCGCCGGAGGGTGGCGGTCCCGTGTTAATGTCCAGTCAGACTCTTCGCTCCCCCGACATCCAGTTCAGCTCCCCACTCCAGATTGCTCTGTTTGGCTCCCCAGGCCATTCGGCACGGCTTCCTCTCCCCGCTTCTTACCTCCAGACTGCTGAGCTCTGCGCTGGACATCCAGTCTGACTCCCCACTCCACAGGCTGCTCAGTCTGGTTCCCCATGCCATTCGGCACGTCTCCCTCCCCCGTCTCCCAGCTCAGCTCTGCTCGCCGGCCCCCCGGGCGTCTAGTCCTGCCGCCCGGGCTGTTCCGCCCAGGCTGTTTAGAGCGCAGCTCGTCGCTCGCCAAGTCACTCAGCGCCGTCCCTGTACCCCGGGACGGGAGTCGCACCGGGGCCGTCCAAGCCGACGTCTGTCCTCATCTCGGGCCGATTTATCAGGTCGCCAGACGTTTGAAAAACGAATACTGCAGGCCTTCGCTGCCGGAAGGTGGATGGACGGAGAATGGCGCCGACGGAAACGGTAACAGGAGTGGAAGGTTCGATCGGCAACAGTCCGAGATACGACAGCATGGAAAACTCAATGCGAACTTCGTTGGCCAAAGCTGCAAACCTCACCCTCTGGAGAGGGTGGGGGGAAGGCGACGGGAGGGCGGGGGGTGGGGGTGCAGGAGGGTGGACTGCGGGTGTGAAATGCTTGTCGCAGGGAAACAATTGTTCTGGAATGATACAAGCAGGACCTACGACTTTAATGTGGGTATGTTGCGCTCCGTCCGTTGCATTTAAGGTCAGCCCAGCTAAGAGTTGCACAAGTAGCGACACTCGACAAGCCGCGAGACAGCCAGACGATCTCGTCGGTACGGGACGATCAGCCATGACGTGGTTCTGCGCTGACATGAACTGCACTGATCACGCTCTCTTGCCGCGACGATCGGTGGAAATGGACAAGACCGGGTCACTTTGGAACCCGACTGAATACGAGCTGTCCGCAAGGTACTCACTGACTCCTGCAAGGAGCGCGCTTCAGTAACAACTGTTCACCATACCTGATGCTGGCTGGGCTCCGCTAAACATGCGGGACGATAAGCGACCGGCAGCAGGAGCCGCTACCTGACTACAGCAGGGGCCACTACCTGACTACAGCAGGGGCCGCTACCCGACTACAACAGGAGCCGCTACCTGACCTCAAAAAGGGCCGCTACCTGACTACAGCAGGGCCGCTACCCGACTACAACAGGAGCACACCAGCAGGGGCCACTACCTGACTACAACAGGGGCCACTACCTGACTACAGCAGGGGCCGCTACCCGACTACAACAGGAGCCGCTACCTGACTACAGCAGGGGCCGCTACCCGGCTACAGCAGGAGCCGCTACCTGACTACAGCAGGGGCCGCTACCTGACTACAGCAGGAGTCGCTACCTGACTACAGCAGGGGCCACTACCTGACTACAGCAGGGGCCGCTACCCGACTACAGCAGGAGCCGCTACCCGACTACAGCAGGGGCCGCTACCTGACTACAGCAGGGGCCGCTACCTGACTACAGCAGGGGCCGCTACCTGACTACAGCAGGGGCCGCTACCTGACTACAGCAGGGGCCGCTACCTGACTACAACAGGGGCCGCTACCTGACTACAGCAGGGGCCGCTACCTGACTACAGCAGGGGCCGCTACCTGACTACAGCAGGGGCCGCTACCTGACTACAGCAGGGGCCGCTACCTGACTACAGCAGGGGCCGCTACCTGACTACAACAGGGGCCGCTACCTGACTACAGCAGGGCCGCTACCCGGCTACAGCGGGCCCTACCTGACTACAGCAGGGGCCGCTACCTGACTACAGCAGGGGCCGCTACCTGACTACAGCAGGGGCCGCTGCTTCACCAGACCGGACCGAGGTAACCCACCTGACGGGACCGAGGTAACCCACCTGACCGGACCGAGGTAACCCACCTGACCGGACCGAGGTGACGCACCTGGCCGACCGAGGTAACCAGACCGGACCGAGGTGACGCACCTGACCGGAACGAGGTAACCCACCTGACCGGACCGAGGTAACCCACCTGACGGGACCGAGGTAACCCACCTGACCGGACCGAGGTAACCCACCTGACCGGACCGAGGTAACCCACCTAACCGGACCGAGATGACGCACCTGGCTGGACGGAGAGCTGTTGTTCGGTCGGTCCCCGCGTGACGATCACCTCACAGCCGTCATGTCCGGACCGCTTGACCACCTCCCACTCCCAGTCGTACAGCAACACCATCCTGCAACATCACTGTCACTGATCACACACAGCAGCATCATTCTGCGCTTCATCACCTCCCACTCCCAGTCGTACAGCAACACCATCCTACAACGTCACCGTCGCCGGTCACACAGCAACACCATCCTGCAACGTCACCGTCGCCGGCCACACAGCAACATCATCCTGCAACGTCACCGTCGCCTGTTACACAGCAACATCATCCTGCAACGTCACCGTCGCCTGTTACACAGCAACACCATCCTGCAACGTCACCGTCGCCGGTCACACACAGCAATACCATCCTGCAATGTCATCGTCACCGGTCACACACAGCAACACCATCATGCAACGTCACCGTCGCCTGTTACACAGCAACATCATCCTGCCACGTCACCGTCGCCGGTCACACAGCAACACCATCCTGCAACGTCACCGTCGCCGGTCACATACAGCAACACCATCCTGCAACATCACCGTCCCCGGCCACACAGCAATACCATCCTGCAACGTCACCGTCGCCGGCCACACAGCAACACCATCCTGCAACGTCATCGTCGCCGGCCACACAGCAACACCATCCTGCAACATCACCGTCGCCTGTTACACAGCAACATCATCCTGCAACGTCATCGTCGCCTGTTACACAGCAACATCATCCTGCAACGTCATCGTCGCCGGTCACACACAGCAACACCATCCTGCAACGCCATCGTCACCGGTCACACACAGCAATACCATCCTGCAATGTCATCGTCACCGGTCACACACAGCAATATCATCCTGCAACGTCATCGTCACCGGTCACACACAGCAACACCATCCTGCAACGTCACCGTCGCCGGTCACACACAGCAATACCATCCTGCAACGTCATCGTCACCGGTCACACACAGCAATATCATCCTGCAACGTCACCGTCGCCGGTCACACACAGCAATACCATCCTGCAACGCCATCGTCACCGGTCACACACAGCAATATCATCCAGCAACGTCACCGTCGCCGGTCACACACAGCAATACCATCCTACAATGTCATCGTCACCGGTCACACACAGCAATACCATCCTGCAACGTCATCGTCACCGGTCACACACAGCAACATCATCCTGTAACGTCACCGTCACCGGTCACACACAGCAATACCATCCTGCAATGTCATCGTCACCGGTCACACACAGCAATACCATCCTGCAACGTCACCGTCGCCGGTCACACACACAATACCATCCGCAATGTCATCGTCACCGGTCACACACAGCAATACCATCCTGCAACGTCACCGTCGCCGGTCACACACAGCAATACCATCCTGCAATGTCATCGTCACCGGTCACACACAGCAATATCATCCTGCAACGTCACCGTCGCCGGTCACACACAGCAATACCATCCTGCAATGTCATCGTCACCGGTCACACACAGCAATACCATCCTGCAACGTCATCGTCACCGGTCACACACAGCAATATCATCCTGTAACGTCACCGTCACCGGTCACCGGTCACACAGCAACATCATTCACACACTGCGACACCTCCTGTAGTGTCGCAGTCATCATTTTAAAAGGTTCTTGGATATATTTAGATTGCATTCCAATTACCTTGGGTCAGGTTTTGTATGCTTCAAGTTTGGCCAGCAGGTTCGTAACGAGAGAGTAGATGTTATATGACCAGAACATTGTGACTAAAATCAAGTCTGTACTATCAAGGCATATTATTATTGTCAATTTCCGGAGCTTTGTCCAGGACAGCAACGTCGCTGGACCGGTACCATGTGGCCCGTCGCAGGCTCAAGGTAAGCTTGGGCGGTCTACTCACTGCTGTGTAAGCTCGTTTTTATTTTTCGCTATTATCCGTGTTCAGTACCAGTCGCATATAAGCGAGCCGGCAAATTGATTTAGGCCAATAACACCACGGTGGCACCATGGAAAACAGTAACTGGTGATCGGACGACTTTACCTTTTCTGAGCAACCTTGTAATCAGTCGACCCACTTCCACCGTCCTGCACGGACTCTTCTGACGGTGCCAGCCGTACTCCACCGACACCCCTAACGGAGGCACCGTCCTCCACAGACACTCCAGATGGGAACCACCATCATCCATCGACACCCCAGACGGAGGCCCCGTCCTCCACAGACACTCCAGATGGGAACCACCATCATCCATCGACACCCCAGACGGAGGCCCCGTCCTCCACCGACCCCCCAGACGGAGCCCCGTCCTCCACCGACACCCCATACGGGGGAGGCGCGAGAGGCCATCAGCGGGAGCAGGCGTCACCGCGGCTCGGCTAATTGCTGACCAGCCGCCGCTCGGTGAGCGTGCGCCACAAGCAGAGCAGACCCAGCGGGCAGTGCGGCGCGCTCCACACGGCTCGACACGCTATGGGGAGGCGGCGTGGCGCAGGTCCGCAGGTCCGCAGGTCCGCAGGTCCGCAGGTCTGCAGGTCCGCAGGCCCGTAGTTCCGCAGGTCCGCCCCACGCCGCCCACCACCGAGCTCCTGAACGGCTCAGTTCCGCTCATCACCTGTCATTAGTTCGGCCGGCCCGGTCCGACAGCTGTTTATAATCGAGCACGAGCGCATCGAACCGACCACGCCGACCTCTCGGCGCCGCCAGGTGACCTGTGAGAGGTGAGTGACGCGCCTCTGCGCAGCCTCTCGGCGCCGCCAGGTGACCTGTGAGAGGTGAGTGACGCGCCTCTGCGCAGCCTCTCGGCGCCGCCAGGTGACCTGTGAGAGGTGAGTGACGAGCCTCTGCGCAGCCTCTCGGCGCCGCCAGGTGACCTGTGAGAGGTGAGTGACGAGCCTCTGCGCAGCCTCTCGGCGCCGCCAGGTGACCTGTGAGAGGTGAGTGACGCGCCTCTGCGCAGCCTCTCGGCGCTGCCAGGTGACCTGTGAGAGGTGAGTGACGAGCCTCTGCGCAGCCTCTCCACGCTCACACTGCGGCGGCACCATTCCGTCGCGCTCGGTCCAAAATCCGCCCGTCACGGCACTGGCGTACCGTACCGCTGAGCGGCCGGCCGCCCCTTTTTGCGTTATAGGGCAGATTGTATTGAGAGGTGACGGCGTGAGTCGGGTTTTTGCCGCCACCGTCTGAGAGGGCCCGACGTCCTGTTGAGCCGGTGTCGGTCGGTCGGCGACCGTCCCTGGACACCGAGCCAGGTCAGCAGTGGCCGGCGTCCTGCTGACCTATCGGTCGACGACCGTCCCTGGACACTGGGCCAGGTCAACAGTGGCCGGCGTCCTGCTGACCTATCGGTCGGCGACCGTCCCTGGGCACTGGGCCAGGCCAGCAGTGGCCGGCGTCCTGCTGACCTGTCGGTCGACGACCGTCCCTGGGCACTGGGCCAGGCCAGCAGTGGCCGGCGTCCTGCTGACCTATCGGTCGACGACCGTCCCTGGACACCGAGCCAGGTCAGCAGTGGCCGGCGTCCTGCTGACCTATCGGTCGACGACCGTCCCTGGACCTGGCCAGGTCAAGTGCCGGGTCCTGCCCTATCAGTCGGCGACCGTCTCTGGGCACTGGGCCAGGTCAGCAGTGGCCGGCGTCCTGCTGACCTATCGGTCGGCGACCGTCTCTGGGCACTGCGCCAGGTCAGCAGTGGCCGGCGTCCTGCTGACCTATCGGTCGACAACCGTCCCTGATTAATGATTTGGGCTTAAGGGCGCGCCGACTACAGGGCCATTTGGCGCCCATGACAACCTTCCTGGACACTGGGCCAGGTCAGCAGTGGCCAGCGTCCTGCTGACCTGTCGGTCGACGACCGTCCCTGGACACTGGGCCAGGTCAGCAGTGGCCAGCGTCCTGCTGACCTATCGGTCGGCGACCGTCCCTGGACACTGGGTCAGGTCAGCAGTGACCGGCGTCCTGCTGACCTATCGGTCGGCGACCGTCCCTGGACACTGGGCCAGGTCAGCAGTGGCCAGCGTCCTGCTGACCTATCGGTCGGCGACCGTCGCTGGACACTGGGCCAGGTCAGCAGTTGGCCGCGCCTTATTGACTTGCCTTTTCCTACTGACGCGCCTTATTGCCTTTTCCTTCCTACTGCGCCTTATTGACTTGCCCGCGCCTTTCAGTGACCGTCCCATGGAACCAGGTCAGGTCAGTAGTCGCCGGTGCCCTACTGACCTGTCGGTCGGCGATCTGCCCTGGGCACCAGATCGGCACAACACAGTTAATTGGAAAGAAGGAGGCACCTTGTTGGAGATAATGGGGATCAAATATCCGCATCATCTCAAAGTCCACGCTTCATACACACTCGATAAGAAGAAATTATCAAGAAGAAATCAGTTTTGCTCAGAGGCGCAGTCAGGATCATCAGGACAGGGATTATCTGTACAACCCGATATACACAGACTAAACTAGCCAGTTCTTAAAATGAGCAACTGAAGCATAGCTTAACTCCCTGAAAATTTTCCCTGGTACCTCCCTTGATAGTAGCATACCATAAAAACCTGCTGGAAGATGTCAATCATGGCAAGTAAAATCACCAGGCATCAGTTGGATGCCTCGAGTTCTGCACGTGAATATACAGTTGGAAAACTTAACTATTTTGTGCGTCCATGGAACCGCTCCTGATAAGAAAATGGGTTTCAGACAAGTAAAACCTCACACAAGTGCCTTGCAACATTTGTCGTAGATAAAAATGATGGAAAGCGTGATGACATATATAGAAAGTGACACATTTTCCTACACGTATGATGCCTCCCGAACGACTCGCCCGGGATTCTAGGACAAATGTACGTAAGGACAAATGTTCGTATGGCAGATGTACGTTAGCAAATGTACGTAGGCAAATGTTCGTAAGCGAATATGTACGTATGGCAATTGTACGTAAGCGCAGATGTACGTATGGCTAATGTGCGTAAGCGCAAATGTACGTATGGCAAATGTACGTAAGCGCAAATGTACGTAAGCGCAAAAGTACGTATGCGCAAAAGTGCGCATGCGCAAATGTACGCAAGCGCAATAGTACGTATGGGCAAATGTACGTAAGCGCAAAAGTACGTATGATTAAATGTACGTAAGCGCAAATGTACGTATGCGCAAATGTATGTATGCACAAATGTACGTAAGCACGAAGGTACGTAAGTGTAAATGTAGGTATACGCAAGTGTACGTAAGCGCAAATGTACGTAAGCGCAAAAGTACGTATGATTAAATGTACGTATGATTAAATGTACGTAAGCGCAAATGTACGTATGCGCAAATGTATGTATGCACAAATGTACGTAAGCATGCAGGTACGTAAGTGTAAATGTAGGTATACGCAAATGTACGTAAGCGCAAGTGTACGTAAGCGCAAAAGTACGTAAGCGCAAATGTACGTAAGCGGAAAAAAGTACGTAAGCGCAAAAGTACGTAAGCGCAAATGTACCTAAGCGCAACAGTATGTAAACGTAAAAAATGCAAGAGCAAATGTACGTATGAGCCAATGTACGTACATTTAGGCATACGTGCCTTTGCGTTTAAGCACATTTGGTAAGGTGCATATGCCATATGTACATTTGCTCTTACGTACATTTGCCATACGTAAATTTGCACTGAAGTAAATTTGGCATACGTACATCTGTTCTTCCGTACAACTGCCATACGTAGGTTGGTTATTGGTTTTACGACACTTCGACCGTTGAGTCATGTAGCGCCGCCAATCTCTCACGCCGATTGGTCGCGGGCGAAGAGTAGCGACAGGTGAGACTCGAACCCACAACCTTTCGATTGTGAGACGAGCATCTTACCCCTAGACCACTCGTCCCCAACTGCCATACGTACATTTGCGCGTACGTACATTTGCGCATACGTACTTTTGCGCATACGTACATTTGCCATACGTACATTTGCGCTTACGTACATTAGCCATACGTACATCTGCGCTTACGTACAATTGCAATACGTACATCTGCGCTTACGTACAATTACAATACGTACATCTGCGCTTACGTACATTTGCGTACGTACATCTGCCATACGTACATTTGCTTTACGTACATTTGTCCGGTTACCCTCGCCCGGAGGCCATCTATCAAGGAAATAATGGTTCTGACCTGATGAAATGTGCACACCAAATACCCTCCGTGTGTTCTCATATCAGCAAACATTACATTTCAACCATTGCATGCACACGCAGAACGGAACTCAGCTCCTCTCCGCCATATCCAATCTACATCCACCCCTGACCAAACATTTGAATTCTAAACTTACCGACGCTATGTACGATAACCATATGCTAGACAATGTATCGATATCTCAAATAGATCGAAGGGAGCAGAAACAAAATTGTCTTCTTTTATATTCCTCCCCAAAAAAACGTCTGAAACCGCTTGTGACAAAGGGTACATTCGAACATGTAACCACTCTTGACAAAAGAGTATATTCGAAATTATCTAAGATGTGCATGCATCGCGCATAATCTTTCACGTAGCTCTATAGTTGCTCAGTGTCACCAATTGTATGAACTTCGGCAGTAAACCAGTTACACAATTTCTTACCCACCCTGAAAACTTTCCTCATAGGCGCAATTATTACAAGCTCTCAAGTCGTCCAACCAATGGTCTTTCAACGTTGGCTCCCACGCTTGGTGAGGAACGGCCGTCCGAAGTTACAGACGGTAAAGCGGAGCATGTCAAGATGTGACAAAAGCTGAGAAAAAATCCTCCGAGCACAAAGGAATCCTTCGGAAATTCGCTGGCTCGCTCGCTCGCTAGTCCTAGAGAGAAGTAAAAAGAAGAAAATGCACCCTATGCACAACACATAATCACAAAAACACCCCAAAGGTCAGGATAATCGTGCCCAGCGTTCAGAAGCTACAGAAACAAAGTCACAGGGGACATATTGTACTCACTTCCCGTAAGAGGGAAGAACGGATAAAACCAGACAAAAACCAGCCGCGCACAGCTGAGAGGTGGCCACGTGACAAGGCGGAAGAGTTCGGGTAAGTGGGATGCAATGGACTTCACTCTCGGCGGCATCGACACAGTCGGCCCCGAAACGTGCGTATCGCCGGGAGGGAGGATTAAACAAGGCACGCCATGTTAGCCGCCCTGACCAGCCGCGCTACCTGCCGACGTCACGTAACCACAGGATGACGTCAGTGACAGGTGGTCCCTCAGGGAGATCACCTCTGTCAGAGGCCACACACGCCATGTCAGCCCCGCTAGGTGGCGACGTCACGTGGCCACAGCATGACGTCAGTGGTAGGTGGTCCCTCAGGGAGATCACCCCTGTCAGAGGTCACACACGCCATGTTAGCCGCCCAGACCAGCCGCGGTAGATGGCGACGTCACATGGCCACATGATGACGTCAGTGGTAGGTGGTCCCCGAGGGAGGTCATCTGTCAGAGGTCACACGACCGGAGCACATGTCCAGTATTGCTCGGAACCGTAATGTGTACTTCGGAAAAAGCAGCATTTCAAATACGCAAATATGTACATCGGATAAATCAGTGCGGATCATTTGCTTGCGAAATGATTACGTGCGGTAGTTCTGCACCGGGCCAGATAAGCCCGATTGCCCCCACCATGTGGCACAACTTTTTTTTTGCGCGCCGTCTGGCTTTTCTTGCGCTAGTTCTTGCTGGGGCCATCTCGGGTCAAAGCACGGGGTTTGAAAGTAAGACGACAATGACCGGCGGTCTGGCAGAGTGGTGCTGACGCGCCGGGGGTCAAAGACTTGGCCCGGCCACAGTCCGTCGGCCAGGGTGACAGGGCGATAGCCGAGCCTGATCGCGTCACGTGACAGCGAGCACAGCTTCGGTGTAGGGGTGGCAGTAGGGAGCACACAAATGTGCCCCTCGCTCATGCAATTGCAGACGGCCAGGTGGCCACGCCCCGACCCCGTGGAGGGCCGGAGGCAGTGCCCTTGAGCCCGTGGAGGGCCGGAGGAAGTGCCCTTGAGCCCGTGGAGGGCCGGAGGAAGTGCCCTGGAGCCCGTGGAGGGCCGGAGGCAGTGCCCTTGAGCCCGTGGAGGGCCGGAGGCAGCGCCCTGGAGCCCGTGGAGTGGGGCACGTGCTCTTGACGGCCGTCAGAACAGACAGACCGGCAAACAGAACGTGCTTTTGCTACCCCGGCCCTCTACGGGCTCAGGGTAACTCACCGCAGCATCGACAATGCAGACAACACGTCCCAGCCACTCGCAATACCTCTCTGTAGACGACATTGCGGGTTCTACCGCCGCCGCCACGAGATCGTGTACATTTGCCACTGTTATTCGGCGCGAACTGCCAATGGCATTCTCATCGTGTTTCTCGTGAGTGTTCTCGTGCCCACGCGCCATCGAAAACATCAGTTTGTGTTTCGGCACGTTTTTTCTTTTTCATTCCGATCAAAAAGAGGCGATGAGGAGTACAAGACGCGTCTCTCCACCACATGTGAAATCTCATGTGAACCGATGGTGTTTAAGGATGATTATCAATCCGTTGCTAAATGAGGAAACGACAACGGAGCAGAATTTACACCGACAGTACACCCGTCTATTAATATTGTGTCCAACTCTATCCTGTTCGTGCTTCCCTTCCATTCCATTGACTTCCGTCTCCGTTTTTCCGCACTTCTGTCTCCACCTTCCCTTCTCCGAGTCGACTGCATATTTTCTCGCAGGCACAGAGTCGGTGTGCTTGTCACAGCTCACCGAACTCTGCCGGAGAGACAGCTCCGCAGCTGAAGGGGTGGTCCTTCCGCGTGCAACCAAGCAGGGCGGCCGGCAGCCGCATCCCCTGACACAGCGGGCCCAAACATCGCGCTGCACAGCCCGCCACTGTCTTCGGCCGGCAAAAACGGCGCCGCAAAAACGGCGCCCAAAAACCGGCGCGAAAAAAAACATGGCCCGACCGTTGAACCTGTCTGGCAGTCGGCCGACGGGGAGGCCGGTGAGCGCCGGCCGCAACCCGGCCAGCCGAGAGGGCGCGCCGACCGTCACCCGGCCGGCGCACCTTCGACGCACGCCAAGGGCACGCGCCCGATCGACGGCCGCCCCTGCCGGCGCGCGCTGGCCGGCCCGGCGGCCGGCGGCGCGCGTCCGCTTCAAACGTCGTCGGTCGACAGTCATTTGTATCAGCTAACGACGGCCGTCTCGCCGGGCCGGCATCATCCATTACCGTCCGCCCTGTCTAGAGCAAATCTCGGCCGTCACGAACCATGCATCAGCGTTACGCACAGATCGTTACGCGCGCCGACACACGGCGCCACGCTCCGCCCCACCCGACCGTCGTGACGCGTGACACGTGACGTGACGTGACGTGACGTGACAGCCGGACCGGCGGCGACGGCCCAGACAGATCCGACCAGACAGCGGCGCCGCCGCGGCGGTGGCGGGGAAACCTGCCGCCCGCTGCCGCCGCCTCAGAGCAGAGACCGACTATTGATGATGCGCCCCAGTCGAGACACATACATCTTTGGTGGCGTGTTTCAACAGAGAAAAACACTGTTCTATGACGTCTGCTCCGAGGGAGAAACACACGCTTCCATAACGTGCTTTTTCGACGTGCGAACTGATTCTTGATTGGAAACGAACATTAGTTATACCCAGGTGTGGACGAATAGTGCGTCATTATAAATGCAGCAGAAATCGTTAATATATGAAACGGAAAATAATACACACAGTATGGAACCCTATAAGAAGGTAGTTTTCAATTTGCATTCTGAGAACCAACTAATCTCTTTTGCGATTTGATTCGTATCATTTACACATTATTGTACCATATATACGTATCATCTTGATTTATAAAAAAACATAATTTTCCAACACTTTCCAACATTTTATGTTCGGTGTCAAATGCTTTCAAAATAGAAACAGTGCAGCATGCCAACTCCCTGTTTTCAAGACATAGCTGCATTCCTTTGAACACGAGAAATAGGCATGCACGAAGTACAAATTATCTGAAGCCAAACCGCAACTGATCCAATCACCCTAATCTGTTTCACATGGCGAGAGGGCTTTAGGGCGCTTCGACCAGAATTGATCATTCGCGACATGGCGAGAGGATGAAATGCCATATTTCCTCAGTGTTTATTCTTCATGTGACTATTGATTCGTGACCCATGAATTCATTTTCCTCACTAGATTCGTGCATGTATTACCAGAATACGGTATGAACGTGGGAGCCTTCCGTCGGAGGGGGAAGTCGGGCGCTTTATGGTACATGCTTGATATGCAATCCGAGCATCAGCGGCCGATGTTTGTGAGCGGGCGCTATGCATCACGACGACGGTGTGCATGTGTAATGTGCGGCGGGCGGCGGGCGGCGGCCGTGACGGGCCGCCAGCGGCGCTCGCTGATGACACCCGTGCCGCGTCATCGCCGCTGGCGCCACGGCGAGTGGAGAGCGGAGAGCGGAGAGCGGAGAGGCGCGCGGCCGCCGTCGTCCCATCGGACCCGGCCCAGACTCGGCCGCATCGCGCCGGAAAGGGAGCAGCCGAGACACGAGCCGGGGCAGGGGAGCCACAGACAGTCACAGACCAGGACAGGACATGGGAAGCCAGACCACTGAGACAGGCTGACACAGACAGTGACGGACCAGGACAGGACATGGGAAGCGAGACCACTGAGACAAGCTGACACAGACAGTGACGGACCAGGACAGGACATGGTAAGCGAGATCACTGAGGCGAGCTGACACAGACAGTGACGGACCTAAAGCCACGACCTGGGGCAGGGGAGCCCCACTGACAGGGGCTGACACACCAGGACAGGAACTAGGAAGCCACGAGCCGGGGCAGGGGAGCCACAGACAGTGACGGACCAGGACAGGACATGGGAAGCGAGACCACTGAGACAAGCTGACACAGACAGTGACGGACCAGGACAGGACATGGGAAGCAAGCCCCACTGACAGGGGCTGACACACACGGAGGAACTAAAGACACGAGCCGGGGCAGGGGAGCCACAGACAGTCACAGACCAGGACAGGACATGGGAAGCCAGACCACTGAGGTGGGCTGACACACACGGAAGAACTGGGAACAGCGACACATTAAGACAAGACGTAGACACAAATGAAGACGACAGACATAACAGAGCCACCGAGACGGGAACCACAGACAGTGACGGACTATGACAAGACACACACAGAAGGAGATCGGACACCCAAGATCACAAGCGGACATAATATCGGACCGGATGGCAACGCCGCCTGTCAATGTGTGGTGGGCCTCGGCTTTACTCCGAAACGCATATAAAGGGCCCCTCTGCCTCCGTCTCCTCGTCAGTCGGACGTCTGTTTTTCTCTTCTACCTTTCTCTTCTACCTTTCTCTTCGCCTATCCTCTCTGTTGTTGCTCTCTCTCTCTCTGTCTCTCTCTCTGTCTCTCTCTCTGTCTCTCTCTCTCTGTCTCTCTGTCTCTCTGTCTCTCTGTCTCTCTGTCTCTCTGTCTCTCTGTCTCTCTGTCTCTCTGTCTCTCTGTCTCTCTGTCTCTCTGTCTCTCTGTCTCTCTGTCTCTCTGTCTCTCTGTCTCTCTGTCTCTCTCTCTCTCTGTCTCTCTGTCTCTCTGTCTCTCTCTCTCTCTCTCTCTCTCTCTCTCTCTCTCTCTCTCTCTCTCTCTCTCTCTCTCTCTCTCTCTCTCTCTCTCTCTCTCTCTCTCTCTCTCTCTCTCTCTCTCTCTCTCTCTCTCTCTCTCTCTCTCTCTCTCTTTCCTTTTCCACCGACTAGTTTCTTCTCTGTCTTGCAAACTGTCTCTCAGGTAGAATACTTAGTTTGTTCTAAAAATGTTAGTACTTCTCCGACCGAATAGTGATCAATGGTGGACAACATTTTCTAAGGTACCTACTGCACCGTCATCTCCCCGTCATCAAACACGCGATATTGCGTCTGCACCAACCCCTACATTGTAGTGCTGAAGTGTCTGTCCAGCCGGCGTCATCTACTCCGGCCAGTTGGATCGCCAGTAGTGGGTCAACAATGGGGAGAAGATGCCGCCAATGCCGAAACACTGATGGCGCACACGACGCTCCGCCGACCCGCACGCGGGACTGGAGTCGTTCACTCTGACCTGAGAAGCGTCTCGGTACGACAATCGTGGGCCTCGTTATCCGGTGAACAGTTGAGCGCGTGACGAGCACGTGGCAGGCGGGTCGGCGCAACGATGACCTGCCGGTCAAACGTGCCCACTTGACGGTAGGCAGCGTTATCATCACGGCGTGGTGGACAGGA
Organism: Ashinkailepas kermadecensis; assembly: GCA_034440615.1. Lineage (NCBI taxonomy): Eukaryota > Metazoa > Arthropoda > Thecostraca > Neolepadidae > Ashinkailepas > Ashinkailepas kermadecensis. The sequence continues at coordinate 78,099 of JAOTOM010004343.1, read as the reverse complement.
CACCGGAGGACCACCAGCCGACTGACAGCCCACAGGGCTCACTGTGTGTGTGTCGGGCGGCGGGGCTCATTGGAGAGGGCCCCAAGCCCAACACCGCAGACGGCTCGGTAGACAGGACACCGGAGGCCCACCAGCCGACACAGCCCACAGAGCTCACTGTGTGTGGGGGGGTGGAGTCTTCTCGTGTGTCTCCCAGACGGCTCGGTAGACAGGACACCGGGTGCCCACCAGCCGACTGACAGCCCACAGGGCTCACTGTGTGTGTGTCGGGGGCGGGGCTCATCTCGTGTGTCTCCCAGACGGCTCGGTAGACAGGACACCGGAGGACCACCAGCCGACTGACAGCCCACAGGGCGCACTGTGTGTGTGTCGGGCGGCGGGGCTCATCTCGTGTGTCTCCCAGACGGCTCGGTAGACAGGACACCGGAGGCCCACCAGCCGACTGACAGCCCACAGAGCTCACTGTGTGTGTGTCGGGCGGCTGGACTCATCTCGTGTGTCTCCCAGACGGCTCGGTAGACAGGACACCGGAGGCCCACCAGCCGACTGACAGCCCACAGGGCTCACTGTGTGTGTGTCGGGCGGCTGGACTCATCTCGTGTGTCTCCGAGACGGCTCGGTAGACAGGACACCGGAGGCCCACCAGCCGACTGACAGCCCACAGGGCTCACTGTGTGTGTGTCGGGCGGCTGGACTCATCTCGTGTGTCTCCCAGACGGCTCGGTAGACAGGACACCGGAGGCCCACCAGCCGACTGACAGCCCACAGGGCTCACTGTGTGTGTGTCGGGCGGCTGGACTCATCTCGTGTGTCTCCGAGACGGCTCGGTAGACAGGACACCGGAGGACCACCAGCCGACTGACAGCCCACAGAGCTCACTGTGTGTGTGTCGGGCGGCGGGGCTCATCTCGTGTGTCTCCCAGACGGCTCGGTTGGCACCGGAATAGACTGACAGCTCACAGGGCTCACTGTGTGTGTCGGGCGGCGGGGCTCATCTCGTGCGTCTCCCAGACGGCGCGGGACTGCCAGCACGCGTGACCCAGCAGTGCTCGAGCCACGAGCCGTACCAGAGCAGCCCCAGGCCGCCGCCGCAGACACAGTCTCCTGGCGACCTGTGCTCGGCCACGGGGCCCTGCACGGCGCACGGCGCCCAGTGACGGACGGCCGGCGGCAGTCGCGACAGCGTCCGCCGACGGCCGTGTGACAGCCGACGACCAGCGCATGACAGATGTGTGACAGGCACGTGACAGGTGCGTCAACGGTGTGTCCGGACGGCAGGAGAAAGGCGGGCCGCAGCGGACCGGCCCGGCGGCCGATGGTATCGGCGGACGAGACAGCCGCGCGTCTACTGCAGACGTCAGCGGCCCGCGTCCACACGACACCCGCGACTCAGGCATGCAACTCCCGACGGTATCGGCGACTGCGTAGCAACACCGGTCGGCATGACAACACCGGTCGGCATGGCAACAAGCGTAACGGTGATCGGTTTTGCAGTGGAATCGATGTTATTCACGCACGATGTGCATGGCAATGTGAATGACTACCCAGCTCCGAATGATGTGTCTGTACACAAAACAGACATCACCATGTCGATACACAACATGGACATACACGACAGACGAGATACAACCGAACACGCCTGTGCACAGCATGTATCAGTCTGACTGCACGCACGCCATGCGGTGTCGCAAGAGCATAGTGTGCTATTTGTCGTGCATTCTGTTCGCCATTTCCTGAAAGACTGCTGTCCGAGTGGACTGGTCGGAAAGTCTGGACATAGCAGCAGTAAATATTGATCAACTGTGGATCCGCGTCAGTGCTAAAATAATGGTTCTTCGTCAGGTGTGAGATGTCGAAGCGAGTTCAGTAGGATGTAGAAATATGCCATGGAAGCATGCTAATTAAAATATCGTTTCAGTCCTTGAAGCTCAATTCTGAGTCAATAGTGTACTCATCAGTGCAAGCATTTTGTTTAATTTGGGAGACACCTTATATAATGATACCTACGTTAACGATAACGATTGCAATGTCGAGGCATCAGCTGATCGCATTGTTTAACACATCACATCATAGATAACATCAGTATCTGAAATTGCATTACGAGATGCTTTATAATCAATCCGTAATGGTGAGCATAAGCATGCTACGTATACGCGAAATACTCTTAGAAACGAGTCATGGAGACTTCATAAGTACACATCAACACGCACGATGTCGATACGTCCTTGGAAAGGATGTATATTCAGTGCTCAGAAAGTGGTACATTCCACCTAATTTCACGAATAATGTATCATTGACCTGTGTGTCTATCTAGTCACTCGATAGCCACCAGGTATTAGTGCACGTCTGCTTCATAAAATATCGTAACTGTGTCTAAAAATACCCATATGGATAGATTCCGAGTAACGGCCTGCACGGATGATTGTTTCAAAGCGAGGCATTAAGAGGTCATGTAAGAAATCCTGATTATATTGAGCTTCGAAGACATTCCACATTCCACATTAACATTCCACTGCATCCTTATATTCTGTTTAATTTAGCTTCAGTCTTTCGACTACGCAAATAAACATATCTAAAAACGGATGTCACAAAAAAACTAGTGAAACAGACTTGGCGGTGTACATTCGCCCAGGAGTGAGTCAGCAAAAAGTAGGTGCCAACGTGTGCTTGAGCGTGTGTGGGTTTCCACAACTGGCCATCGATTTGATGTGCTCTGAGGCTGTGACTATGATTGTGACTATGGTTGTGACTATGAGTGTAACTGTGGCTGTGGCTGTGCTGTGGCTGTGCTGTGGCTGTGTCTGTGACTGTGGCTGTGATTGTGACTGGCTGTGGCTGTGACTATGGCTATGGCTGTGGCTGTGGCTGTGACTGTGGCTGTGACTGTGACTGTGGCTGTGGCTGTGACTGTGGCTGTGACTGTGACTGTGACTGTGGCTGTGGCTGTGGCTGTGACTGTGGCTGTGACTGTGACTGTGACTGTGACTGTGACTGTGACTGTGGCTGTGGCTGTGACTGTGACTGTGACTGTGGCTGTGGCTGTGGCTGTGGCTGTGGCTGTGGCTGTGGCTGTGGCTGTGGCTGTGGCTGTGGCTGTGGCTGTGGCTGTGACTGTGGCTGTGACTGTGGCTGTGACTGTGGCTGTGACTGTGGCTGTGACTGTGGCTGTGGCTGTGACTGTGGCTGTGGCTGTGACTGTGGCTGTGACTGGCTGTGACTGTGACTGTGACTGTGGCTGCTGTGGCTGTGACTGTGGCTGTGACTGTGACCGTGGCTGTGGCTGTGACTGGCTGTGACTGTGACTGTGGATGTGGCTGTGGCTGTGGCTGTGGCTGTGACTGTGACTGTGACTGTGACTGTGGCTGTGGCTGTGACTGTGACTGTGGCTGTGACTGTCACTGTGGCTGTGACTGTGACTGTGACTGTGGCTGTGGCTGTGACTGTGGCTGTGACTGTGGCTGTGACTGTGGCTGTGACTGTGACTGTGGCTGTGACTGTGGCTGTGACTGTGACTGTGGCTGTGACTGTGACTGTTGCTGTGACTGTGTCTGTTCCTGTGACTGTGGCTGACTGTGACTGTGGCTGTGGCTGTGGCTGTGACTGTGGCTGTGACTGTGGCTGTGACTGTGACTGTGACTGTGACTGTGGCTGTGACTGTGGCTGTGGCTGTGGCTGTGGCTGTGGCTGTGGCTGTGGCTGTGGCTGTGGCTGTGACTGTGGCTGTGACTGTGGCTGTGGCTGTGGCTGTGGCTGTGGCTGTGGCTGTGGCTGTGACCGTGGCTGTGGCTCTGGCTGTGACTGTGGCTGTGACTGTGGCTGTGACTGTGACTGCGGCTGTGGCTGTGACTGGCTGTGGCTGTGACTGTGGCTGCTCTGGCTGTGGCTGTGACCGTATCTGTGGCTGTGACTGGCTGTGACTGTGACCGTGGCTGTGACTGTGGCTGTGACTGTGACTGTGACTGTGACTGTGACTGTGGCTGTGGCTGTGACCGTGACCGTGACCGTGACCGTGACTGTGACTGTGGCTGTGGCTGTGGCCGTGGCTGTGGCTGTGGCTGTGACCGTGACCGTGACCGTGACTGTGGCTGTGACTGTGGCTGTGACTGTGGCTGTGACTGTGACTGTCGCTGTGACCGTGGCTGTGACTGTGACTGTGGCTGTGACTGTGACTGTCGCTGTGACTGTGACTGTGACTGTGACTGTGACTGTGACTGTGACTATGGCTGTGGCTGTGGCTGTAGCTGTAGCTGTAGCTGTGGCGTAGCAGCGCCCCGGCGTCTTCTCACCTCTCGCGGTCCTCACGCAGCAGCGGTGAGAAGAGCAGGCCGCTGTGTCTACAGAGCAGAGAGCGGCTCTCTAATGTAGCGGGATCCCGGCGCAGTGGGTCTCTGCAACACCGTACATCACATCACAGTCTGAAGACAGGTCACCTCAACACAACACAGCACAGTCATAAGTGAGACCACCGCAACACAAAACATCAGTCATAAGCCAGGCTTCTGCAACACCATACATCACATCACAGTCATAAACCAGGTCATCACAACACAACACAGCACAGTCATCAGTCAGGCCTCCGCAACACAACACATCACAGTCATAAGCCAGGACTCTGCAACACAACACATGACAGCCGTAAGTAAGACCCCTGCAACACAACACAGGCCTTTGTTGCGCAACACAACATAACACAACCTCTGCAACACAACAACACATCACAGTGATAAGACAGACCTCTGCAAGGCAACACAACTGTCACAAGCCATGCATCTGCAACACATCACAGCACCACACAGTCACAAACCAGGTCCCTACAACACAACACAGCACAACACAGTCACAAGCAAGACCTCTACAACGCAACACAATGCGGTCATAAGCAAGGCCTCTGCAACACAGCACAACACATCACATCACAAGCATACGCCAGACTTCTGCAACAGCATGTAGTCACAAGCCAGGCCTCTGTAACACAACGCAACACAACATGGTCATACAACTCTGCGCAACACAATACAACACATCCCAACCATACACCAAAACTCTGCAACACAACGCAGTCGTAAGCCAGAAATTTGCAACGGAACACAAGAGTCACAAGCCAAGCAGGTGTAACACAACACGACATCGTTGCAAACCAGGCATTTCCAACACAACACAACACAATATAGTCAAAAGTCAGACCTCTACAACACGTCAAAAGCAGCGGCATCAGAAAATGTTTGGGAACAGCAAAATTATCTGACTGAGTCTTTTACTGCTTATGAAATGCGTTCAGAAGTTTGCACTTGCTAACTCTCGTGCGATAAAGCCAATTGTTCTTTTTTGCATTGTGCACTAGTTACCGCATTGTTATAAGAGGCTAGGAACTATATAAGACGATTTCTCATATCAAGGTAATGACAGCGGGACGATATGAGTCCAAGTTGCACGTGGACAGGCCGTCACCCTGTGCTACAAGTGGCACACCTGGACTCAGGTGTGCCACAGGTACACCACTAACACTCTGGACAGACCGTCACCCTGAACCATAAGTGGCACACCTGGACTCAGGTGTGTCACAAGCATGGGTGTAACCACTGGGGGGCTGGGGGCTGGGGGCTGGGGGGGACATATCCCCACATTTCTGTAAAGTGGCGATTTGTGCCCCTCAATTTTTTCCGTGCCCCCCAAACCTCAGCTACCGGAGTATCATCGCCACAAAATTATACTTAATCATTTATAAAGTGAAAATATACATGCAAGAGAATCACCAAAAATACTAAAAGCCGATCTGGCCAATCAACGGGCTTCACAGGCTATATGTCGTCACAAATTCTCTGAATGGTAAATCAGCAAACGATAGAAATTTCTGCTTCCAGGCTATTCTTGAATAACATGAACCTTGACCATCTTCTGTTTTCGCTTGGATGGAAAATTGTGCTCTGCTAGGCAACACATTTTCATTATCGCAAGGCTTTATGCGTAGAGGAAGAACATTGGGTTCTTTTACGACGCATTCATCCGCAAGGTCATATAGCGTCGCCAGCCTCTCACGCCGATTGGTCGCGGGCGGACTCGGTAAATGCCGCCGGTTGTGAGATTCGAACCTACAATCTTGCGATCATGAGTCCGACGCTCTACCAACTGAGCTACCGCGGCCCCGAAGGCTGCATTCCCCTACTCATATATTGATATATCTTGAACAAATGCGACTCTGGATGTCCTTGGGTATCTTCAAGACTATTGAGGGAAGTCATGGGCAGCCTTCAGCACGTACGTCAGGTTAACGTCGTATTCGTATTCAACGAGTTCGCCAGAGGCGTATTTGCATTGGCATCGGCATTCAGCGACAGGTTTATGATCGTTCGAATCAATTACCACAAATGCTTCTGCTTGTACTGAACACGCTGGAAGGAACTACAAAGGTCTCACATTACCACTTTTAACGGTCAAGGTTCGACGCAAACCGGTTTCTTCGGTCGCCTCCCATTTTTCGTTTTCACACAAACCTGCCCAAATCTGGTATCAAGCCTGTGGTGAACCATCGTGCAACACCTAAAATCGGTACATGTCAAGGTCAAACTTCTAGGTCAAAGGTTATCTTGATTTATTAGATGGCGATATTGAAGCGATATCGACCGAACGCGAGGTTCGGTTGCTATCGCTTCAATTTCCATCAAATGGCCGTCATTCGACGTGACCTTGCTATGCAGTATCAGAAAGCTAAGCAATCGAATTATTTTTCAAGGACTAAGGCCAAGCTCATCCTTTGATCGCCTTTTTTTATCTCTCAATCCTATCCAAATCTGGTATCAAGCAATAGCCAGTAGTGAACACTCGAGTAACATTTCAAACCGGGACATGTCAAGGTCAAAGGTTTGATTGAGTTCTTCGATGTCCTCGCGTTTCGTCGCTATGGCTTCAATTTGCAGCAAATTGATGTCATTCGTGTTGTATCATTCGTGTTGTCTTGTCGTACAGTGTCAGAAAGTTGATATTTCGAAATAATTTCGACGGATCAAAATTCAAGCTGATGTCTTCGGTCGCCTCACATTTTGTGTGGTTTTCGCCCAAGCCTACCCAGATCCACTATCAAGCCACAGCCCATGGTGAACCCTCGAGTAACATTTTTAAACCGGGATATAGCAAGGTCAAACCTCAAGGTCAAGGGCTAGTTTGGATTTTTCGAAGTACTCGCGATTCGTCGCTATGGGTTCAATTTGCACCAAGTGGGTGTCATTCGACGTGGCTTGTGCCGTATTATAATGTTACCAAATATAACTAATTTATAAGGTCAAAGGTCAAACCGATTTCTTTGGTCGCCTCGCATTTTTTTCTTCGCCCTAACCTACCCACATCTGGTATCAAGCAATAGCCCGTGGTGCACCTCGAGTAACAATTCAGACCGGGACACGTCAATGTCAAACCACAAGACCGAAGGTTAGTTTAAATTGTTCGAAGTCCTCGCGCCTCGTCGCCATGTCTTCAATTTTCATCAAGTGGAGTCATTCGACGTGCCGTGTGATACTCTAGCAAACTGTTCAGAAATCACATTAATTTTCAAAGTCAAAGGTCGAACTCATTTCTTCAGTCGCCCAGCGTTTCTTCGTTTTCTCCCAAAGCTACCCATGCTTGGTATCAAGAGTTAGCCCGTGGGCAACCATCGAATAACATTTCAACCCGGGATATGTCAGATCAAGCCTCAAGGTAAAAGGTTAGTTTAATTTTCAGAGTCCTCGCGTTTCGTCGCTATGGCTTCAATTTGCATTATGTGGGTGTCATTCGACGTGGCTTGCCGTACGGTATCAAAATGTCGAGATATCGAAATAATTTCAAAGGTGTCGAAGGTCCGGCGTGTGTACAATGATTGAGTGTAATAGTAATAGGAGGGTCAAATATAGTTTTGTTTGCAGCCGTTGTGATAGCAAGCACTCGTATCCTATATGACTAGGGGCCCCCAAAGAAATCCGTCATAACCTGCTCGGACGGTGCTCTCATCGCTGGTTTTTAATTTACACTGCCACATTGCTGTTCCGGACATACAAATATATAACTTTTTTTCTCTCAAATTGTCCGCTTTCCTCTCAATGGTTCAACGGAAGTTGTCAAATTTGCAAGAGAAGCCACACGTGAATGCGCACAATTGTATAACTAGCCGGAGTTCATAACCGCGAGAGAGCAATGTTGTAATCAGGGGTAGATCCAGGAATTGTCATGGGGGCACTTGTCTGGAGGGGCGCCATTTCTTTGGAGCGGCGTCAATGCAAAAGCACCTGGAGGGGCGCATCTGGCTGCAAAATTCGAGGGGGTGGGTTGCACTCGGCCCTTCCTGAAGGGGCGCCATGACTTCCAAGGGGTGCCTTTTTATTTCATAGGGGCGCCTCCGGCTGAAGAATTCGAACGGGTACGCTGGAACCTTTTCAGGGGGACGCCTTTTACCGGCTTGAGGGACGTCACCTTCCACGTGGGGGTACATGCCCTCAGTGCCATACCCTTTATCCGCCCTGGTTGTCATTGCATTGAAATGTGTCCCCGTAAAACAGGAAAAGCATGGGAAAGGCAATTGTATGTCCATATTTGCTACCATAAAACCATCGTCCAATAGTTTATGTTTGTCCTGCTACAAGAGGACAACGTTTAACATACTTACAGCATTGCTCTATGGTGATCGTGAAATTGGGTCCAGCACATACGACATAAAGCTAGATGTTCATAGGCAGTGATAAGTAGTGCAACTTGCTAATTTGGGCGGAACTTTTAGTCCCCCAAATATCATTTTTAACAATGGTAAATCTGAAAAATTGAAATACATTGAACACTGAATTGGAGTGGCTGAAAATGGTCACAGGTACACCACTTACACTCTGAACAGACCGTCACCCCGGGCCATATGTGCCACACCTGGACTCCGGCTCCGGATAACTTTCACGGTGAATGTGGACCGTGGACGCAGTCTATGTACTCAGCGTCCAAGGCTGCGGCGTAAGGTACACACACAGCCTCTAAAACCGTCTCCAAAGCCCCTGTTGACTTTTGCCGTGCAAAGTAGGGCATTCAACATAATCAGCTTCATTATCACACATTAGTCGTCAAACATAACGACGGCATTGTTATCGCCAGGAAGGGGAAACACGGACCCTCTGGGAGACAGGTTGGTTGGTTGCTTGGGGAAGCCAAACCGCTATGTACAAGCAAGGCCTATGTTCAACACAACTATTCCAGTGGAATAGTCGGACCAGGAGGCAGACAAGCTCCAGAACTCTACCCACCCGTCTTCTTCCCTAGGATGGCCGCCTACAATAATCTCACACAAAACCAGCGGGATGGCAAACATCCCACCAGCTGCCGCACACATCGCCAGGTGACGCGGTGCTGCGAAGCCAATCAAACCCCCGGAAGCGCCGAGCTGAAATCCGACGCACGTACGAAGACCGCCGGGACACTCAGCCATTCTCCGCCAGATCACCCATTTCCGATGGCTAAGTAGCCGGCGCCTCGCCCACATTCCACCCCGCACCACGGCACCAAGTCCCACTGACACGCCGAGTGTCCTACACCGGCACTGTCCCCCAGAGGCGGCCCACGGTGAGTGTCTTACACCGGCACTGTCCCCCAGAGGCGGCCCACGGTGAGTGTCCTACACCGGCACTGTCCCCCAGAGGCGGCCCACGGTGAGTGTCTTACACCGGCACTGTCCCCCAGAGGCGGCCCACAGTGAGTGTCCTACACCGGCACTGTCGCCCAGAGGTGGCCCACGGCGAGTGTCTTACACCGGCACTGTCCCCCAGAGGTGGCCCACAGTGAGTGTCCTACACCGGCACTGTCCCCCATAGGCGGCCCACGGTGAGTGTCTTACACCGGCACTGTCCCCCAGAGGCGGCCCACAGTGAGTGTCCTACACCGGCACTGTCGCCCAGAGGTGGCCCACGGCGAGTGTCCTACACCGGCACTGTCGCCCAGAGGTGGCCCACAGTGAGTGTCCTACACCGGCACTGTCACCCAGAGGTGGCCCACAGTGAGTGTCCTACACCGGCACTGTCGCCCAGAGGTGGCCCACAGTGAGTGTCCTACACCGGCACTGTCGCCCAGAGGTGGCCCAGGGCGAGTGTCCTACACCGGCACTGTCGCCCAGAGGCGGCCCACAGTGAGCGTCCTACACCGGCACTGTCGCCCAGAGGCGGCCCACAGTGAGTGTCCTACACCGGCACTGTCACCCAGAGGCGGCCCACGGTGAGTGTCCTACACCGGCACTGTCACCCAGAGGTGGCCCACGGCGAGTGTCCTACACCGGCACTGTCGCCCAGAGGTGGCCCACAGTGAGTGTCCTACACCGGCACTGTCCCCCAGAGGTGGCCCACGGCGAGTGTCCTACACCGGCACTGTCGCCCAGAGGCGGCCCACAGTGAGTGTCCTACACCGGCACTGTCCCCCAGAGGTGGACCACAGTGAGTGTCCTACACCGGCACTGTCCCCCAGAGGTGGCCCACAGTGAGTGTCCTACACCGGCACTGTCTCCCAGAGGTGGCCCACAGTGAGTGTCCTACACCGGCACTGTCGCCCAGAGGTGGCCCACGGCGAGTGTCCTACACCGGCACTGTCGCCCAGAGGTGGCCCACAGTGAGCGTCCTACACCGGCACTGTCACCCAGAGGTGGCCCACGGCGAGTGTCCTACACCGGCACTGTCGCCCATAGGTGGCCCACGGCGAGTGTCCTACACCGGCACTGTCGCCCAGAGGCGGACCACGGCGAGTGTCCTGCACCGGCACTGTCGCCCATAGGTGGCCCACGGCGAGTGTCCTACACCGGCACTGTCGCCCAGAGGCGGACCACGGCGAGTGTCCTACACCGGCACTGTCGCCCATAGGTGGCCCACGGCGAGTGTCCTACATCGACACTGTCGCCCAAAGGTGACCCACAGCGAGTGTCCTACACCGGCACTGTCACCCAGAGGTGGACCACAGTGAGTGTCCTACACCGGCACTGTCGCCCATAGGTGGCCCACGGCGAGTGTCCTACATCGGCACTGTCGCCCAGAGGTGGCCCACGGCGAGTGTCCTACACCGGCACTGTCGCCCAGAGGTGGCCCACAGTGAGTGTCCTACACCGGCACTGTCACCCAGAGGTGGACCACAGTGAGTGTCCTACATCGGCACTGTCACCCAGAGGTGGCCCACAGTGAGTGTCCTACATCGGCACTGTCACCCAGAGGCGGCCCACAGTGAGTGTCCTACATCGGCACTGTCGCCCAGAGGTGGCCCACGGCGAGTGTCCTACACCGGCACTGTCGCCCAGAGGTGGCCCACAGTGAGTGTCCTACACCGGCACTGTCGCCCAGAGGTGGCCCACGGCGAGTGTCCTACACCGGCACTGTCACCCAGAGGTGGCCCACGGTGAGTGTCCTACACCGGCACTGTCTCCCAGAGGTGGACCACAGTGAGTGTCCTACACCGGCACTGTCACCCAGAGGTGGCCCACAGTGAGTGTCCTACACCGGCACTGTCACCCAGAGGTGGCCCACAGTGAGTGTCCTACACCGGCACTGTCTCCCAGAGGTGGACCACAGTGAGTGTCCTACACCGGCACTGTCACCCAGAGGTGGCCCACAGTGAGTGTCCTACACCGGCACTGTCACCCAGAGGTGGACCACAGTGAGTGTCCTACATCGGCACTGTCACCCAGAGGCGGCCCACAGTGAGTGTCCTACATCGGCACTGTCACCCAGAGGCGGCCCACAGTGAGTGTCCTACATCGGCACTGTCGCCCAGAGGTGGCCCACGGCAGTGTCCTACACCGGCACTGTCGCCCAGAGGCGGCCCACAGTGAGTGTCCTACACCGGCACTGTCGCCCATAGGTGGCCCACGGCGAGTGTCCTACACCGGCACTGTCACCCAGAGGTGGACCACGGCGAGTGTCCTACACCGGCACTGTCACCCAGAGGTGGACCACAGTGAGTGTCCTACACCGGCACTGTCACCCAGAGGTGGCCCACGGTGAGTGTCCTACACCGGCACTGTCGCCCAGAGGTGGCCCACGGCGAGTGTCCTACACCGGCACTGTCACCCAGAGGTGGCCCACGGCGAGTGTCCTACACCGGCACTGTCACCCAGAGGTGGACCACAGTGAGTGTCCTACACCGACACTGTCACCCAGAGGTGGACCACTGTGAGTGTCCTACATCGGCACTGTCACCCAGAGGCGGCCCACAGTGAGTGTCCTACATCGGCACTGTCACCCAGAGGCGGCCCACAGTGAGTGTCCTACATCGGCACTGTCGCCCAGAGGTGGCCCACGGCGAGTGTCCTACACCAGCACTGTCGCCCAGAGGCGGCCCACAGTGAGTGTCCTACACCGGCACTGTCGCCCATAGGTGGCCCACGGCGAGTGTCCTACACCGGCACTGTCGCCCACAGGTGGCCCACGGCGAGTGTCCTACACCGGCACTGTCACCCAGAGGTGGACCACGGCGAGTGGTCTACACCGGCACTGTCACCCAGAGGTGGACCACAGTGAGTGTCCTACACCGGCACTGTCACCCAGAGGTGGACCACGGCGAGTGTCCTACACCGGCACTGTCACCCAGAGGCGGCCCACAGTGAGTGTCCTACACCGGAACTGTCGCCCAGAGGCGGCCCACAGTGAATGTCCTACACCGGAACTGTCGCCCAGAGGCGGCCCACAGTGAGTGTCCTACACCGGCACTGTCGCCCAGAGGTGGCCAACGGCGAGTGTCCTACACCGGCACTGTCACCCAGAGACGGCCCACAGTGAGTGTCCTACACCGGCACTGTCCCCCAGAGGCGGCCCACAGTGAGTGTCCTACACCGGCACTGTCACCCAGAGGTGGCCCACAGTGAGTGTCCTACACCGGCACTGTCTCCCAGAGGTGGACCACAGTGAGTGTCCTACACCGGAACTGCCGCCCAGAGGTGGCCCACAGTGAGTGTCCTACACCGGCACTGTCTCCCAGAGGCGGCCCACAGTGAGTGTCCTACACGGGCACTGTCACCCAGAGGCGGCCCACAGTGAGTGTCCTACACCGGCACTGTCACCCAGAGGCGGACCACAGTGAGTGTCCTACACCGGCACTGTCACCCAGAGGTGGACCACAGTGAGTGTCCTACACCGGCACTGTCACCCAGAGGTGGACCACAGTGAGTGTCCTACATCGGCACTGTCACCCAGAGGTGGACCACAGTGAGTGTCCTACACCGGCACTGTCACCCAGAGGCGGCCCACAGTGAGTGTCCTACACCGGCACTGTCACCCAGAGGTGGACCACAGTGAGTGTCCTACACCGGCACTGTCACCCAGAGGTGGCCCACAGTGAGTGTCCTACACCGGCACTGTCACCCAGAGGCGGCCCACAGTGAGTGTCCTACACCGGAACTGCCGCCCAGAGGTGGCCCACGGTGAGTGTCCTACACCGGCACTGTCTCCCAGAGGCGGACCACAGTGAGTGTCCTACACCGGAACTGCCGCCCAGAGGTGGCCCACAGTGAGTGTCCTACACCGGCACTGTCTCCCAGAGGGGGCCCACAGTGAGTGTCCTACACCGGCACTGTCACCCAGAGGCGGCCCACAGTGAGTGTCCTACACCGGCACTGTCACCCAGAGGCGGACCACAGTGAGTGTCCTACACCGGCACTGTCCTCTGGACCACAGTGAGTGTCCTACATCGGCACTGTCACCCAGAGGTGGACCACAGTGAGTGTCCTACACCGGCACTGTCACCCAGAGGTGGACCACAGTGAGTGTCCTACACCGGCACTGTCACCCAGAGGCGGCCCACAGTGAGTGTCCTACACCGGCACTGTCACCCAGAGGTGGACCACAGTGAGTGTCCTACACCGGCACTGTCACCCAGAGGTGGACCACGGCGAGTGTCCTACACCGGCACTGTCACCCAGAGGTGGACCACAGTGAGTGTCCTACACCGACACTGTCACCCAGAGGTGGACCACAGTGAGTGTCCTACATCGGCACTGTCACCCAGAGGCGGCCCACAGTGAGTGTCCTACATCGGCACTGTCACCCAGAGGCGGCCCACAGTGAGTGTCCTACATCGGCACTGTCGCCCAGAGGTGGCCCACGGCGAGTGTCCTACACCAGCACTGTCGCCCAGAGGCGGCCCACAGTGAGTGTCCTACACCGGCACTGTCGCCCAGAGGTGGCCCACGGCGAGTGTCTTACACCGGCACTGTCCCCCAGAGGTGGCCCACGGCGAGTGTCTTACACCGGCACTGTCCCCCAGAGGTGGACCACGGCGAGTGGTCTACACCGGCACTGTCACCCAGAGGTGGCCCACAGTGAGTGTCCTACACCGGCACTGTCTCCCAGAGGCGGACCACAGTGAGTGTCCTACACCGGAACTGCCGCCCAGAGGTGGCCCACAGTGAGTGTCCTACACCGGCACTGTCCCCCAGAGGCGGCCCACAGTGAGTGTCCTACACCGGCACTGTCACCCAGAGGCGGCCCACAGTGAGTGTCCTACACCGGCACTGTCCCCCAGAGGCGGCCCACGGTGAGTGTCTTACACCGGCACTGTCCCCCAGAGGTGGACCACAGTGAGTGTCCTACACCGGCACTGTCACCCAGAGGTGGACCACAGTGAGTGTCCTACATCGGCACTGTCACCCAGAGGTGGACCACAGTGAGTGTCCTACACCGGCACTGTCACCCAGAGGCGGCCCACGGTGAGTGTCCTACACCGGCACTGTCCCCCAGAGGTGGACCACAGTGAGTGTCCTACACCGGCACTGTCACCCAGAGGTGGCCCACAGTGAGTGTCCTACACCGGCACTGTCACCCAGAGGCGGCCCACAGTGAGTGTCCTACACCGGAACTGCCGCCCAGAGGTGGCCCACGGTGAGTGTCCTACACCGGCACTGTCTCCCAGAGGCGGACCACAGTGAGTGTCCTACACCGGAACTGCCGCCCAGAGGTGGCCCACAGTGAGTGTCCTACACCGGCACTGTCTCCCAGAGGGGGCCCACAGTGAGTGTCCTACACCGGCACTGTCACCCAGAGGCGGCCCACAGTGAGTGTCCTACACCGGCACTGTCACCCAGAGGCGGACCACAGTGAGTGTCCTACACCGGCACTGTCCTCTGGACCACAGTGAGTGTCCTACATCGGCACTGTCACCCAGAGGTGGACCACAGTGAGTGTCCTACACCGGCACTGTCACCCAGAGGTGGACCACAGTGAGTGTCCTACACCGGCACTGTCACCCAGAGGTGGCCCACAGTGAGTGTCCTACACCGGCACTGTCTCCCAGAGGTGGACCACAGTGAGTGTCCTACACCGGCACTGTCACCCAGAGGTGGACCACGGCGAGTGTCCTACACCGGCACTGTCACCCAGAGGTGGACCACAGTGAGTGTCCTACACCGACACTGTCACCCAGAGGTGGACCACAGTGAGTGTCCTACATCGGCACTGTCACCCAGAGGCGGCCCACAGTGAGTGTCCTACATCGGCACTGTCACCCAGAGGCGGCCCACAGTGAGTGTCCTACATCGGCACTGTCGCCCAGAGGTGGCCCACGGCGAGTGTCCTACACCAGCACTGTCGCCCAGAGGCGGCCCACAGTGAGTGTCCTACACCGGCACTGTCGCCCATAGGTGGCCCACGGCGAGTGTCCTACACCGGCACTGTCGCCCATAGGTGGCCCACGGCGAGTGTCCTACACCGGCACTGTCACCCAGAGGTGGACCACGGCGAGTGGTCTACACCGGCACTGTCACCCAGAGGTGGACCACAGTGAGTGTCCTACACCGGCACTGTCACCCAGAGGTGGACCACGGCGAGTGTCCTACACCGGCACTGTCACCCAGAGGCGGCCCACAGTGAGTGTCCTACACCGGAACTGTCGCCCAGAGGCGGCCCACAGTGAATGTCCTACACCGGAACTGTCGCCCAGAGGCGGCCCACAGTGAGTGTCCTACACCGGCACTGTCGCCCAGAGGTGGCCAACGGCGAGTGTCCTACACCGGCACTGTCACCCAGAGACGGCCCACAGTGAGTGTCCTACACCGGCACTGTCGCCCAGAGGCGGCCCACAGTGAGTGTCCTACACCGGCACTGTCACCCAGAGGTGGCCCACAGTGAGTGTCCTACACCGGCACTGTCTCCCAGAGGCGGACCACGGTGAGTGTCCTACACCGGCACTGCCGCCCAGAGGTGGCCCACAGTGAGTGTCCTACACCGGCACTGTCTCCCAGAGGCGGCCCACGGCGAGTGTCCTACACCGGCACTGTCACCCAGAGGTGGCCCACGGTGAGTGTCCTACACCGGCACTGTCACCCAGAGGCGGACCACAGTGAGTGTCCTACACCGGCACTGTCCTCTGGACCACAGTGAGTGTCCTACATCGGCACTGTCACCCAGAGGTGGACCACAGTGAGTGTCCTACACCGGCACTGTCCCCCAGAGGTGGACCACAGTGAGTGTCCTACACCGGCACTGTCACCCAGAGGCGGCCCACAGTGAGTGTCCTACACCGGCACTGTCCCCCAGAGGTGGACCACAGTGAGTGTCCTACACCGGCACTGTCACCCAGAGGTGGCCCACAGTGAGTGTCCTACACCGGCACTGTCTCCCAGAGGCGGCCCACGGCGAGTGTCCTACACCGGCACTGCCGCCCAGAGGTGGCCCACGGTGAGTGTCCTACACCGGCACTGTCTCCCAGAGGTGGCCCACGGTGAGTGTCCTACACCGGCACTGTCGCCCAGAGGCGGCCCACGGCGAGTGTCCTACACCGGCATTGTCCCCCAGAGGTGGCCCACGGCGAGTGTCCTACACCGGCACTGTCACCCAGAGGCGGCCCACAGTGAGTGTCCTACACCGGTACTGTCCCCCAGAGGTGGACCACAGTGAGTGTCCTACACCGGCACTGTTTCCCAGAGGTGGCCCACGGTGAGTGTCCTACACCGGCACTGTCCCCCAGAGGTGGCCCACGCAGTGTCCTACACCGGCACTGTCACCCAGAGGCGGCCCACAGTGAGTGTCCTACACCGGCACTGTCACCCAGAGGTGGACCACAGTGAGTGTCCTGCACCGGCACTGTCCCCCAGAGGTGGACCACAGTGAGTGTCCTACACCGGCACTGTCTCCCAGAGGTGGCCCACAGTGAGTGTCCTACACCGGCACTGCCGCCCAGAGGTGGCCCACGGCGTGTCCTACACCGGCACTGTCGCCCAGAGGTGGCCCACGCCGTGTTCCGAGCCACCCGGTCTGATTACCAGCCGCCACGCCGCTAAGAAGACGTCGCCCACACAGCAGTCTTCATTAACGACGGCCGACCGTTTACATTCCAGTTGTCGGAGTCGTATTTCACGCATTTCTTTCGGCCGCAATAAGAGGGAAAGAAAATTGGCGGCAGTTATTTTTACGAGCGCGCCGCCTAAAGAAACAGCCCCTCGGCGGCTGTTTCCGTTCAAGTGCAGCCCTCTATTCCCACCGCCGCCACCACCGCCGCCGCCGCCGCTGCGCGACAATGAAACGCCAATACCCGAGCTGGGCGGGACGGGGGCCCGACACGGAGTGAGAGAGAGATCTGAAAATGGCTCAGGGATGGTCTTTGGACAGCGTTGGAAACACCGTGCCAGTGTTGGCGTGAGCTCTGCGGAGGATAAGTCCACTCATAAGCACTTATTGCGCGTTGTGGCCGGGTCAGCCAAATGACCTTGACCGGTCGCCACACAATGTCATGACCGCGTGGGGCAGCAGGTAGGTCGGGTGGCATAGCGTGTAAGAAGGCATTATCTGGCTACTTATATTCTCCAGAGGGCGCATCCAGTCGTGGCCAGGATTTCAGATCTTTGTCTTAGGAGGTCCGAGGATGGTCCGAAGTCGGCACTGGAAAGCACGAAGATGGTCCGAGGACGGCCCTGGGAAGTCAGAGGACTATCCGAGAACGGCCCTAGGAAGTCAGAGGACTATCCGAGGACGGCCCTGGGAAGCCCAAGGATGGCCCGAGGATGGCCCAGGGACGTCCGAGGATGGTCCGATGGCAGCCCAGGGACGTCCGAGGACGGTCCTGGAAGGTCCGAAGATGGCCCGAGGATGGCCCGAGGATGGCCCAGGGACGTCCGAGGATGGTCCGATGGCAGCCCAGGGACGTCCGAGGACGGTCCTGGAAGGTCCGAAGATGGCCCGAGGATGGCCCGAGGATGGCCCAGGGATGTCCTAGGATGGTCCGATGACGCTCCAGGACGGCTGGAGGACGACTTCAGGACGGTTCGACAACGGTCCAAGCTAAAAATCATAGCTAGAGGACCAAGCACAATTCCGAGTGAGGAAACTAGAACTTGAAACACTGACAGAAGTTGGTTTCAAAAATGGGACGGCAGGGCCGAATTGGTTCGGGTCGTTCATGCGACCTTCGTTCTTACATATGTACAGGGGAGTTGACTCGGTGGTTATTGGTTTTACGACACGTCGACCGTTGAGTCATGTAGCGTCGCCAATCTCTCACACCGATTGGTCGCGGGCGAAGAGTAGCGGCAGGTGAGGGGAGTTGACTCATTCGGGCTCGATTCCCGCCCGCAACAGATGCCGCACGGAAAGGTTGGGTCAAGCGGGCACTGAGGTGGAGCCATGCCAGACCACAGCACCACGACACGCCGTGCCCCAAAAGGTAGTCGACAATGTGCGCAGTGCATTCAGGGAAATGCATGCGCCGTATTCGGCAGAGGAGCCAGATTTTGGGAAAACTGCACCCAATTTCGACTGAAGAGCATTAGTTTTTAATACGAGCATGCTAATATTTGACGCACCATTGCCAAAACCGAGCTGCACCGTCACCGTCCGGTCCTGTGCCTACAGCAAGGGAGCCTCACGACGCGCCTATTACCCTCGCTCCCCTAGCACCTCTTATAACGCTTTTTGCTGGTGCGATCCAGTTCACCATGTGCTATAGCCAAGACTCGCGTATCAGTCAAACAGCTGCTGAAGGCTGGGCCGACCTGCCGACACACACCACCGATGACTCGCCACCTCATTGCCAGCCGCGCGGACCACGCCGTCGGTGTCGACGGCTGACCGGGCCGGTCGCTGCGCGCCGCGGACGTCATCTCCCGTCGGGGCCGCAACACGGCAGGCCGCGCGACCTGGCCAGTTTTGTGGCCGGCCCCAATTAAAAAGTGATTTATCAAACTGCCGCAGGCGAAAAACACGGAGAAGAATGGCCGAGCGCAAATAAAAGAAGAGCAAGATGGATGGGCGCCGTCGGGGAAAAACGACGTCCGATGTGACAATGATGCAGCGGCCGGCCGGCGGGCAGCGGCCGGCCGACCGGCGCGTCAGGCAGGCAGGCGCGCAAAAACCGCGCGCCGCCGCTCAAAGGCCCGGCTGAGGGAGACGGCCGCGTCACCGGCGAATGAAGAGACATCACGGCCGGCTGCAGACGAGCTGCGCAGGAACGTGGACGTCTTACGGAGGGCTGCGGAGGAATCACAGGGCTGTACAGAAACCACAGAGGGCTGTACAGAAACCACAGAGGGCTATAGTGACCTCACAGACGACTGTAGTTAAATCGCAGACTACTACAGACAAACCACAAGACACTACAGACGAATCGCAGATGATTGTAGAGGAGCCAGGGGACTGCGGAGGGCGTTACAGGGACTGTGACGGCATCACATAATATTTAACAGGCTTCTCAGAGGACTTCAAAAGATCTTCCCGAGGACTGCAATGACATCGGAGGGAAGATCAGCGGCGCATTAGACTGCAGACTGCAGTCTAATGCGACCGGTAACCGGACCGGTAACCGGACAAATATACGTAAAGCAAATGTACGTATGGCAGATGTGCGTTCGCAAATGTACGTAAGCAAATGTACGTAAGCGCAAATGTACGTATGGCAATTGTACGTAAGCGCAGATGTACGTATGGCTAATGTACGTAAGCGCAAATGTACGTATGCGCAAATGTACGTAAGCGCAAAAGTACGTAAGCGCAAATGTACGTAAGCGCAAAAGTACGTATGCGGAAATGTACGTAAGCGCACATGTACGTATGCGCAAAAGTACGTCAGCGCAAATGTATGTATGCGCAAATGTACGTAAGCGCAAAAGTACGTAAGCGCACATGTACGCAAGCGCAAATGTACGTATGCGCAAAAGTATGTATGCACAAATGTACGTAAGCGCAAATGTACGTACGCGCAAATGTACGTATGGCAATTGTACGTAAGCGCAGATGTGCGTATGCCAAATTTACTTAAGCGCAAATTTACGTATGGCAAATGTACTTATGGGCAAATGTACATAAGCGCAAATGTACGTATGGCATATGCACCCAACCAAATGTGCTTAAACGCAAAGGCACGTATGCCTAAATGTACGTACATTGGCTCATACGTACATTTGCTCTTGCATTCTTTTACGTTTACGTACTGTTGCGCTTACGTACATTTGTGCTTACGTACTTTTGCCATACGTACATTTGCACTTTCGTACATTTGTCATACGTACATCTGCGCTTACGTGCAATTGTCATACGTACATCTGCGCTTACGTATATTTGCGTACATACATTTGTCCAGTTACCGCAAATGTACGTATGACATATATACCTAACCAAATGTACGTAAACGCAAAGGTACGCACGCGTAAATTTACGTATATTCGTGCATACGTACAATTGCACATACGTACATTTGCGCATACGTACATTTGTGCATCGTACTTTCGCGCTTACGTACATTTGTGCTTGCGTACTTTTGCGCTTACGTACTTTTGCGCACACGTACATTTGCGCTTACGTGCTTTTGCGCATACGCACATTTGCGCCTACGTACATTTGCGCATACGTACTTTTGCGCATACGTACATTTGCGCTTACGTATTTTTGCGCTTACGTAGTTTTGCGCATATGTACATTTGCGCTTACGTACATTTGCGCATACGTACTTTTGCGCTTACGTACATTTGCGCATACGTACATTTGCGCTTACGTACATTAGCCATACGTACATCTGCGCTTACGTACAATTGCCATACGTACATCTGCGCTTACGTACATTTGCTTACGTACATCTGCCATACGTACATTTGTCCTTACGTACATTTGTCATAGAATCCAGCGGACCAACAAAGAGTCTCAGGGCTCCGCAGAAGACACCACACGGACTCTGGTATCTTCCATACCCAGACAAACAGGCCGGTGTTCACCGACTGGGCAATGCCAGTAAAACAACAGCCGACTGCGTGCCCAATCTGCTTCTTGCCATGTAAGCACCGTATTCATTCACATGAAAACCAAATGTTCCAGCCCACCAACATGCAGTACATCCAGAGTACGCTTACAGATGTAGATGACCTCGAAGACATCCGGGTACGCGAGCGGCACCAACATTCCAGATGTATTTAAATACTCGGTCTGCCCGGCATGAAAAGGTTGTTCAGTGGAGAAGGGGGTGGAGAGGGGAGGGGAGGGGAGGGGAGGGGAGGGGATGGGATGGGTACAGGGATGAGGAGGGGGAGTGGAAGGATAGGGGAAATGGTGGGGCGACTTCTACCGGAGCTGTCGTGAGCTGTCGTGCCGCACACGGCCACACTACCGGAGCTGTCGTGCCGCACATGGCCACACTACCGGAGCTGTCGTGAGCTGTCGTGCCGCACACGGCCACACTACCGGCCGCACACGGCCACACTACCGGAGCTGTCGTGCCGCACACGGCCACAGATTTTTGAGCTGTCGTGCCGCACATGGCCACACTACCGGAGCTGTCGTGAGCTGTCGTGCCGCACACGGCCACACTACCGGAGCTGTCGTGCCGCACATGGCCACACTACCGGAGCTGTCGCGAGCTGTCGTGCCGCACACGGCCACACTACCGGAGCTGTCGTGCCGCACACGGCCACAATACCGGAGCTGTCGCGAGCTGTCGTGCCGCACACGGCCACACTACCGGAGCTGTCGTGCCGCACACGGCCACACTACCGGAGCTGTCGTGCCGCACACGGCCACACTACCGGAGCTGTCGTGCCGCACATGGCCACACTACCGGAGCTGTCGCGAGCTGTCGTGCCGCACACGGCCACACTACCGGAGCTGTCGTGAGCTGTCGTGCCGCACACGGCCACACTACCGGAGCTGTCGCGAGCTGTCGTGCCGCACACTTCGAGCTGTCGTGCCGCACACGGCCACACTACCGGAGCTGTCGTGCCGCACACGGCCACAATACCGGAGCTGTCGCGAGCTGTCGTGCCGCACATGGCCACACTACCGGAGCTGTCGCGAGCTGTCGTGCCGCACACGGCCACACTACCGGAGCTGTCGTGCCGCACATGGCCACACTACCGGAGCTGTCGCGAGCTGTCGTGCCGCACGCGGCCACACTACCGGAGCTGTCGCGAGCGTCACAACGTGTGGCAGCTCCTGAGCCTCCGGTCAAGTCGGCATCACCATCGTCATGATGAGGGTGACGTCCGCTGTCGTAGGACCCCACTTCCAACATGTGCTCAACAGCTACATCACGAGCTGCGAGCTGACACATCAGTGGAAGGCAGCGATCGTCGCGCTTCGTGACAAGGGTAGCGATATCGATAACACCAGTAATTATCTCTCCATATCGATACAGTGAATGGTCAAAAAACTGTACGAGTGCATGGTTTGTACGCAGCTGATCCACTACGCTGGGAGTCACCACCTGTTGTGCCCTCAGCAATACGGTTTCCGGCCTGGTCTGTCGACAGGGGGTGAGCCTTTAGACGCCGTGGCATGCACGCCGCCAGTAATGTTGACAGAGGCCTAATTACACCACCTGTGGCCGCGAACGCGTCCAAAGCCTGCGGCGGTGTTGAGCATGACCGACTGCTAAACAAACTCGGCTGGCACGGCGTGGACTCAGTGGCTTAAGGCCTGGCTGGAGGATCATTCACAGATGGTGGATGGATCTAACACCTGCTTACCAGTGAGGCATGGTGTGATACAAGGGTTCATTTTGGGACCATTGATATTCCTCCTATTCAAGAATGACCTGCTGGAGCATATATCGCACGGTATAATCGTGATGTTCGCTGATGACACACAATGTATGGACGCTGATAGGCCTGCCAACGAGATACCACTGAAACAGCGGACACATCAAATGCCAGACGTGGCGCCGAGTTGGCTCACGCAGAACAGGTTGAAAATTAGCATGTCCAAAACTGAAACGACTGTCACCAGGCTTGGTAACCAGCAGCTTCCTGCCCCGTTATCGGTTCGATTTTGGGCGTTAGACGTCACGCCGTCAGATCGTGTCAAAGTTCTCGGGGTGCAACTAGATTAGCATTTGTCGTGGGATGTGCATACCTCCGCAATTGTTCCCCACTGTAACCGCGTGCTGATTTGATTGGTCAGAATGCGGCACATGGTTCTGCGTGTCGCCAAGCTGACGCCCGAAGAGGCGTTTGCGCTCCCGCGCATTCGGTACTGTGCGTCTGTGTGGAATAGCTGCAATGTTACCCGAAAGAATCAGGTACAAAATCCATCAATTTCGTAGAGCGGGCTGCAACCGACTTGATATTCCGCGAAGACCTATCTCCCGTGCTAGTGGAGCTGAGGCAATTCTAAATTATTCGTGAAATAGGGTGGAATATACGACTTCCTGGACACCGAAACATCTCTCCCAGACATATCGACATCGTGCTTCTTGATGAGTGCATGAAGTCTTCATGTCTCAGTTCTGACAGTATCTCATGCATAAGCAGCATGCCAACGCCAGTGATAAATTATTCGTAAAATAGGGTGGAATATACCACGTTTTGAACACTCAATCGATATCCTTCTCTAAGAAGTACCGACATCCTGCTTCTTGATGCGTGCTTATGAAGTCTTCGTGCCTCCTTTCTAACAGTATCTCGTTCATAGGTACCATGCTCATGCTCTTCATAAGGAATGGTGATACACAATCATTTTGCAACAAAATTTCCGGTAAAGAGATTACCTATGATGTGATACGGCATACAACAATGTTAAAATAATGGTTTCTCGTTAGGTGTGATATGTCGAAACGAGTACGGTAGGATGTCAAAATTCGTCATGGAAACGATGTCGCTTAGCATAGCTTACAAGTTTTTCAAGCCTATTTTGATCCAACAGTGTACTTATACATGCCTTTTCTCCCTTTTCTGATATATCTAACTGAGATATAATTATTTTAGCGATAACGATAAAAAAATACCTATCCTTGTCAATTGATATTGTATAACAGACCATATTATAGGTAATCTTCTTACCTGTAATTGTGCTAAGAGTTGTTCGTGCATCACAATCCGCAATGGTGAGTATAAGCATGATACTTATCAACAGGATTCTGGCATACATTAGATATGAAGACTTCATAAAGACTCATCACTAGGCACGATGTCGATACTTCGTTGGCAGTATGTCGATTAAGTGTTGAGAAAGTGGTATATTCCACCCTATTTCACAAATAATTAATCACTGGCATACAATACCAGTTCAGTGCATAGGTTTTTCTCGCCATCCAGAAGATAGCTCTTCCTAAATATATCAAAACCAATTATAAAGGTACAGTCGTAAGTACGTCATTGGCTCGAAATTGAGCCTGAAAGACATCCAAAAGAATTTTAAATGACACTAATTCCATTACAAATTTATACATCCTACTGTGCTCGTTCGACATCTCATACCTAACGAAAAACAATTATTTTAACACTGGCTTATGCTCACCATGCATCTCGCTGGCGCCGGTCGCTTGGCTTCCACAATGGATGCCGCATTCTGTCCGGTGTACAATGAGGAGCACTACAGCATTGATACTAGGACAAATTGTAAGTAGAACGGATGCCAGCACGTCCGATTGCTTTGTCGGTTGGTTGGCGTACAGTCCATACTTTAATTTATCTACGGTTGTCTTCGGTGGTACCAGTTCGAGCTGCATAGCCTTTTCTAGAAGGTTGTACGATCACTATTGCCCTTTAGGTGCGCCCCACGGGGACATCTTTAACATATATTTATCCAGGACTTGATAAATAAAGACTAATGTTCTGCCGCCCAACAAGTTTTCTATAAAATATACACGCAATCCCCCCAACAAACAAAAAAACAAGGACCTCCGCCCACCTAACCACCCCCGTCCCCTCTAATCAACCTGTTTGTGAATAGGATGACACGCTTCTTCCTCTTGAGCCCCCTGAGGACATTTTAAGCAAGCGAGCGAGTAAAAAAGCGCAAAGCGAAAAGCGAGCTCAAGCGAGTAAAAAAATGTTCCTCAAAATATCAATTCGCTATTGATATTCACGCTTGTCTCGCTTACTTTCGTGACGGTACTTCAAATGCTTCTGCTGTGGCAATTAAAAGCATCAAGCTGGAGCTTTCTTTTACCGTACATCTTTGGGGTACTTCCTTCCAGTTCTATTTTAATTCTTATTAGTTAAAATATGACTAATTATGCAAGTATTCATTCAACAGTTTGATACAATGACACAAAATACGTTAGGAGTGTGTTTTCCGTACGATTTGATGGCAGATAGTATGCATATATCGCGACTTGTTTTTACCATGTACTATCTTGACACGAAGCAGAGTAAAGTTGAAAGTAATAAACTAAAAATTACGCCGGTGTAGTAAGTAGTAATGTTCTGCGAAGCTATGACATCAGCAGTACGGTTCAAACCATCATATTGGATAATTAGAGCAAATTGACATACGCCAAGCGAAACGCATGCATCGATGAATCACATGCAAGTACAAGTCATGTGTACAGGGATATTACGATGCGGTATCAGCGCAACTGACCCATTTGGTTCTCTGAAGCATACTGCAATGGGGTACTGCACCTAAAGCATAAATATGCTTGCAAGCTCTTGGGATCGGATTATCATGTTGTTCTGAGTATCATTGGCTTACTCTACCTACTTTCCGTCGCCGTCATTTACTTTACTTTCCACTTTACCTACTTGCAATGTTAATTGTTGTTTTAACATGAAGAAAGTGCGCCTCAGTGGCGCGGCCGGCTATGTATCTGCTTCGAGTATGGAAGGTCCTTGACTTGGCTATGACTCCGGACAAACTTTGCATCGGCCGGCTCTTGCCCGGAAACGGGCGGCAAATTGGACCGTTCGCTGTAGTGGGACTAACATTACACTTTTTTTTGTTGGCGGAGGGGGGTTCTTCCACGGCGGGTAAATGGGGGTGCTGGGTGGTGCCGCACTGCCTATAGTAGCCGTGATCGTACTGCCATCGATTTTGTGTGCGCAGCATGCGAGCCCTACAGTCTGCCGATAGCCCACGCCTACCCCGCACCCTTAAGGAAACTGGCACATCTTAGACATTTCGCCTATTTATTTGCCAGGTGATCTCCAGAATTAAAATGGTACCAACTATTTCGTAAGCGTGATAAACCCATCACAGTAGTTGTAGCCCAAACGTTGCAACCCATTGCAAAACGAATAATTATTGGCACTGAGCCCAAGTGCAGCTGGTGGCGCCATCTGTGCAAGCCAGCACAGCCGGCGGCGCCACCCCGCCGCCAAAGGGAAAAACTGACACCGGCCGTGTGAGCGTACAAAACTCCGCCTCAACAAAACCGAGCTAACCAACTGGAGTTTATCTCACTGAAAGAGAATGAGATTAAAAAAGAAAACATTACTGGACATATGCAATGTGTTCTTCACACCGGGTGATATCGTGCCATAAAATCACTTCACTGAAAACAATCAACGGACTTCCGGCTTCGGAGTGCCCAGAAATCCAGGCAACCCAGGCAACTCTGGGAGTGACAATTGGCAGTCATATGCGCAAGTCGGTTAACTTCGTAACTCCCTTGCCTAAGAGAGTATATTAAACAACTGCGGAAAAGAACTGCCTTGATTCCTTTTTCATCTATAGTACGGCAATATCCTCTTTCATATGGCTCTATGGTATCTTCGTTCATCTCATTCAGAGATTGGATACATACATGAAGTTTTCAGTGATTTCGAAAATGATGTAACAAATGTGTAATGTTTGTCGAAATGCTTTGGGTACGAGAAAGCACAATAGGGAATGTTTCGTCTGATCTCCGAATAATATTTTTTTTCTAGCTTTATTTTTTTCAACTAACCATCTCGAAACAAAGTCCTTGCTCACAACTAGATTACTCCCCCCCTCCCCAAGAAAAAAAAATGCATTCCCTATAGCTTTGAAGACATACAATCATTTTCAATTCAAGGGTATTTGTGAGAGGACGTTCGAAATGGACGAACGAAAGACACGACGTTAATTGAGCCTATCATCATTGATCAATCCAACTTTGGTACGTTTGTTGATGCTGTGATCGGACCTGCTAATGCGGCCATATCGTGGTCGTGATCAGGCCCTTATCGTGATCTTATCCACGTTACGATGCGGCCATATCGTGGTCGTGATCAGGTCCTTATCGTGGATGCTCATTATACGAAAGGACAAATTGTCAAACCTTTGCTTTGTTGATTTATTAATTGATTTGATTGATCATTGGTATTAAGGGCGCATCAACTGCTACCGGCCATGTAGCAAATCACCCGTTTCTTTTGCTGCATGTGATAATTATCAGAGAGTATCAGCTTTTAACAGGGACGAACGACGATCCAACCCCACCACAAATCGTAGGGCACCAATTTCTCACTAATACAAATTATCGTTCTCCAAAAGTTCAGTGTAGTCGGAGTCGAACATGATTCAATGTATGTTAATCGCGGGGGCATGCCTTTCGTGTTTCCAAAGCCACGCGTCTTCAATAAGTATTTAGAGCTAAATCGGCCTCAGCTGCGCAACATCCACACCAGTGCATCACCGAGATCGTGCATCGGTGCAATACGTCCTCTCTCTCTCCTTGAATCCAACACAAAGCATCTGGATTGCCGTGTTGACGCATCACCGACTGTGTTGATCGAGTCGGCAGGCGACCAACCGGGGCACTCCATCCCTGGACAGCTGTGCGGAGGCGCAGATCTCGTCGCAAGACAATTTTGGGAAAATGCACGTACTGTAGAGGAAGCATGGTACAGACAAGCTTAAAAATCACAACTTCGACAGGTCTGGTTCTAAGTGAAGGGAACAGGAAGTAAAAAAAAACTGCCAGAAAGCTGACAAGGTGTCAAAAGCGTAAACTCGCCGGGCTTCACCCTAACCGCAATAATTGCCCATGAACAGGATAGTTCGCCGATATTTTCCTTGAAAACAGACTTCTCGGGATTGGGGGAGTTTAGGCTGCCTGACCATGCAAGTGTGACAGGAAGCGTCATCTCACCAGATGAGTGTGACAGGAAGCGTCATCTCGCGAGATCGGTGTGGCAGGGAGCGCCCTCTCATCGGATCAGAGTGGGACGTGTTCACCAGATGGTTCACCACTGTTCACCACTGTCTTATCACCAGACTAGTGGCCGATAGCAGCGCCATCTCACCAGATCAGTGTGGCAGGGAGCGCCATCTGACCAGAGCGTCATCTCACCAGGTCAGTGTAACAGGAAACGTTACCTCAACAGGTCAGTGTAACAGAAAGCGTCATCTCACCAGGCTAGTGCAACAGGAAGCGTCATCTCACCAGAACAGTGTAATAGGAAGCGCCACTTCACCAGGCCAGTGTAATAGGAAGCGTCATCCCACCAGATCAGTGTAATAGGAAGTGTCATCCCACCAGGTCAGTGTAATAGGAAGCGTCACTTCGCCAGGCCGGTGTAATAGGAAGTGTCATCCCACCAGAGCAGTGTAATAGGAAGTGTCATCCCACCAGGTCAGTGTAATAGGAAGCGTCACTTCACCAGGTCAGTGTAATAGGAAGCGTCATCCCACCAGGTCAGTGTAATAGGAAGCGTCATCTCACCAGGTCAGTGTAATAGGAAGCGTCATCCCACCAGGTCAGTGTAATAGGAAGCGTCATCCCACCAGGTCAGTGTAATAGGAAGCGTCACTTCACCAGGTCAGTGTAATAGGAAGCGTCATCCCACCAGGTCAGTGTAATAGGAAGCGTCATCCCACCAGGTCAGTGTAATAGGAAGCGTCAACCCACCGGATCCGTGTGGCACGGAGTGCGAGCTCACCTAAGGTCGGATTTTCGGATCTAGCTTCTGGCGCTGGAGGGCACAAGCTTAGTAAGACTAATAAAACAGAATGCAAATTTAGGTGAATGTTTACTATAAACCTAAGTCTCGATTACCATAACCGGTCGCTACCACCACTCCCGGCGACTCTACTGTCAAACGCCGATGATAAACTACGTCTTATTATGTCGGTATATGGTTTGTAGGTGCTGAGACTCAGATCAGCCTCGTTCTTCCCACAATGATCTGACAGACCAGCGCGACCCATAGCGCCACCTCACCGTATCACTGTGACAAGAGACGCTATCTTATCGGACCAGTGTATCCGGGAGCACCATTTCGCTACAGCAGTATCACCAACAGCACTAACATCAGCACCCCATCCTATGCATTCAGGCGACACCAGCTGCCAGCACTCAGCCCGTCCGCCTGCCAGGTCGGCTTCTTCGAACAGGCCCTGGGCCGACTCTGGGCATCAGTTCAGGAGCGTCTGCCCTGGGCCGACTCCAGGCATCGGTTCAGGAGCGTCTGCCCTGGGCTGACTCTGGACATTGGTTCAGGAGCCTCTGTCCTGGGCCGACACTGGGCATCAGTTCAGGAGCGTCTGCCCTGGGCCGACTCTGGACATTGGTTCGGGAGCGTCTGCCCTGGGCCGACTCTGGGCATTGGTTCATGAGCGTCTGCCCTGGGCCGACTCCGGACATTGGTTCTCTCCAGTTTACTCCAGTTGACAGCTGAGGAGGGTCTGCTCTCGCCCGGTGTGGCTCGCTCGAGGTCGGCGCGACTCACTTGAGAAACTTGCGCCACAGGTCGGTGGAGTGTCTGCCGACGGCATGGTAGTTTCCGGGACTGCCGCCTGGCGCCGCCACCGGCGGCCGCAGCCGGTCACTGTAGAGGTCTCCCAGCGCGGCTCGCTGCTCAGTCGCCAGTTGACGATACAGCTGCCGCATCTGTTCATCCTCAGACACCTGCTCCTGTAGATCAGGTCAGGTCAAATCAGGTCTGGTCAGAGCAGGTCGAGTCAGGTCAGACAGCCAACGGTACAACAACTGCCCCTGAAGGTCAGTTGAGGAGGACGGAAGGTCAGAATGGGGAAGAATATGCACACCTCAGAATATGAACACAAAATCGGAAGGCATTGCACTGGTGGGGTAGAAGATAATCAGGCGAGTGTAATAGCCTTTTGTTCAGGGCAGGTCACGGAGGAACATCATCCAGAGGTGGCACGACCGCCACACTACAGCGCGCAGACCACAGACCGGACCAGAGGTGCCACGACCGGCACACTACAGCGCTCACCCACCACAGACCGGACCAGAGTTGACACGACCGCCACACTACAGCGCCCAGACCACAGACCGGACCAGAGGTGCCACGACCGCCACACTACAGAGCCCAGATCACAGACCGGACCAGAGGTGCCACGACCGGCACACTACAGAGCCCAGACCACAGACCGGACCAGAGGTGCCACGACCGGCACACTACAGAGCCCAGACCACAGACCGGACCAGAGGTGGCACGACCGCCACACTACAGCGCGCAGATCACAGACCGGACCAGAGGTGCCACGACCGGCACACTACAGCGCTCACCCACCACAGACCGGACCAGAGGTGCCACGACCGGCACACTACAGAGCCCAGACCACAGACCGGACCAGAGGTGCCACGACCGGCACACTACAGCGTCCAGACCACAGACCGGACCAGAGGTGCCACGACCGGCACACTACAGCGCTCACCCACCACAGACCGGACCAGAGGTGCCACGACCGGCACACTACAGAGCCCAGACCACAGACCGGACCAGAGGTGCCACGACCGGCACACTACAGCGCCCAGACCACAGACCGGACCAGAGGTGCCACGACCGGCACACTACAGAGCCCAGACCACAGACCGGACCAGAGGTGCCACGACCGGCACACTACAGAGCCCAGACCACAGACTGGACCAGAGGTGCCACGACCGGCACACTACAGAGCCCAGACCACAGACCGGACCAGAGGTGACACGACCGGCACACTACAGCGCTCACCCACCACAGACCGGACCAGAGGTGCCACGACCGGCACACTACAGAGCTCACCCACCACAGACCGGACCAGAGGTGGCACGACCGGCACACTACAGCGCCCAGACCACAGACCGGACCAGAGGTGCCACGACCGGCACACTACAGAGCCCACCCACCACAGACCGGACCAGAGGTGACACGACCGCCACACCACAGAGCCCAGACCACAGACCGGACCAGAGGTGCCACGACCGGCACACTACAGAGCCCACCCACCACAGACCGGAACAGAGTTGACACGACCGCCACACCACAGAGCCCAGACCACAGACCGGACCAGAGGTGGCACGACCGCCACACTACAGCGCTCACCCACCACAGACCGGACCAGAGGTGCCACGACCGGCACACTACAGAGCCCACCCACCACAGACCGGACCAGAGGTGGCACGACCGGCACACTACAGAGCCCAGACCACAGACCGGAGACGGGGCCGACACACTGCCATGGACGGCGCCAGCCGGGAGGACAATTCACCTGCGAACACTGCCTTAGAATTCATCTTTGGTGGCGGGTAGCAGGCGAAGACGTCAAAATCCCTGATGATGTCGAAACAATTTGACAATACGATAGGAGG
The DNA here is from genome assembly GCA_034440615.1 of Ashinkailepas kermadecensis. Lineage (NCBI taxonomy): Eukaryota > Metazoa > Arthropoda > Thecostraca > Neolepadidae > Ashinkailepas > Ashinkailepas kermadecensis. The sequence continues at coordinate 46,437 of JAOTOM010004343.1, read as the reverse complement.
AAGCGCGGGCAAAAGATAATATTGACAGATGAACACCACATCTTCTGGCAACATGGTGATAGTACAGATTCCAGGACTCGAGTGTGGTGGAAAACGTAGCAGTTATTGCAGTTGCCTGTTGTGGAAGTTCATGGAAATTAATTCAGGAAGTCAAAACTCTGTCCGCAGGTGATAACTCCACCCCTAATTAATGGGTGTCATTTTGTCATGTAAATCGCGGAATTCCAGGACACTGCATGCGAATGCTGTCCGTTTGATTCATACTCACATGGATACCACCTATGCCTGAAAACCATTCACAGAACAGTTTATTTATTTATTTCACGATACATGCCCTCCACGTATAGTGGCTGTTATGGACTGTCTGAGTGTAACTCACAAATATTTGCAAAGAAAGGATAGATTTGTGGTCAATAGTGGGAGCAGATGCGCAACAAACATTCATACACCAACATAATACAAAACCCATATCACTATCTGCACTACACACACCGTGCTTGCAACACGAGCTATAAACGAGTAGTTTATAGAAGTGATAGAAAAGCGATGTCCTAAAGGTGAGTTCATAGTGTACACACATCCATTGTGTAAGTTTTTTTGTGTGACTAGTGTTGCTCGTGGAGATAAGCTAGTGCATGTTTCTTGAAGTTAGACAGCCTCGATGCTTTTGTTTCAGTAGGAAGTTTGTTATAGTGGAAGACAGACGAGTAGAGAAATCTCCTGCGGCCTGCCTCTCTGTGTATGGCTGCCAGGTGCAGGTGGTCGTCTGCACGTGTATGACGGTTTCGCAGGGTAGAGTTTGCAGTGATTTGACCGGCAATGTGCGTTGGCTCACCCGTCAGAATGATCTTGTCGAGCAAAGTAAGGCTGTGAAATAGATGCAGATCAGCTGCGGTGAGGAGACCCAACTCGTTACGGGCATCAGAAATATGATCAAATTTCCGTAGATCTGACACGACTCTAGTGGCGAAGTTAATGATCTTGTCTAGTCTGTGGATGTTTGCTGCCGACCCGTACCCGTGAACAGATATGCAGTAGCGGATATTGGATATAACTAGGCTATTGACTATAGTGAAGATGGTACTGGTTGGCAGATGGTGACGCAGATGGCTCAGGGCCAGAAGGAATCCAGTGCACTTGCGGACCACAACAGCTACATGGGAATCCCACGACACGTAGCGATAAAATGTCGCCCCAAGGTTCCTACACGAATGACTCATCTATCACGGCGTCCCTAAAGCACACTCATATCGGGGTAATATTGCGAAGATTTTGACGCGATCCGAACGTGAGAAGTGAGTTTTGGTCTCGTTTACATTCAAACCGTTATCCAGGAAGTAGTCGTAAAGTTGGTTCAGACATGTCTCCATCTGACTTATCAGATTTCGGAGATCAGATTTGCGACCGGAGATGAGGACCTGGGTGTCGTCTGCGAACTGAGTGACATGTGCTACCGGGACGTGCAAACCGAGGTCGTTCGAAAAGATGCAATAGAGGAGTGGACCTAGTGATGAGCCTTGAAAAACACCTATGTTGTTTGGGAGAAAGGAGGAGAGATGCCTGTTTCCGCGTTGATCTGAGATGCTAACAGCCTGGGTGTGACCTCCCAGATAAGCCCTAAACCAGTCAGTATCGATTCCATGGAGTTCTAGTTTAGTGAGCAGTTTGGTGTGGTCTACTACGTCGAAGCATTTACTGAGGTCCAGAATGCAAAGGAGAGCTACTTCCGAACGGTCCATTGCTGCTAGTATTTTGTCCGTGACTGAGATGAGAGCGGTTTCCGTAGAGTGGCGTGGTCTGAAGCCGTGCTGAGTTTGGGCCAGTAGGTGGTTTGAGTTCAGGTAGTGGTAGAGTTGTTTCTGCACTACCCTCTATGTGATTTTGGCGATAACCGGAACCAATGAGATGGGCCTAAAATTAGAGGGATCCGAAGGATCTCCTGATTTGTGAATGGGAGTTACTATTCACTGTTTCCAAGTGGAGGGGATATCAGCTGTAGTCAGGCATGTGTTTATAATGCCGAGCAGCACTTCTCCGATAAAAAAGAGCAGAAATTTGATAACCTTAATACAGATCCAGTCGGGTCCGCAAGCACTTGTGCTTCTCATGTCCATGACAATTTTTGCTAGCTGTTCGAAGGATATGGGTGATGCTTTATAGGAGCTGGTATAGACGCGCGATAGCCGGCAACTGGGAGCTGTGTTCAGGCATGTTTACCTGGCGTTTGACCTCTGCTGATACCTTAGGTCAGACACTAACAAAGTATTGATTAAGCTGCTCAGGTAGGACCTGAGGTTGAACTCTATGAGAGCCTTTTCTGGTGTCGATAATGGGCTTGATAGCATGCCACGCAGCTGATGGGCCTTTCTGAGCTATCTTTCCACTAATCTCGTCCCTACAGTCAGCTCTAATAGCTGAGCGAATTTGTCTGTTAAATACTTTGTATGTGTTTCTATCTTGCAAGTGCAAAGCTACATTTCGCCGATGCATGAGCTGTTTGGTAGCTTCGCTAACATGTGGTGCTGTTGGGTTCCGAATTTTGATGTTTCTGAGTGGCAGGTGCTCGTCGAAAATAGGTGTCAGCAATCTCAGCAGGGTGTCCCATTTGTCAGTTACTGAGATGCGACCAGTGACCTGGACCCAGTCGATCTCACCAAGGTCAAGGGTCAGTTCCGAGGTATCCACTCGTCCGAAAGAAGGTGACTTTATCACGGTGTTAACTGAGGCAGGCCTGCTTACTTTAATCGAACATATGATAAATTTGTGAGGACTGTAATGGCAGAAACTCACTCTGGTTCTGCCGACAAAGATGGGCGAGTTTGTTATGATGACATCCAATAAAGAGCCTGTGGCGAATGTAGGGCGCTGCACTGTCACGGTAAGTGAATAGTTGCGTATGAACTCAAGCAGGTGTGTTTTGCTGGGGCTATTAGCCGTGTCGAGGAGGTTGCAATTTAGATCACCTGCGAGGTAGAAAGTGCCGGTAAAGTTCTGTGTCGCCAAATGAACCTGTCTTTCGAGCTCAGCGAAGTCATCATTTAAGGCAGGAAGAGTGTTACGAGGAGGCCGATGGATTGCCGCTAGAATGAAATATTTTTCGCTTTTCCCTTTGACTTTGGCCCAGAGTGATTCTAGTTTGGAGCTCGAGTTCGGAGGCGTATAAATTTTCAAAACGGTAATAGTTAGCGCTGACTTGGCGATAATCGCCACCACACCGTAACAACCAGAGTCGGGCCGGTCCGCGCGTTTCACTTGGTAACCGGGGAAGTTAATGAGACGCGTGGGGGTGCTAGGTCGCAGCCAGGTCTCAGTCACCACAGCTAGGTCTAGACAGTAAGAACGAAGGTCGTGGTGTAGCTCAAGTAGCTCAGGTTTGATAGATTGGGCATTGATGAGTCTCAGGTGAAGCTGTCCTTTGCGCTGCTGAGCTGCCACATGGCTTGTTCCGCCCCGCGATCCGCGTCTTCTGCCGCCCCTGGCACCGCGCCTGCCCCGGCGTGCTTTCTTTGGCGCTGTTTTTGTAACGGCGACGCTCCCCTCGGTCGGGTTCCAGCCCAGCACCAACACTGTGAGTGTAGCTAAAACAACCAGCTGCACTTCGAGCGGGTGGGAGTGACGGTGATGCCGCCACAGCCACGGCTACTGGGCGCCGCCCGCCCTCTCACCCTGCACTTGGCGCACAGCGGCCGGTGACGTCACTACGGTGACGGCCACGGCCACGGCGCCGCCCGCCCTCTCACCCTGCACTTGGCGCACAGCGGCCGGTGGCGCGAGTACTGCTCGGCGTCGGCGAAGTACTTGGTCATGATGGTCCACACAGCTGCCGGCACCAGCCGTCTGACGCCCTGCTCCACACACAGCTCCCCTGTACCACAGAGACAGAGATGTACTGCACGTGCCCGCCAGGGGACAGGGTGGTGAGCACACGGAGCTGATCTGCACCACAGAGACAGAGATGTACTGCACGTGCCCGCCAGGGGACAAGGTGGTGAGCACACGGAGCTGATCTGCACCACAGAGACAGAGATGTACTGCACGTGCCCGCCAGGGGACAGGGTGGTGAGCACACGGAGCTGATCTGCACCACAGAGACAGAGATGTACTGCACGTGCCCGCCAGGGGACAGGGTGGTGAGCACACGGAGCTGATCTGCACCACAGAGACAGAGATGTACTGCACGTGCCCGCCAGGGGACAAGGTGGTGAGCACACGGAGCTGATCTGCACCACAGAGACAGAGATGTACTGCACGTGCCCGCTACGGGACAAGGTGGTGAGCACACGGAGCTGATCTGCACCACAGAGACAGAGATGTACTGCACGTGCCCGCCAGGGGACAAGGTGGTGAGCACACGGAGCTGATCTGTACTACAGAGACAGAGATCTACTGCACGTGCCCGCCAGGGGACAAGGTGGTGAGCACACGGAGCTGATCTGCACCACAGAGACAGAGATGTACTGCACGTGCCCGCCAGGGGACAAGGTGGTGAGCACACGGAGCTGATCTGCACCACAGAGACAGAGATGTACTGCACGTGCCCGCCAGGGGACAAGGTGGTGAGCACACGCCGCTTTTTCAAATTTTTTTTGCATTTCCCCCCAGGGGACAGGGTGGTGAGCACACGGAGCTGATCTGCATCACAGAGACAGAGATCTACTGCACGTGCCCGCTAGGGGACAAGGTGGTGAGCACACGGAGCTGATCTGCACCACAGAGACAGATATCTACTGCACGTGCCCGCCAGGGGACAAGGTGGTGAGCACACGGAGCTGATCTGCACCAAGGAGGCACAGATGTGCCGCTCACGCCCAACAAGTGACACTATGTAGACGCAATTGGACCACAGTTGAGTTGCAAGGAAGTAAGAGATATTCAAGCAACATCGTTTCCATGGCGAATTTCGACATACTAAGGTACTCATTTCGACATCTCACAACCAATGGAAAACCATTATTTTAGCATTGTGTACAATGCTTGAAAAGTAATTCCATGGAAAGGTCAAACCAGATCAAATAAGGTAAGATCACATGAGGTCAGGCTATCTCAGGTCATTGGTTGGCCATCCGATGTCATGTCGCACGATTTAGGAGGCGATGAAATGGAATTCGGATATGACTTCACGAGGATAGCAACATTCTGCATAGTTTGATGTAGAATACACATATTTGACCTGACATTAGGTCGTCAATCTTTGACATATATGAACTAAAACACATCATGTTTTTTAAACCATTTTATGCATGAAACATTACCCCAAATTCAATGTTTATCACTCGATACGGTGAAAAACGTCGAAATTAATCTAACCTCAGGTAAGTAGTTTTGATCTTTACTATACTTTTGAGGTAGCAGGGTTGTTCGTCTTGATGAGAGAACAGCATAATCTAAGTTTGGTATGTTGCAACTATTCAGTTATATTACTACCTTTAACCCATGCTAGTTCCAAGACCTTCGACTACTTTGAGGTGAAATTTGTACAAGATATGCAAAACAGATACATGAGAAAGCACTGAAAGTTTCGTATCTCTGTGGCTACTCACCCTGAAACGAAACTCTACTTAGACTTACACCAAATTCATCAATGCCAAATAAACGCGAAATCGCAAAAAGTCCGGAAGAAGGAGCAGCGATATCGAATATTCACAAGCACGCCTGTTTCGTTTGCCCTCGCAAGTAAATCATGTCCGCGTTTATTTCCGCTGTCAAAATTATCAATTTCGACGGCCTAGGGACCACGGTAGGTCCCGAGTTCACGAGGCGAGTGGTCACGAGCTCGCAAGGTCATGAAGTGAAATGAAGGAAATATTGATATATTATTTAGAGAATGTCTTCAGTTATATTTTGTTCTTCTCAAAGCTGCATAATATACGACACTTTCTGTTTCTTATCGATGACATCGTCATATATGCCCACGTTAATTGACCTAAAACACTACCGGAGGCTAAAATAACTTACAAAATGGGTGTGCACTGGGTATGGGTGTGCGCTGGGTAAATCGGGTCAGAACGAACTTGTGCCGAGGGTTGGACAAATAGGCTGTTACTGTATTTTGGCATCCGGAACATAATCTACTCCCAAAATTGTTTTCTCTCCTTTTTTACCTCCTAGAGGTTGAATGGGCTTCTTGACAATGAGCTGTTCAGTGATAAAGTACTCAATATTAACATGCAAGCTGAAATTATGATGTCACGGATTTGAAGAAAAATATCCTCTCCGTATTCGATTACTTCAAAAGTTCCCTGTCCACATCCGTGATTACAAAACAAATCCAGCCCTGCCGGTGCCACCTGCCGATGTCGGCTGGCCCCGAACATGGGTAAAGTCCGAAATAAAACATCCATCTTGGCAGTTGCGGAGCCAGGTTTTTTTTTGTATGATGGCCAGGCCCTAAAAAACGTAAAGAAAAAGAGGTCATGAAATGGCGTGCTTCACGCGCCGAAATTTTATGATTTTTCGTGGTCAAAATCTCAATATTTCTCGTTTTATCTGGTATACTTCTGGTTTCTAAGGGCGCGTACCCCTCGGCCCCTTGGCTGCGCTTCTGCACCTCGGCTCCAGCACGCCGTAAAAGAGAAGGAACCCAGATATATACGATACGATACGTGATACGTACCGCTTCAATAAGGGTTACTAACATTGAACTGCGATCGTGGGGAAATGTGACGCCAAAAGGGGCTCATGGGAAATTGGTCTTGGTTAGGTTGGTTATTGGTTTTTACGACACGTCGACCGTTGAGTCATATAGCGTCGCCAATCTCTCACGCCGATTGGTCGCGGGCGAAGAGTAGCGACAGGTGAGATTCGAACCCACAATCTTTCGATTGTGAGACGAGCATCTAACCCCTGGAAATTGGTCTTGCTTCAGTGGTAACACTGATTAAAAATTGCTGCAACAGTGAGCAAAAACCCCGATCAATGCAGGACTCGAACATGCAGTCTCCTGATCCGAAGTCCGGCGCCTTATCCATCACGCCACATTGCCACGGTGCTGCCGGCACGACGGGTCCGGGCAAACCGGTATAGTCCAGAGCTGACCATACACAAGCCATACGCCAGTAAACATGAGTAACGAAAAAGCGTGACCGTGGCAGGACTCGAACCTGCAATCTCCTGATCCGAAGTCAGGCGCCTTATCCATTAGGCCACACGGCCGCGGGGACCAGTCGGGGACAAAAGTTGGTATGATAGTTGTTGGCATGACAATTATTGGTAGGATAAATTTGCATGCTTAAAGTTCGTCATCGTATACTATGAAACTTTGGTAGTTTCCTGTTTTATGGTGCTTATGAGTTCGGGATTTTTCCAATACAACGTTTACGAACGTGATTATAAAACGATGTGACAACTAATTTCTTCTGCAAATGCCTATGTTTTAGTTTGCAAGCAAAATAACACCAAAAAGTGGCTTTGAGCTTGGTAATACAGCATGGAAAGGTAAAAAAGAAAATGCAACATAACCTAACATGTCCAACAATTTTGGTCTCAAAATTTGGCAACATAAAAGAAAATCCTATCCTAATCAACCTTAGCCTAACCTAACAAAACCTACTTTTATTTATTTGCTTAATGCTTAATATTTGCCCCCTTTATTTGCTTAATGGAGATAAAATGTGGGTCAAATATGCCACGTGAACACCTTACAGTACAAGTATACCGAAGTTTGTGGGGAGAAAATTGTGCATGGGATAAAAGTCGCATAGTTAGATATTCGTAATGAAAATGTTCGTATGGGCAAAAACTTGCATAGAAGAGTTCGTCTGGAAAACGTTCGTAAAAAGATCGCATGGAGCACAAATTTGCATGAAGAAAGATTGCTAAGATATGTTAGGTCGCTCGGTTGCATGCAAACCATTTGCATACGAACTTTCGTGCATGTGAACTTCTTCGCTTACGAGCCTTTGCATATAAATTTTGCACGCACATTTTTGCATACGAACCTTATCCATACGAACTTTTGTCATATGAACTTCGGTCCTGATGTACTTTTCTTAATACGAATATCTTACATACAAACTTCATACCATGCGAACATTTGCATACGAACTTCTCCATATTGATTTGTGTCCAACAAGTGCATGACATACGAACATGCGTACACATTTTGTGATACGAATTGTATTCCATAGGAACAATTGCGTACGAACACCGATACGAACGTTTGTCTAAAAACGGAAGGTTCAGCACCAACAAACCAGGAACACCCAGCATGGTCATCAATCGGCCATGATGAAAACATACGACGGTACACAAGGGGAAGGAAAATGCCTGAACGTGTGACAGGACTCGTACCTGCAATCTCCTGATCAGAAGTCAGGCGCCTCATCCATTAGGTAACACTGCCATGGGGGCATGGTTCCACGGATCCAGGAAATACAACGATATCAAGAATCGGCAATAATGAAAACAAGGAAGGAAAACGTATGACCGTGGCAGGACTCGAACCTGCAGTCTCCTGATCCGAAGTCAGGCGCCTTATCCATTAGGCCACACGGCCACATCGCTTCCAGGGCGGCCGACTGGGGAGGACGGCACGGCTGATGTTCTTCGCACCTAATCCGGAAATGCTAACTGAACCTAAAATCGGATGCAGGCATGGGAAAAGGGTCTCCGATCTGGACTTATTCCTGATGCGGTGCAAACTATACACATCGAGCGTCCTGAAATAGTTTTTTTTTTTCGCATCCGAACTTTCTAGAACATAAAATATTTGATCTTTCCGGATCGCTATCCGGAAAAGAGCGGGCTGTAGTGTCTAGTGGAATTTCCTGTGATCGGGATTACCGGCAATATTGCAATTATTTGCTTTGCATTGGGGGTGGGAGAGGCAGTGCATCTAAAACCGAATTTCGTTTTGCTCGCGCCCAAATGTTTAATAGTTAAGGGTTGATATGATTGCAGAAGGGCTCGAGACTCCTCGAACTCCTCCAAATATATAGACAGTTCCAGCCATGATGGCTAGTTACGGCTGTCGGCAGATTAAGTAGTGATCAGGCGCGCGTTCATCGTGTTGGTATTATTTGTTGTGTGTTCAAACAGGTTGCCAAATTTTGAAAACGGATTGCGAAAGCAAATGGCCGGCTTCTCAGCTGGTAAGAGGGCTGCCCTGTAGAGCAGGGCAGCTTTCTCACCAGCTGAGAGGCCGGCCCGGCCCCGCCCAGGTGCCCCGACTCACCGTGCACACAGCGAACGTCTCCGTTGAACTCGTCGTCCTCGTCATCAGTGTCGGCGGCCTGCTCCTGACCAGGGCCGCCGCCGCCTGGCCCGTCACTGTCCGACGCCACCGAGCCGTTCGGTAGCTGTTCCAGCCGAGCCAGCACGGCCGTACCATCCGCGGCACCTCCCGGCATCGCACTGTCGTGGCCAGAGCCAACATCGCCACCATCACCAGCACCACCACCGCTACCAGCACTGGCAGGGGCTACGCCATTCCCAGCGCTGCCGCCTGGGACTGTACTGTTCCCAGCACCACCACCAGGGACTGTACTGTTCCCAGCACCACCTCCCGAGATTGTGCTGTTCCCAGCACCACCTGAGGCTGGACTGTTCCCAGCGTCGCCCGGACCAGCACTATTCTCAGTGCCGCCCGAGACTGTATTGTTCACAGCACCACCTGGGACTGGGCAATTCCCAGCGCGGCACCAGACTGTACTGTTGCCGTCGCCGCTCGGACCGGCACTGGCGCTGCCGGCTTCACTTGTGAGCATGCCGCCGGCCTCAGCAGCAGCGCCAGCGGCGTCGGCAGCGGACAGGCCGTTGGCGCAGGGCCGGTCTTCCTCGGCTGGTGCCGGTCGGCTGGGCGGCGGTTCAGTTCGATGGTGCGCGGTGGCGCTGTTGTCAGCCGCGGAGGCGGAGTCAGTCGGACTCGCCGCCGCCATCTCAGTGACCGCCGCGTCGTCTGCGCCGTTCGCCGCAGCCCGTCCAACAGCCCCCGAGGTGCCGCTGTGTGGCCCAGCATCGCCGTCAGCCGCCACAGTCGACCTCGTTCCGCGCTGGTCGTCGGACGGCTTGTTGGGGTGGCCACCGTCGGCGGCTTCTGTCCGGCCATGTGGTTCCGCCGGTGAGGCGTGCTTAGGATTAGTGGTGGCGCCAACCCCACTGGGCGAGCCGGCTCGGCAGGCAGCGGGGCTGGTCGGGCCAGATGTGTCGCTGGCGCCACTAGGGCCGCTGGGGCGCACGTCCTGGGGCAGCGACAGCAACGCCAGTCGCTTCCAGATCCGGAGAGTTGTCTTGCCCATCCAGACGGCCGGCTCTTCGCTGTCCGGGCGAAGCAGAACAGGGCAGTGGGGTCAGTCAGTCGCACAGCGGCAGTCTACGGGTCGGCAGAACAAATAGCGTCGGCGGCGTCACCTGAACCGAGCGAAAGCCCACTAAGGTCTTAATATAAACGAAAGATACATTCAAATATGGCTTCGGCACTTTTATTTTCCATGCCAACTTTACAATGCAAGGCTGGGGGACTCCGGGCTGCCGTAGTGTAATAACGGCGCGAGTTTAGATCGCATACAAATTGTGTGCGTATTGCGTGAGTGCGGACCGTGGCAGAGTTGTGTACGCACGGCGTGAGTGCGGACCGTGGTTGGTTATTGGTTTTGCGACACGTCGACCGCTGAGTCATGTAGCGTCGCCAATCTCTCACGCCGATTGGTCGCGGGCGAAGAGTAGCGACAGGTGAGACTCGAACCCACAACCTTTCGATTGTGAGACGAGCATCTTACCCCTAGACCACTCGTCCCCGAGTGCGGACCGTGACAGAGCCGTGTACTTACGGCGTGTGGACTGCGGCAGAGCTGTGTATGTACGACGTGGATGTGGACCGCAGCAGAGCTGTTTGCATACGGTGTGTGGATCGCAGCAGAACTGTGTACGTACGGTGAGTATGAACCGCAGCAGAGCTGTGTGCGTACGACGTGAGTGTGGGCTGCAGCAGAGCTGTGCACCTACGGCGTGAGTGTGGACCGCAGCAGAGCTGTGCACCTACGACGTGAGTGTGAACTGCAGCAGAGCTGTGTGCGTACGACGTGAGTGTGAACTGCAGCAGAGCTGTGCACCTACGACGTGAGTGTAAACTGCATCAGAGCTGTGTACGTACGACGTGAGTGTGGACTGCAGCAGAGCTGTGCACCTACGGCGTGAGTGTGAACCGCAGCAGGGTTGTGTGCGTACGGCGTGAGTGTGGACTGCAGCAGAGCTGTATACGTACGGCGTGAGTGTGGCCCGCAGTAGACCGGCGACAGTGCGAGCGTCTTCCTCCAGCTGGAGCTTAGCCCGGATCGAGCGGCAGCGGCTTTGTATACAGGCGCAGCACAGAGCAGTTTGGTCCAGCGCAGCGCCGCCATACAAACACACCAGGAGGCCGCCCTGAGGACACACCAGGAGACTCATATAGAAACACCAGGAGACTGACATATATACACACCAGGAGGCCACCCTGAAGGTGCACCAGGATAATGTTATATAGACACACCAGGAGGCGGCCCTGGGGACACACCAGGAGTGTCATGTAGATGCAACAGGTTGGTTCGTTGGTTATTGGTTTTACGACACGTCGACCGTTGAGTCATGTAGCGTCGCCAATCTCTCACGCCGATTGGTCGCGGGCGAAGGGTAGCGACAGGTGAGACTCGAACCCACAACCTTTCGATTGTGAGAGGAGCATCTTACCCCTAGACCACTCGTCCCCTGTAGATGCAACAGGAGGCTGCCATGGAGGCATCAGGAGAGTGCCATATAAACACACCAGGTTGGTTATTGGTTTTACGACACGTCGACCGTTGAGTCATGTAGCGTCGCCAATCTCTCACGCCGATTGGTCGTGGGCGAAGAGTAGCGACAGGTGAGACTCGAACCCACAACCTTTCGATTGTGAGACGAGCATCTTACCACTAGACCACTCGTCCCCATATAAACACACCAGGAGGCCGCCCTGGAGGCATCAGGAGAATGCAATATAGACATGCCAGGAGGTCGCCCAAAGGACACACCAGGAGACTCATATATACACACCAGGAGGCGGCCCTGAGGACACACCAGGAGACTGCCATATATACACACCAGGCCTCCCTGAGGACACACCAGGAGACTGCCATATATACACACCAGGAGGCGGCCCTGAGGACACACCAGGAGACTGCCATATATACACACCATGAGGCGGCCCTGAGGACACACCAGGAGACTGCCATATATACACACCATGAGGCGGCCCTGAGGACACACCAGGAGACTGCCATATATACACACCAGGCCGCCCTGAGGACACACCAGGAGACTGCCATATATACACACCAGGCCGCCCTGATGACACACCAGGAGACTGCCATATATACACACCAGGAGGTGGCCCTGAGGACACACCAGGAGACTGCCATATATACACACCAGGCCGCCCTGAGGACACACCAGGAGACTGCCATATATACACACCATGAGGCGGCCCTGAGGACACACCAGGAGACTGCCATATATACACACCATGAGGCGGCCCTGAGGACACACCAGGAGACTGCCATATATACACACCAGGCCGCCCTGAGGACACACCAGGAGACTGCCATATATACACACCATGAGGCGGCCCTGAGGACACACCAGGAGACTGCCATATATACACACCAGGCCGCCCTGAGGACACACCAGGAGACTGCCATATATACACACCATGAGGCGGCCCTGAGGACACACCAGGAGACTGCCATATATACACACCAGGCCGCCCTGAGGACACAACAGGAGACTGCCATATATACACACCATGAGGCGGCCCTGAGGACACACCAGGAGACTGCCATATATACACACCATGAGGCGGCCCTGAGGACACACCAGGAGACTGCCATATATACACACCAGGCCGCCCTGAGGACACAACAGGAGACTGCCATATATACACACCATGAGGCGGCCCTGAGGGCACACCAGGAGACTGCCATATATACACACCAGGCCGCCCTGAGGAAACACCAGGAGACTGCCATATATACACACCAGGAGGCGGCCCTGGGGACACACCAGGAGTGTCATGTAGATGCACCAGGAGGCTGCCCTGGAGGCATCAGGAGAGTGTCATATTTACACACCAGGAGGCGGCCCTGAGGACACACCAGGAGACTGCCATATATACACACCAGGAGGCGGCCCTGAGGACACACCAGGAGACTGCAATATATACACACCAGGAGGCGGCCCTGAGGAGACACCGGGAGACTGCCATATATACACACCAGGCCGCCCTGAGGACACACCAGGAGACTGCCATATATACACACCATGAGGCGGCCCTGAGGACACACCAGGAGACTGCCATATATACACACCAGGCCGCCCTGAGGACACACCAGGATACTGCCATATATACACACCAGGCCGCCCTGAGGACACACCAGGAGACTGCCGTATATACATACCAGGCTGCCCTGAGGACACACCAGGAGACTGCCATATATACACACAAGGAGGCGGCCCTGGGGACACACCAGGAGTGTCATGTAGATGCACCAGGAGGCATCAGGAGAGTGTCATATTTACACACCAGGAGGCGGCCCTGGGGCACACCAGGAGTGTCATATAGATGCACCAGGAGGCTGTCCTGGAGGCATCAGGAGAGTGCTATACAAGCACACCAGGAGGCCTTCCTGGAGGCATCAGGAGAGTGTCATATAAGACACCAGGAGGCCGTCCTGGAGGCATCAGGAGAGTGGCATATAAGCACACCAGGAGGCCGCCCTGGATGCATCAGGAGAGTGGCATATAAGCACACCAGGAGGCCGCCCTGGAGGCATCAGGAGAATGTCATATAAGCACACCAAGAGGCCGCCCTGGAGGCAACAGGAGAGTGTCATATAAGCACATCAGGAAGCTGTCCTGGAGGTATCAGGAGAGTGTCATATAAGCACACCAGGAGGCCGCCCTGGAAGCATCAGGAGACTGCCATATAAGCACACCAGGAGGCCACCCTGTGGACGCATCAGGAGACCGCCCTGGGAACGCACAAGGAAACTGCTGTACTGACACACCAAGAGACTGCCATATACACACTCGGAGGCTGCCATACAGATACACCAAGTGTTCTTCAGAACACACCAGGAGACTGCCGACCAGACATATCAGGTCTCCTTCAGAACACACCAGGACACTGCCAAATACACACCGGGAGGCTGCCGCACGGATATAACAGGTCTCCTTCACAACACACCAGGAGACTGTCATATATACACCGGGAGGCTGCTGTACAATGTACATTCACTCACGGTTCTGCTCTTGTTCCAGACGGACGTGTTCGCGCAGCTCCGAGGCCTGGGGAGGACTGGTTGAGGACACCGAGGGGGAAAAAGAAGATTGGACCACAAGTGACTAAGATAAGTTTTTGTGTTTATTTTGTAGATAGCATGTGGCTTTTAATCTGTTTGTATGTATTATAAGTTAAGTCAGGGAATAGTATTTTTGTTTTTATAGCTCACTTCGTCTTATGGTGAATATTGCATACATTAGATAGCCTTGAAATTGTGGCGTTCACGGTGTAGTTTCGCTCGTAAGATAAGTGTGTTTTTTTATTTTGTAGATAGCTTGTTGCCTTCTTCCTGTGTGTAGATATTATTAGTTAAATCAGAGCATACAAATTCTTTCTTAACTTAATTTATTTAGTATTGTGGTGTAAAGTTTCGTCCGTAAGTTAAGTCTTTGTTTGTGTTTTTCTTTTATAGAAAGCTTTTTGCCTTCTTTCCTGTGTGTAGACATTATAAGTTACATTAGATAATACTAATTCTTTCTTAACATAATTTATTTAGTCCTGTGGCATAGATTCTTTTTGGTGTTTAAGTTTAAGATAGAGTTTAAGACTAAACTAGTGAGTTTTGACTACACTAGGTATATCTGGTGTAATTGTAGAGGTATCTAGCCTTTTTGGATTATATTAGTATTTAGTTTCGTTTAGTTGGAGTTTGTAGCTGATGGGGGTTGGGATAACTAAGATTATATTTGCTTAGTTTAGTTTGTGAAAGCAGAGATATATTTTGTTGTTTATTCAGTGTGAGTGTTACTATATTTTCTAGTCTTGTGGTGTAGTCTTTTGGTGTTTAAGTTTAAGATAGAGTTTAAGACTAAAATAGTGAGCTTAATTACACTAGGTATACCTTCATATACTGGTGTAATTATAGAGGAATCTAGGATTATTTTTTGATTATATTAGTATTTAGTTTGGTTTAGTTGGAGTTTGTAGCTGGTGGAAGTCGGGATAACTAAGATTAGCTTTGCTTAGTTTAGTTTGTGTAAGCAGGGATATATTTTGTTGTTTATTCAGTGGGAGTGTTACTAGATCAGGAGTTAAAGTACAATAAACTAGATAGCTCTTCACTGCTTGGTTACGTAAGTTGATAGCTAGCTTTGCAACTGCGTTAGTAAAGGTTTACCTTAACTTGACTTAGTAATAACAGTAGCAAAAAAAAGGAAAAAAATGCAAAGTGACTGTGGGAAGTGTAAGTGTATGGTAGTCATTGGGGACTTGAGTAAGAAAGTAGATATGTTAGCAAGGGAGGTGGAGCGCCTGAAGTGTTCGGTGGTAGGGT
Source organism: Ashinkailepas kermadecensis (assembly GCA_034440615.1). Taxonomy (NCBI): domain Eukaryota; kingdom Metazoa; phylum Arthropoda; class Thecostraca; family Neolepadidae; genus Ashinkailepas; species Ashinkailepas kermadecensis. The sequence continues at coordinate 30,877 of JAOTOM010004343.1, read as the reverse complement.
CCATCATAGGAAATGTCAGCCAGGCACGCCAGGTGAAGGAGTCTAGGAGTGATAGGGGTGGAGATAGTATGGTCCGTGATAGTAGAGAGTGGGAAGTAGCTAGACGCCAGAGTACCAGACTAGCTTTAAGGAAAATTGACAAAGGCATTGAAATTAATAATAGGTTTGAGGTACTGCAAAAGAGAGATAGTAATGCTGCTAGGGAGGAAGGTAGGAATGACCAGGTAGCTGATGATAGAGAGGGGGAGGTTTTAGTTATTGGGGACTCGAGAGTGAAGTATATGGATCGTACTTTTGTAGAGGAACCCCAACAAACGGACTCGTGTTTGCTTCCCAGGGTCCAAGGTAAAGGATGTTGGTGATAGGATAGAAGGAGTAATGAAGGGTAGTGGAGAGAGCACAATAGTAATTGTGCAGGTTGGTGTAAATGATGTAGGAAGAGCAAAAACAGAGGAAACAATAAAAGAGTATAGGGATTTGATAGGTAGGTTAGCAGGAAGTACGAAACGAGGAATGGTAACATCCATCCTCCCTATGGTAAACGGAAGTATAGAGTGGTACTCGAGGGCCATTGGGCTGAATACCAGGGTGGCCAAGATTTGCAAGGAACTTGGGGTGGGGTTCTTGGATTTGTGGGGGGATTTCTGGGGGAGGACTGAAATGTTTGCATTAGATGGGTTACATTTGAGCAAGAGAGGAGTTGAATTGCTCAGCAATAGGTATGAGGAGGCTCTTAATAGGAAACAGGGAAACTATGAAGGTCATGGGGGGATGTAGCGGATAAAGAGAGAAGTCTTGCAGCAAGGGAAGGAATGGTTTATCATGTTTTATGTCAATGCCAGAAGTGTTAGGAACACAATTGGGGAACTGCATGCATATATGTTGTCTGAAAAGCTAGATTTGGTATGCATAACAGAGAAATGGGTTAACGAAAGCATTTTTGGAGACAACTCGCAAGAATTTGAATTGACAGGCTACAACATGCATGCTTATCAAAGGAAGGCAAGGATAGGAGGAGGTGTACTCTTGTATGTCAGACAAGTAATGAAATGTCATTCCATAGAGGATAGTGTACATAATGAAGGAGTACAATCCTTGTGGTTAGATATCATTCTGAAGAATGGAACAAAACTTAGGATTGGGGCATTCTATAGACCTCCAGACCAGAATGAAAACATGGACAGGTTGATGCAGGAAGAGATAAGTAGGAGAGTGCAGGAGAGAACTGTTTTGTTGGGGGATTTCAACATAACAGGATTGGGAAGCAAAACTATAGGTCTAAACAAATCAGGAAGAAGTTTCATGGATTGTTTTGAGGAAAATTTATTTTTTTCAAATGATACATGAACCTACAAGGGAAAATGAAATATTAGATCTTGTGCTTACTAATGAGGAAAATTTTGTACAAAACGTGAACATAGGAGAGACATTGGGTAATAGTGATCACAACATTATACGCTTCTCATTGTATGTTGGAAATGTAGGAACCAATAAGACGTTGATTCCAAATTTTGCTAAAGGGAATTACAATGAGTTCAGGATCTTCCTGGATGAAATGCATTGGGAAGACTTATTGAAAGGCTTAGATGCTTATGAAATGTGGAGAATGGTAAAATATCAACTATTTCAAGGTCAGGATAGGTTCATTCCCAATAGGCAAATTAGAGTAACCAGGGTTAAGCACCCTTCATGGCTGACCAGGGAAGTAAAGCATTTACTGGAGTCAAAGAAACAGGCATTCGAAAAACTAAAATATGCTAACTCTGAGGTAAACCTCAAATCATATAAAATAGCTAGAAATAAAGTTAGGAGGGGTGTTAGGGCATCTAAAAGACTGGCTGAAATTAAATTAGCTCGAGAATGTTCAGCAGGTAATGCTAAGAGATTCTTTAGTTTCTACAAATTTAAGGCTAAAAAGTGTAGTGTAGGACCACTGGAAGTAGATGGGGAATTAGTGGTTGATGATTGTGATATTGTGGAATCCCTAAGCAAGCAATTCTCATCAGTCTTTACTAAAGATAATTCTGGTAGAATAGAAACAACTGAATCGTATGCCATGATAGGTGATAGGTTGGAGAATCTTACAATAACTACAGAAGCTGTAGAAAAGCAGTTGCAGAATATAAAACCTAATAATGCTTCTGGACCAGATGATATATATGCTAGGGTCTTAGTAGTGTGCTAAAACTTCAGCAGTTCCTCTAGGTATAATTTTCAAGCGGTCTATGGAATATTCTGAAGTGCCTGAAGATTGGAGAAATGCAAATGTAGTACCAATTTTCAAAAAGGGACGTATGAAGTGTGTAGGGAACTACAGGCCAGTCAGTTTGACCTCAATAGTTTGCAAGGTACTAGAAAATCTGGTTAAACAGAATGTTCAGATTCATCTTGATAGGCACAATCTTTTAAGGGATACTCAACATGGATTTCGATCTCGAAGGTCTTGTTTAACTAACCTTTTGGAGTTCATGGAGTATGTTACTAAAGAAGTAGACAATCAAAGCAGGATGTGTGTTGTGTACTTCGACTTTAGCAAAGCTTTTGATAAAGTTCCTAATGAATGAATTTGATGAATTATAATTCATCAACTACAGCAACATGGGATTGTTGGAAAAGTTCTAGGTTGGATTGAAGCATGGTTGAGGGGAAGGAAACAAGGGGTAATGTTAAATGAATGTAAATCTGATTGGAAGGATGTTCTGAGTGGAGTACCACAGGGCTCTGTCCTAGGGCCACTTCTCTTTATCATCTTTGTGAATAACATAGAGGTAGGGCTGAGGAATAGAGTGCTCAAATTTGCTGATGACATCAAGCTGGTAGGAGTGGCAAACAGTTGTGATCAATCTATAAATATTCAACTAGTCTTTCAACTATGACAAGTGTAAGGTTATGCATCTGGGGTCTGGAGGTGAGACTTTCAGATATGCAGTGGGAGGGAGGGAACTGGATGTTATTGAAGAGGAAAGGGACTTAGGTGTGTTGGTTTCAAGACTTTAAAGCAGAAAAACAATGTAGCTCAGCTAGGAACAGGGCACTCAGAATGCTGGGACTCATTAATATAAGTGTGATATATAAGAGCAAGGAAGTCATGAAAGAACTGTACTTAGCATACGTGCGACCCCACTTGGAATATTCTGTACAAGCTTGGAGCCCCTACCTGGAAAAAGATATAGACAAGTTAGAAAGAGTGCAGCACAAAGCAACTAGACTCATCAGTGGAATAGGTAACTTAGAATATGGAGAAAGGCTTGTGGCATTAGATATGTACTCACTCAAGCATAGGAGATTAAGGGGGGACATGATTGAAATGTACAAAATTGTTAAAGGACTAGATCAGGTCAATTCAAATGGCGCTCTTCAGTTTAGAGTATCACATAGGGGTCATCAATTCAGGTTAGACACGTTGAGGTGTAGGACAGTGAAGCGACAACAGGTCTTCAGTCAAAGGGTTGTTGATCAGTGGAATGGGCTGCCTGCTGATGTTGTGGGGAGTTCCTCATTGAATGTATTTAAAAGTAGGGTGAACAAATTTTGAAACAGGAAAATCTTGTTTTTGAGTTCTAATTTGTGATGGATGGGGTGAGATTTATGTTAAGTAAGTGTGCACGGCACAGACCCCTTTAAGCAGGCATGGATGCAGTTTGAAAATTATTGATAAGGCATTCAATCCACATGTGTTAAGAGAGATCAGGGGAGTAGGGCTGGATAGCTAGGGTAGATAGGCATTGATAGGTGTGTGGGATATTGGAGGACTGGTTTCTTCAGGATGTAGGATGGTTGGGGAGGGTCTTTTTACCAGGCTTATAGTATCTTCCATTTACAGACTTAACTGGATGGGCCCTTGGGTCTCTTATTAAGTCTAAACGCTTTATAACTTTATATAGGGTGTACCTAGCAGTGGATTCAGCACCTTCCTTCGGGATGTGATACTGATGAGATTGTCTATGGTAGCAAAATGGGTATGATGGGAGGAGTTTGTAATTGTTGAGTGTGTTATGCAATAGCAAGTGAATGGTGCTAGATAGGCTGGGATATATAGCTTCTAAGAACTTGAGATAAGGGATTGATTGGGGTGAGAGTATGTACTTTTATAGTACCTTTTCTAGATAGGCTTAACCAAGATGGGCCCCTGTGGCTCTTATTAAGCCTTAACACTTTATGACTTTATGACTTACATATATATCAGGTTTCCTTCAGAATATGCCGAGAGACAGCCGACAAACGCCAAGGGACATCGCCCTGAGGACACCACCAGCTTCAGACCGCCGGTCACATTGTTGTCATTGTGCTTTTACATATCGCAGACGTCGCCACTCTTCGGCAACCAGAGGTTCCAGCCACCTATCTTGAGCACATTCATCGGGCATCGGTGCCACGGTTTTCTGGGTAATTCGCGATGTAAATCTAGACGAGCACCGGCAGAACACAGAATGTTTTCCGTCCAGAAGCTGACACCACCAACCACTCACGGCGCCCGGGTCGACACACTTGGTCTTGGCGGCGTGCCAGGGCGACAGGCAGCCGTGCTGGCAGAGCAGGGCGGCCATGTCGACAGGGCCCGGCGGCTGTCCGGCCAGCCAGGCGGTCAGCCAGTCGGCAGGCAGCAGCAGCAGGCCGGCAGATACGTCCAGACAGGCCAGCCGCGGGTAGATCTCGCGCACCTCGCGCTCCCGACACCGGTACTCCTCCACGGAGACGCTCTGTAACGGACACCACTGGTACGGCACCTCCACGGAGACGTTCTGTAACGGACACCACTGGTACGGCACCTGTACGGAGACGCTCTGTAACGGACACCACTGGTACGGCACCTGTACGGAGACGCTCTGTAACGGACACCACTGGTACGGCACCTGTACGGAGACGCTCTGTAACGGACACCACTGGTACGGCACCTGTACGGAGACGCTCTGTAACGGACACCACTGGTACGGCACCTGCACGGAGACGCTCTGTAACGGACACCACTGGTACGGTACCTGTACGGAGATGCTCTGTAACGGACATCACTGGTACGGCACCTGTACGGAGACGCTCTGTAACGGACACCACTGGTACGGCACCTGTACGGAGACGCTCTGTAACGGACACCACTGGTACGGTACCTGTACGGAGATGCTCCGTAACGGACATCACTGGTACGGCACCTGTACGGAGATGATCTGTAATGGACACCACGACGAGGGCCCATCCATTAGGCAATACAGCCACAAACCACGATATCAAAGTAAAGCAGCAAACCAAGTCCTTACGATCCTGGACTTGTAACCATTCGGTTCACTGAAACTGATCCTGGCGGCGGGCCCATGGGGAGGGGGGAGAGAGAGAGAGAGAGAGAGAGAGAGAGAGAGAGAGAGAGAGAGAGAGAGACAGAGACAGAGACAGAGACAGAGAGACAGAGACAGAGACAGAGACGGAGACGAGACAGAGACGGAGAGACGGAGACGAGACGGAGACAGAGACAGACAGACGGAGACAGAGACAGAGACGAGAGACAGAGACAGAGAGAGAGAGACAGACAGAGACAGAGAGACGGAGACAGACAGAGAGACAGAGAGACAGAGAGACGGAGACAACGGAGACAGAGAACAGACGGAGACGAGACAGACGGAGACGGAACGAGACGAGACGAGACAGAGAGACGGAGACGGAGACAGACGAGACAGACGAGACAGAGACAGAGACAGAGACAGAGACAGAGACAGAGAAGAGACAGAGACAGAGACAGAGACAGAGACAGAGACAGAGACAGAGACAGAGAGACAGAGACAGAGACAGAGAGACAGAGAGAGAGAGAGAGAGAGAGAGAGAGAGCAAGAGCAAGAGCAGACGTACAGCCAGGATGTTTTCCAGAGGAATCCAAACCTTAGGAAGCATTGTACCATGCTCCTTTGGACCATCAGTGGCCTTCCAGCCCAGGGAGCCGCTAGGTTTCACATGGGGCCCAGCTGGCAGTTACCACCTGACCCAGCACCAGGCCAGGTCACATGACACCTCACCTTGGCCCGTTCGTTGCGGCGCCGCTGGTCGTCGACGGTGGCGTTCAGCACGTCCACCATGGTCTGGATGTGGTCGGGCAGCGGGAGCGGCGTCTGCGTCGCCGCCTCCGCCGGAGATCGGGCCGCGCTCGCCAGACCGTAGACCAGCATGTACGCCTGGTTGGACGAGTGGTAGCCCTTCGGACAGCGGGACGTTTTCGCCTTGCGCGTCGGATCTGCGGTCCCGTACCACGGGTAAGATTGACGGGCACCGGGATATATAATTATATATATATATATATATATATATATATATATATATATATATAAAAAATATATATATATATAATAATATAATAATAATAATATAATACATACATACATACATACATACATACATACATACATACATACATACATACATACATACATACATACATACATACATACATACATACATACATACATACATACATACATACATGCATATATGCATGCATACATATACATATATATATATATATATATATATATATATATATATATATATATATATATATATATATATATATATATATAACTAATGGTGATTGAAGTTAATGCGCCACACAAAGCAACGTGGCAAGTTCCTAAGCAACACATCGCTAAAAGCAGTTCATGTATGAGTTAAATACATCAAATATGGAAACCAATTCGAAGAGATCGCGAGAAAAAAAAACTGTAAGCTAATGCCGCATGTGATAAAAAGTGTGAAAGCCATGTAGGTAAGAACGTGAAACACAAATACCCAACGGGACGATATAAAACCAAGCAAGAGTACATTGTTATGAAGTCGACAATATGAAGTTTATTTCGAACAAATCGGCGTAGCCGTCGATTTGTGCGGATCCGAGGGCGAAAAGAGCGAAAACAAAAAGATGGTCGAGCAAACATTCAACAAAGCAATCCATAAATCTGCACAAGTGGTGTTCATGTAAGACGTTGATTGTCTGTTCCTATGTTCAAGTGTGATACATGTCATAAAGCTACGCAGTTACAGCTGCCAACGGGTGATATAACATGTTGGCATGGCGATCGCTTGGAAGGAAAAAGTCCACAAACTGAGACATCCTACAAAGCAACCCACCACCACCCATCACCACTGACCTTTCAGTTAGTTAGTTGTTTTTAATGGTACTTCAACCACTGACCTTCCAGTTCGTCCTCAGCGTTCAGTCTGAGGGCTTTGATCTTCTCGACGTCCTCATCGTTGAAGCGGAACCAGGCGCCCGTGTCACCATCACATATGTGCGCTGGAGAATCAGGTCAGGTCAGAGCAAAACAGAACAGATCAGATCAGACCAGCTACACTTTTCAGAAAACACATGGTTCTCAATCGAGCATGTACGCTAGTGGAATCATTCCAGGCAGGTCAGGTCAGATCAGATTTTCCGTCCAGGTCTGCAAACACAAATATCACCGTCAACGAGGTGCGCTGGAGAAACAGGCCACTTGCACAACCCAGATCAGTAGACAATAGCATGCTCACCGTTGCTAAGAGTCCCTGCTGCCTGCAATAAACAAACTTATCGCTACGCAAATTTGATTAAAAGTTGCGCTGCAGTGGGTTCAAAGAACATGATGCTTTGCCGATTAGAGATTCCTGTGTTTGCGTTGCGAAGACCTTCACATCACAATAGCACATTGGGGCCGCGGTAGCTCAGTCGGTGTCAGACTCTTGATCGTAAGATTGTGGGTTCGCATCACGCAACCGGTGGGATTACCGAGTCCACCTGCGACCAATTGGCGTGAGAGGCTAGCGACGTTATGTGACCTAGCTGTTCAATGCGTCGTGAAAGAATGGGTTATTGGTTTTACGACACGTCGACCGTTGAGTCATATAGCGTCGCCAATCTCTCACGCCGATTGGTCACGGGCGAAGAGTAGCGACAGGTGAGACTCGAACCCACAATCTTTCGATTGTGAGACGAGCATCTTACCCCTAGACCACTCGTCCCCGTCGTGAAAGAATCCAAGGTTCTTCTTCTTCTACAACAGCACAATTTATACCGAGGGCTTAACGCAACGCCAGTACACCAACATGCCCCCACTCCTACCCCCACCTCAGTCGCTGTTTTTAAAGGTAGGCAAGGTAAACATCGCTTCAATATGCGTGGAAACGGTGTCATGTTACATCAGGCATCATGGTAGTGAAAATTACTTCGAATACACCTAAAATATACCTGGAGCAAATTTCTCCTCTTTTGGCCTAACCCACCATTTCCCTATGAAAATGAATGAAAGCAAAAGAAAAGCTTTGTTGCAGCTTGTGAACCTCACTGACTAGAAGAAAAATAACCGAATTGACGGCTTTCTCCCAAATTTAATGCACGGGGCCAACGCAGGCCATGCGCTTGAAATATAACTTGTTGCATACTAAAATTTCAAACGAATGCAATTGAAACCATGATCAAAATATACCAGGGAGCTGCGAACATAGAAATAAAGGAAATGTACAGCTCTTATCTCACCAACCTCGTTTTGTGTGTGCCAGAATTGCATTTAGTAAACAAGTATACTACCACAAACGCCAACTGAAACGTATCGTATTTGGTGCTCAGCTAACGAAAATGCATACCTGATTTAGCACCCAGTAAATAATCAGCTAGTGTTGAACTGCGCAGGTGGAGTGGGGGACCTCGGACTCGGTGTGGCGCGGTATCGTTGTTGTTGAGAATGTTGTTGAAAATCTTTTGAGCGACAATGACAACATATCTGAAGGTGATTGGTGCAATAAATAAGCATGGATTATATCAAAAAGGCATGAAAAAATTGTATGCGGGGGAAGTCGAGCGTGGGGTGGGAGGGGAAGGACATCGGGTTTACTTGATAAAACTGAGGCTGCATCAATTTACTGGTACCTCTTGTGTTTCCCCAGGAAACATAAGTTCAGGCAGCCGGGCGGTCGGAGGGAAGGGATGTGCTCTGAACTTTCCAGACTCAACTTTCGGATCACAACTCAGCATCGAGGTGGGTGCGGTAGTATTTTGCATCGTTGACGGAATTACCGACAGGATTATTCCATCTATGAACGAAATCTTCGCGCAAAAACTAATTCAGACTTTCCGATGTCAGCAACGTACCCGGCTGACTGCGACTATCGCAAGTCGTGTGCATCAGAGCAGAGGATAGATGTGACGATTCAATGACGGGATGTTAACCATTTAGATGTGGAGGGGTTGTTGGAGGTGTGCCAATTAAGGACAAATTCATCGGCGTCATCAGCAATCTATCTCGACTGTCGAGACTGTGGGTGTGCCGATTCAAGACAGCTTCCAGTATTTAGTGTCTGGAAGGGTAGGTGCTGATTCAGAGACGTCATCAGGGAGTTGTATGACTGACGGTTCTGATTCAGGAGTAGCATGAGGGATTGTTATGGGTAATGAAGGTGCCGATTCAGGGGCATCACCATGAAATTGTGCCGAGACAGGGTGGAGGGGGGAGGGGGGGGGATCCAGGAAACTTCCCGATGATGCCAGGCATTTCGACAGTTTTGGTTGACGAATAGGAGGGGCAGTCTTTAGGAGCGTCTCCGGCGACTGGGCTCCAGGTGGTGGCGGCAGGGCCGGCTCAGGGCCGTTTCCAGGATTTTGCGGCACGAAGGATATGCCGGCTCACGGGCTTCATGAAGTGTTCTCTCGAGAGGGTGGTAGGGGACCTTCCACACACTACACTAAATGAATGTAAGATGCCAAACTGGATAATCTACTTAATTCAGCACATACTCCCATTGAATTGATCCATTTGTGAATGCATATAGTGTGCGTATATCCATATATAGGCATACTGATACATACTTCTGCATACTAACGATCCCACTTGGGAGCATTATTATACAAAAGGTTAATGTCAGGACAGGTACCTGTGCAGCGTCAAGACCAGATACATGAAGTGTCAGGATCAGTGCTTGTGCAATGTCAGGACCAGCATCTATGCAGTGTCCGGATCAGTTTCTATGTAGTGTCAAAATCAGTACCACCATAGTGTCAGGATCAACATCCATGTAGTGTCTGGATCAGTACCTATGTGATATCGGAATAACTACCAGCACCATTCCAGAATCAGAACCCATGCATTGTCCGGATCAGTATTTTACCTTATGTAGTGTCGGAATCAGTTTCAGCATAGTGCCCGGATCAGAACCCATGTATTGTCCGGATCAGTACCTATGTAGTGTCGGAATCAGTGTCATCATAGTGACAGGATCACCATACATGTAGTGTCCGGATCAGTGTCTATGTGGTGTCGGAATCAGTAACAACATAGTGCGAGGATACACATTCATGTAGCGTCTGGATAGCTGTCTGTGCAGTATTGTGGACAGTACATGTGTGGTGTCTTCATCAGTACATGTGCAATGCCAGGATCAGTAACTGTACAATGTCCGGATCAGTAGCTGTGCAATGTCAGGATCAGTACCTGTGTAGTGTTCATATCAGTAGCTGTACAGTGTCAGGATCTGTAGCTGTGCAGTATACCTGCATCCAGTACCTGTGTAGTGTCCCGAGTAGGCGGAGGGCCCCTTGTGCAGTAGCACAGCCTGCAGGCGGTACGTGGCAGTGCCGCCCGGTGCCCGCACGTACTCAGACATGTCGAGCACCTCGGGAAAACGCAGGTGCGACGACAGCTTCTTCTTTAGGCCCGTCTCCCTGTGCCGATATAGAGGGTCGGACAGAGGGAGTCAGATGACAAACAGTCTCTTCAGTCTCCATCCAAACGCAATGGCAGGTTAGAAACGCAAGTTGAACAACAGGACATGCTGTACCATACGGAATCAAAGAACAGTGCGGCGGATCCGACAATGACTGTATCATGATCCAGACCCGTATCGTGATGAGGATCAGACATGTTAAGGTTGCTGAGCTCGCCATCGGTTACAACTACCCATCCACCTGCCCCAGGACAGCAATGTCGACACTGATTGGCGCCAAATGTTGGCTATCATTTGGGCTTTGGGGCGCAGTGACTGCGCTGGTCATGCAGCGTGCCCGGTTCATCGACTGTGTTGGTCAGGTTTCACCCTCCCACCATCAAAACATTCGACCAGCACATCGGCCGACACCAGCGCCACCATTTCAGGGTCGGCCCACACCGGCGGACAGGAGCCCAACACTGCCAGACAGCTGGCGGACTGACGACCAACAGCGGCACCTGGGCTGACTATCCGCCCACACCGGCGGACAGGCCCAACCCAACGCTGGCGGATTGACAACCAACAACGGCACCTGGGCACTATCGGCACACACCGGCGAGCAGGACCCAACACTACCAGACAGCTGGCGGACTGACGACCAACAGCGGCACCTGGGCACTATCGGCCCACACCGGCGGACAGGAGCCCAACACTACCAACAGCTGGCGGATTGACGACCAACAACGGCACCTGGGCTGGCAATCGGCCCACACCGGCGAGCAGGAGCCCAACACTGCCAGACAGCTGGCGGACGACGACCAACACGGCACCTGGGCTGGCTATCGGCCCACACCGGCGGACAGGAGCCCAACACTACCAGACAGCTGGCGGATTGACGACCAACAACGGCACCTGGGCTGGCAATCGGCCCACACCGGCGGACAGGAGCCCAACACTGCCAGACAGCTGGCGGACTGACGACCAACAGCGGCACCTGGGCTGGCAATCGGCCCACACCGGCGGACAGGAGCCCAACACTGCCAGACAGCTGGCGGACTGACGACCAACAGCGGCACCTGGGCTGACTATCCGCCCACACCGGCGGACAGAAGCCAACACGCCAGACAGCTGGCGGACTGACGACCAACAGCGGCACCTGGGCTGGCAATCGGCCCACACCGGCGGACAGGAGCCCAACACTGCCAGACAGCTGGCGGACTGACGACCAACAGCGGCACCTGGGCTGGCAATCGGCCCACACTAGCGGACAGAAGCCAACACTGCCAGACAGCTGGCGGACTGACGACCAACAGCGGCACCTGGGCTGGCAATCGGCCCACACCGGCGGACAGGAGCCCAACACTGCCAGACAGCTGGCGGACTGACGACCAACAGCGGCACCTGGGCTGGCTGATGCACCTGCGGCCTTGTCGGGCGTCCAGCACCAGTCGGCCACACCAGATGGCAGCTCAATACCTTATGTGCTGCGTAACCATCGCAGCTGGTGCGCCCCAGAGCCCAAACAGGCAGCCCACCGACACGCGGCGGGCCACCATGGCAGCGGTCGTACCGGTCGAAGACGAAGCGCATCAGCTGGAAGTTGAGCACGGGCGGCAGCTGCGTCAGACGGATAGCGCGCGTCGCGTCCCTCTTCTCCTGGCACGTCCGGCAGTTGTACTGTGCAGCATATGACAGCATGTCGGTCACATGCACTCCACGGCGCCGCGTATCCGGCACACAGGCGATAAACAGCTCATACCACTGGCGGAGTCAACTCTTCCAGATCAATTGAATTCATTCGTGATGAGGGGATTCGTGCTCGTGCAAGCTGCATGAAAAAGACTAAGATTATGATAATACCGGACGAACGTACACAGCATTTCTGTATTATTTCGTACACAGATCAGGCTAGGAGTATAATCATGGACACCACCCCCGACTTACCAACAGAGAAAACAAGGACTAAATGATAACATCGCCAACTTCTCTCATATTAAATGTCTGTATGGCATCCTAGAAGTTGATACTGAATTATTAATTGAAAACAAAACATTACAGGATTGACACACATTTGTCTTAACAGTGGGTGCTACTTTCCAGGTCTCATTTCAGTTTGAACACACCTCAAGATATAAAAAGGCATAGCAAATGTACTTTTTGTGACATTGTTACACCTCTGGATGGTCAGAGAAACGTCACAACACGCAGTGGAACCTCCACATGTCACACAGCCCGTCCCTGGCTCATATTCGTCTTCTCCATTCAGCCCGTGTTTCTTCTTAAATATCCTTGGTTAGCTATCCAAAATATCGTCGTCTTTCAAGAGAGGTCTAAAATTGAGCTTGAAAAGCATGAAGGATAGTTCAAGCATGTTTTCATGGAAATGTTGGTATCCTACTGCACTCGTTTTGACATCTCACACCTGACGAAAAACCATTATTTTAACACTGGCTTCTGGCCACCTCGTTCCCCTTCCTCATTGGTTCCTGATAGACTCCCTGCCCGTCGATAGGCCGTCAACTAGTTTCCATCTCACCTGATTGGCCCCGGTAAGGCTCTCCTCGCGCAGGAACTCGGCCAAACAGTCGGTCAAATGTTTCTGGCCCTGGATCTGTAGGTCGAGCTCGTAGAAGTAAGATGGGCAGGTAGATTCCTGAAGACACTCATTGCACCTGCGGTTCGTGGAAACCAGTGTTGGGAAATGGTTCCTTTTTAAGTCTTGGTCCTCCAAATAAGCATGCACTCAAAACAAATTCCTTCCTTCCATTGTCATATGGAGGGGACGAGTGGTCTAGGGGTAAGATGCTCGTCTCACAATCGAAAGGTGGTGGGTTCGAGTCCGTCTACTCTAAAATCAAATGACCTCTACCTTAACCATTGTCATATGAACAGCTACATTTAACTAAAAAGCATGAGCAGTCATGTCATCAGCCAATAGACAAGTATAGTTCATGAGGTGGATCAACATGCACTGTGTACCTACACCCTATGATGACCTCTCGTTGATATTGAGATCCATTTCTGGCACTCTAGCCATATTGCCTGGCACATGGCATATGGCACACTAGCCATATTGGGTCAATGACATAACGACCTAGCAATGTCACAGGGAACAACGCATATTTGTTATTTCAGGTGATAATCACCTGCAGAAACATTCCCGAAGAATGCAGCACCAGGATGGAGAATGAGGTGCCAGTAACATTGGAAGAATGCCATCTCGCCAGAATGCATAATGGAAGCAGTCTGGATGATATTGTATATGGTCTTAATAAAGTTGAATGTATTCCATTAAATGGCATGTATAGTGTGTGTAACTGGTGCAGGTGAATTAATACATCACCATACCCGCATGTGTACCAATGCTATCTTTTTCATTCATGAAGAAAACTCAGGCCATTTTTTACATCAGGCCAAACAGAAATACACAACTAGAGTATACTAGATGACACTGAGACACGGTGTTCATCAAGGATGTGATTTTCCACAAATTATCGGAGGTACGCATCATATGTTTTGCCATGACATAGCATTTCTCAGAGATTGGGAGGGCCAAACATCACAAATATCGGTGCTGAGTGAGGGCACTCAACAATTTCTTGACGCATTTCATGGGTGCATAAACAATCTGTATGTGCGCGCAAATTTGCTTTGTGAATGCAAAAGTAGCTTTACTGCTAACAACTTTTTCGTTCTAAAATAACTTTCTTCATTTTTTGGAGGAAAAAAAACTTTTTTTTTCAAAATAACTAAGAATACAAGTCCACGAACGAGGACATATTTGTATCCTTGTTTGCGAAAAACGCAGAAAGCTTCGTCAATCTCGGGCTACCCCAAGAGAACATCCTGAGTGTGCCAATGTGTGCATGTGCGCCCAAATAGAGATATAAGGTTGCATGCATGCAAGACATAAGGCATCACAATTTCGTTATGGTCGCTTGAATTTTTCGTCACCAAGTTTGATGCTTGCACCGACTGTTTAGTGCCAAGCTCCTCAGCGAACAGAACACTGCAGTAATGGTAGAACACAGACATTTCAAACAGTACAAATACATATCCTTGATTACAGTCGACATGCTGGTCCAGTGTTCACCTGATAACATACTGGTACTGTGCCGGTGTTTATCTGATAACGTATTGGTACTGCGCCGGTGTTCACCTGATAACGTACTGGTGCGTTCCACGACAGATCGACCAACGCACTTCACCCCATAATTTTTACTGAGACCAAAATTTGCTCACAGGGTAGTTTTGGGCACAAGTTTCAGCCCGATTCGGCCAACGGTTTTTGAGCTATAGCCTCCGGTATTATTTTTAGGTCAAATAACATGGGTTGGTTTGACGATGGATATCTAATGAATAAGGAGGGGAAAGGGTGGCAAATGATATATATTTCAGAAGAAAAAGGATCAACTGAAACATTTCGGAAATAAAACATCTGTATTTCCTACATTTGACCCCGCGACCTCATGGCCTTGTGACCTCCCGTGACTCCTAGCCCATCGAAATTGACAAACTTGACGACGGAAATAAAAGTGGGCATTATTTCGCTGACCAAACAATTGTTTTAATGCGTTCTTATAAGGTCCGATATGGCCGTCCGCTCTTCATGACCTGAACGGAAACATTGGAAAACTACATGAGGTAGGACAATGGCATGCACACATATGATTGGAATGCGTTTTTCCAAGAAAAACAGTCATACCTTTTTAATGTAGATCTTATAGTTTCCCTTAAAAACCATCACGAATTTCAAGGTAACTAGTTACCGATATGTGGTTCGTTCCACGACAGATCGACCAATACATTTCACCCCATTAATTTTGATGAGACCAAAAATTGCTCTCAGGGTAGTCTTTGGCTCTGAATACGGCTGTGCAAATTTCAGCCCGATTCGGCCAACGGTTTTTGAACTATAGCCTCCGGCAATATTTTTACGTCAAATAACATGGGTTGGTTTGACGATGGATATCTCATCGATAAGAAGCAGGAAGGGTGACAAATTATATACATTTGAGAAGCAAAAGGATCAACTGAAACATTCCCGAAATAAAATATCAGTATTTCCTACATTTGACTTCGTGACCTCATGACCTCGTGTCCTCCCGTGACCCCTAGCCCATCGAAATTGACAAACTTGACGACGGAAATAAAAGTGGGCATTATTTCGCTGACCAAACAATTGTTTTAATGCGTTCTTATAAGGTCCGATATGGCCGTCCGCTCTTCATGACTTTTTGCGATTTTGCGTTTTCCGGGTAGGACGGATTTCGTGTTAGCTTTCTCCATTAGAAAGCTACATGAGGTGGTACAATGAGAGACATATGATTGGAAAACGTTTTTCGAAGAAAACCACCTTCATACCTTTTTAATGTAGATCTTATAGTTTCCCATAAAGCCATCACGAATTTCAAGGTCTGCCGATAAGTTTCTAGTTACCGATAGGTCACCATGGGTTTATTTAAGCGTAGCGACGCAATTGTACTTCGGAACAAATGATATGTATTGAATAACATCAAACATGGAAACAACGCAACCCGACCCAATTAACTCAGGTTCTATTACCTACACATTGTATCTGGCGCGATAGGTAGGTACCTATAACAAACATGAGGATCACTTTGTGTCAGCGATCAAGTGTTAGGCAGGTTTATCATTTTGTGCTGAAAAAAAAGTATTGCGTCTCTGTGGACTGCTGATGACTATGTGTTAAAGGCAAATACAAGGTGAGGTGTTTGTCTTGCGTATGTCTTCCCTCCCACCCCATCCGTCCTTCGTACATATATCCGTACTACCCATCCGTACATAGCTGAATACTTTCCAGCCTGGTGGCGGTTCCGAGGGAGATAAAGGCGCCGGCGTTGTTGCCGGCTGACAACAGAGGGGTTGACATCGGGAAGGAAACGATAGCAGGCTTGGCAGAGCCGGAGCAGTGTACGAATCAGTTTTCGAAACCGGCTGGTGGAAAGAGGACGTGGTGATTTTTGTCGTATATAAACGCTACAAGCAATTGTGATAGTCCTGTGTCGATTCTTATCGTCGCCATACAAAGCGAATAACAAAAAAAATGTTGCTGCAGTATCGGTAAGCCTCATTGAAAACGTGAGCATCCTCACATTATCAAGTATGGCTTTGTGTGAAATTTCCAATTTCAAAATTTTCAAACTATGTTTTTATATCTCCGATTTTAAGATTTTTTTCCTCACAATCAGCGTCGGAAATGAAAAGAATGAAAAGGATACACCGAAGGGAAACTTGATGCAAACAACATTCAGAACTCTGGCAGGCTTAGAAGAGCAAAACATGCCAAAATCGACAAATATGTAAAATTCATTTTGCGGAAATGTTTGAACTTAAAATTGACTTTCCCTGAAAGAAAATATGTTCCGTTGGCTGCTGGCTATCTGTACCTGTTTAGAAGTCCTGAGATGTCATATTAAAATGGGCTAAAATGGGCTGCCTGCTGATGTTGTGGGGAGTTCCTCATTGAATGTATTTAAAAGTAGGGTGGACACATTTTTTAGACAGGAAAATCTTGTTTTTTAGTTCTAATTTGTGATGGATGGGGTGAAATTTATGCTAAGTATGTGTGCACGGCACATACCCCTTTAAGCAGGCATGGATGCAGTTTGAAAATGATTGGCAAGGCATTCAATCCACATATGTTAAGAGGGGTCAGGGGAATAGAGCTGGATAGCTAGGGTAGATATGCATTGATAGGTGTGTGGGTTATTGGTGGATGGTTTCTTCAGGATGTGGTGATGGTTGGGGTGGGTCTTTTTACCAGGCTTATGGTATCTTCCATTTACAGACTTAACTGGATGGGCCCTTGGGTCTCTTATTAAGTCTAAACGCTTTATAACTTTATATAGGGTGTACTAGCAGTGGATTCAGCACCTTCCTTCGGGATGTGATACTGATGAGATTGGCTGTGGTAGCGCAATGGGTATGATTGGAGGAGTTTGTAATTGTTGAGTGTGTTATGCAATTTCAGGTGAATGGTGCTAGATAGGCTGGGATATATAGCTCCCTAGGAAATTGAGGTAAAGGATTGATTGGGGTGAGAGTATGTACATTTCTAGTATCTTTTCTAGATAGGCTTTACCCAGATGGGCCCTTGTGGCTCTTATTAAGACTTCACACTTTATGACTTTATGACTTGATAAAAGCTCTACAAATTTATGAATGCACATGCAATTTCAAAATTGCCTCGTTACAACTTTTACAGGTTAAAAAAAATATCCTTGACCAAAGCGATGCGCCAGGACGAGTTCTTTCAGAAGCCGTCTTAATATCATCTGTCAATGGGAGACAACGCACGAAAGCTTCCAGACGCAGCCGCCAGAGCGGCGACACATGCGAGTAGGACGTGAATTTCCCGCCGCATTAACCGTGTCCATGTCTTTTGCTTGTGTAAAGTGGGAGACTGGAGTGGAAGAAGTTTCCTAAGATTAATTGCTTGGTGTTGGGGAGTTCGGAGCTGAGTTCTTGGTTTCGCATATAGGTAATTTCTGTGTCTGGGTAGAGCCAGTGGCCTACCGGAGGAGAGGCAAAGGAGACAGTGCCCCTTTGTCCCACAGTCCCTGAGAGATTGTTGGGGCCCCCAAGAATGTCGCCGGGGTACAGAAAAATTGCACCGGACCGCTTAAAAATCCCGCTGGGTCCCCAAGGATCGCACCGGAGGCCATTCAAAAATCACATTGGCGGCCCCAAGAAGTCGCTCAGAGACCGCTGAAAATGACTGGGCACCAAAAATTGCAACGAGGCCCCTGAAAATTACATTGGGGCCCCAAAAATCGCTTCATGACTTCCAAAAATGATCATGCCTGGGGTTGCAAAAAAGTGGGACCGGGGACGTGAAAATATCATTGGGTCCCGAAAAGTTGCGCCAGGCCCCATTAAAATCACGCTTGGGGCCAAGAAGTCGTGCGGTGGTCATCGAAAATGACGCTGGGGGGCCCAGAAAGACTGGCCGGGCCTCGAAAATCACGCTGGGGGCTCAAAGGTTCGAGCAGGGGACCCTGAAAATCACGCTGGGGCTCCCAAGAAGTAATGCGGTGGCCATTGAAAATCACGATGGTGGCCCCGAAGAGACGGACCGGGCCCCTGAAAATCACGCTAGAGGCTTAAAAGGTTGGGGCATGCCCATGTGCCATGCCCCCGCTCTTTGTATGATGGGTGGGCGTGGCACTCTGCTCCTGGATCCGCCGCTTATGAGACCTGTATATTGCGTGATGTGATCTGAATTGTGTACCTGATGTCCTAAGCGGTTGGTGTGATATTTCGTACATAATGCACGATATCGTGTACGGTTTATCTCTTATTCCATTCCATCATGTATGCAGTATATATTTTTGGCTTACCATCTGTCTTGTTTTGTCATGGGCTAATGCAAATGTGGAAAATAAATATTAATTGTCCGGAAGCAACGCATAACAATTTACAATTTGTTCCCGTCTGGGTGAAATTTACCAACCAAATTGTCAAATTTTATATTTGAAAAGCTACCATCACTGTGCATGTAGTGTGAGCTTTCTAGACTTAGCTTCGGCCAGGGGATCTCAGCATTGCGCACACGGATAGGTCAGAGGCGGATCCAGAAATGTCCATGGCGACACTCGTCTGTGGGATGGGGGTGGGGGCGACATTTACTCGGAGGACCGCCGCTGCCAAAGTCCCTGGAAGTGCGTATTTTCCTGAATGTCTGTTGAGAGGAGATGTGTGCACTCGATCGTACTGAAAAGGGCACCGTTTACCCTCAAGAGGGCGCATTTCCCCTCAGAGCAGCGACTTCGGCTGAAATTGAGCGAGGGGGTCGTTGCACTCTAGTATTCCCAGACAGGTAGTCCAGTCAGATGGGCGCCATCTTTCCATGGGGGAGGGGCATACCCCAGTGCTCTCATGTATCCGCCCCTGGGGTAGCTGCACTCTTAAGGTATACACAACAATGCCCCTGGTAGCTGCCTAGCAAAGGTGTAGGTTTCTAAAAATTATCAGGAGGGCACAATACACGAAGGCAATGGCCAGGTCCAAATGGATTGGGGGGGGGCACCACATTAAGGCCCAATATTAGAAGTTGAAATTATTGGAAGGGCACATCCAACACAGGGGGGGGGAGCAAGTGTCTTCCCAGGCACTGCTCCGACCGTAAGGCAAAACATAGTACATGAGGAAGATCGTCGTCATTCGGTAAGCAAACATTAGCATATTTCATGTTTGTTTAGCAATGCTCCTCATGCCACATCTCAGCAACACAATCAGACTTGTATAAATGTGTCACACATGGATACCTGCACTGGAGTGCTTAGTTCGTTTGAAGGAGGCTTCTCTTGAATTTTTCATAATCCATGCCTTTTCTCGGATTTCTCGACCGGGAACTTATCCCCACCTGCTCCGCTGGATGTAGTGACACAACAAATACCCATCCCATAAAATGGTTACTGACACATTACGCGCGAACTGTTAAAAACTAGCATGAACGGCCCTTCAACACACACTAAGCGTAAGCTGGCCGCAGCCTACCGCCATTCGTGTCACACCCGCCTGGACTGCCATCTGGTGGCAGAAACTTCGCGATGTCTCCCATTGATATTTACTATCTTAAAAAGCTATTTCCGGAAATCCAAGCTGCTTACCCCGCTTTTATTACCAGATTTGATGCCCTACTAGACGTAGCAATCACCAGAAATCACAAAAAAACGGCCTGAAAACGTCCTATTTCACCCATCGCGCAAAAATACGCTAAACACTTTACTTTATTGGAATTTCCGATAATATTTTTACAATTCCGAAGGTGCCCACGGCACCAGATTCCATGTTCACCCCCAACATTCGGTTTCGGCGAACTTCGAAATCGACGCCTTTTGTAACGACTTGGTTATCAAAGGCAAATCGACGCCGTTTAATCTGCTTTCATTGTCCTAATATATGTACCATTGTGCAGTAGTGTCCCATGCGGAATGTCCACATGCGCAGTGTCCCAAGAACGTGAATAATGAAGTCACATGAAGGTTGTGAAAATGATATTTCCGGGCACAGCATACGTGCACTGTAACAGCAAAGAGTGGCTTGCAATTGGTGTTCGACTGTACTTCCATATAAATGATGCTCTGCAGGTGGAAAGAAAGCATAATTTTACTTCTTGTTATGACGTGAGCATGGTCGAATATGGTCAGACTGCATCGTTGTCATGTTTGATGGCATTCAGTAAGTGTTGTAAGTAACCACCAGATGTTCTGAAGTAAAATTACGCCGCTACTCGGAAATAAGCTACGACACTATGGTGATCATAAAATGTTCAACCCTTGTTAAGGAAGCTACAAGATCTGCATTGGAGAGTTACGAATGTGTAAGTTGGAAGAACAAGTTATCATTTTTTTTTTCGTTGTTCTATCCCATCGTTTTTCGACTGTACACTGCTTAGTGCAGTGCAGTAATGTGCAATATGCACGGAGTGCCCACAACGTATACAATGAAACCACAGGAAGCTGTGAGAATGTTCATGTGTTCCGTGACACGCTTTGTATACCGTGGCAAAACGTGAACAATGAAACCACAGGAAGCTGTGAGAATGTTCATGTGTTCCGTGACACGCTTTGTATACCGTGGCAAAACGTGAACAATGAAACCACAGGAAGCTGTG
Source organism: Ashinkailepas kermadecensis (assembly GCA_034440615.1). Taxonomy (NCBI): domain Eukaryota; kingdom Metazoa; phylum Arthropoda; class Thecostraca; family Neolepadidae; genus Ashinkailepas; species Ashinkailepas kermadecensis. The sequence goes on along the minus strand of JAOTOM010004343.1, from coordinate 9,585 downwards.
AGAATGTTCATGTGTTCCGTGACACGCTTTGTATACCGTGGCAAAACGTGAACAATGAAACCACAGGAAGCTGTGAGAATGTTTATGTGTTCCGTGACACGCTTTGTATACCGTGGCAAAACGTGAACAATGAAACCACAGGAAGCTGTGAGAATGTTCATGTGTTCCGTGACACGCTTTGTATACCGTGGCAAAACGTGAACAATGAAACCACAGGAAGCTGTGAGAATGTTCATGTGTTCCGTGACACGCTTTGTATACCGTGGCAAAACGCCTGTGTTTGCATTACGATAGGGATTCGACTATACGTCCATGCAAATGATGCCTACAGGTAGAATGAAGGCACAATTGTACTTCTTGTCGTGTGGTCAGCATGACCAGATGTTTCCATTACCAGACCACCAGATGTTCCGAAGTAAAATTACGTCGTCACACGTAGATGAGCCTATGGATGACCTATCGGTAATACCTTCTGACCGGCGGTGGCAGTCCGCTGTGTTCAAGGTGCCATGCTGCACTGTCAGTGCGGCACGTACTGATTGTCTGCAGCCGAGTTACCCACGAGCGAAGGCGTCACTTTGGACGTACCTCTCTCTCTCTCTCCCTTAGGGAAGTATTAGGTGACGAGTTATCAATTGTTAAATCGGGACGGCTCTTCCGCTTCCTATAAGAAATCAAGTTTTCTGTGATTTATACCCCTCATTAACTCGCTTTTACACTTGACAAAATGAGGATCACAGCAGGGCATGTCAAACGTACATCGACCTCTTCACATGCAGTTGTCTCGTCGACTGACCTTCGTGCATATGCCATTGTTTGACTGACGATGATATGGGCGCTGCATGATCAACGCAGTCGATGTGCTCATAAACTCCAATACCCAACCTATCGGTAATGGGTGACCTTGAACTTTGTGAAGCTCATTTAGGCAAACTTAGACTTACATCAATAGGTTTTTAATATTTGTGTTAAGAAAACGTTTTTATATCACCCTGTATTATTTCATTGTTCGATCTCCGTAGTTTTCCAATGGGAGACAACTGACCCCAAATCCGTCAGTTCCGAAAATAGGAAAATCATAGAAACCATGGAGAACGGACGCATATATGGGATATTTGAAAGCAAAACACATTTTGTAATACTTGATATGGCAGTCAAATCATGCCCGTTTGTATTTCTGCCATCAAATTTGTGAATTTAAATTCGCTTGGGGTCACAGGTCACGAGGTCACGGGGTCACAAGGTCAAACGTGAGCTCACGGGTGTGTTTTCTTTCATCATTTTTCTTCTCAAAGATGCATAATATGTCACACGTTCTCCTCATCATCGATGAGATATCTATCACCAAAGATACCCTTGTTGTGTGACCTCAAAATACTGCCGGAGGCTATAACTCCGAAACCGTTAGTCGGATCTGGCTAAAACTTGTTCAGGCGTGTTCAGAGCACAAGACTACCCTGTACACCAATTTTGGTCCCAATGCACATTTATGGGGTGTAAAATTTGTAAATTGTTGGTCGATCTGTCGTGGAACGCACCTACTGGTACTGTGCCGGTGCTCACCTGATAATGTACTGGTACTGTGCCGGTGTTCACCTGATAATGTTCTAGAACTGTGCCGGTGTTCACCTGATAATGTACTGGAACTGTGCCGGTGTTCACCTGATAATGTTCTGGAACTGTGCCGGTGTTCACCTAATAATGTTCTGGAACTATGCCGGTGTTCACCTGATAACGTACTGTTACTGTGACTAGTACTGTGCCGGTGTTTATCTGATAACGCACTGGTACTGTGCCGGTGTTCACCTGACGTACTGGTACTGTGCCGATGTTTATCCGATAACGTAGCCGGTGTTCACCTGATAACTTCCTGGTACTGTGCCGGTGTTCATTAACGATTCAAGCAATTCATTTTGTGTTCTTCCTTGCGAGTATGATATTCAAAGATTCAAAAAGCCAATTGGTACCCCCCCCCCCCCCCCCACAGTAGGGGTGCTGGAACGCATGGGGCGCTAGGGTGCAACGCCGCCCTTAAATACAGACATTTTACATCAGCATTATGGCGTTGGCTGACAGGAATCCACTGAAAAGAGTCTCGCTTCCAACCCCATCTGAAACTCACACGTCCGCCATTATCGAATCCCACTCACTGTATCTTGTTCAGGTAGTACATCGACATTTAACAAAACGGAGCCTCGTATGGCGCCGTACGGTGGACGCATTTAGCACTAAACAGCCGCTTGTAAAGTGGACAGTTAGTCTTTCCGGGAGCGTCGAGATGGAATCGTACCATCTGGAAATGATGTATTTTCATATTTACGCATAATACCGGTACTTCATAGCCATGAAATAAAACGTAAAAGTGAACATATTCTTTCGCAGGATGCATACTACCACTTCCTCCCCAATATTGTATATTTTCTGGTAATACAGTGGAAAACTTATGTTATATTTGCAACTCTGAACTCCCGTGCCATGGTGGCCAGATTGGCTGGTTGTTTCTGTGAGTTGAGGGTATTTTTTCAAACAGTGCCACTATTTGAATATATTGTTTGAGTTTGATATTGAATTTATTACTTTATAGCTAAAACTCCCGGAACATTTCATATCTACAGATAAAGTACATTTTACAGATAAAGTACAGGTAAAGTACATATTCCAATGATATGCCCTTCATACTAGACGAAGTCATCGACATTGCATCCCGGTGCTCATTTGCAGTCGTGAAACGGGCTATTGTGCCATTCGTAGCCTGGCAACATACTCAAACCGAGTTCATCCCCACCTGCCCACGCCCTGGCACGGTGTCGGTACTCACCTGGTGACGTACTGGTACTGGCCACGCCCTGACACCATGTCGGTCCTCACCTGGTGACGTACTGATACTGCCCACGCCCTGGCACCATGTCGGTCCTCACCTGGTGACGTACTGGTACTGCCCACGCCCTGACACCATGTCGGTCCTCACCTGGTGACGTACTGGTACTGCCCACGCCCTGACACCATGTCGGTCCTCACCTGGTGACGTACTGATACTGCCCACGCCCTGACACCATGTCGGTCCTCACCTGGTGACGTACTGATACTGCCCACGCCCTGGCACCATGTCGGTCCTCACCTGGTGACGTACTGGTACTGGCCACGCCCTGACACCATGTCCGTCCTCACCTGGTGACGTACTGGTACTGGCCACGCCCTGACACCATGTCGGTCCTCACCTGGTGACGTACTGGTACTGCCCACGCCCTGACACCGTGTCGGTCTTCACCTGGTGACGTACTGGTACTGCCCACGCCCTGGCACCGTGTCGGTCCTCACCTGGTGACGTACTGGTACTGCCCACGCCCTGACACCGTGTCGGTCATCACCTGGTGACGTACTGGTACTGGCCACGCCCTGACACCATGTCGGTCCTCACCTGGTGACGTACTGGTACTGGCCACGCCCTGACACCATGTCGGTCCTCACCTGGTGACGTACTGGTACTGGCCACGCCCTGACACCATGTGGGTCCTCACCTGGTGACGTACTGGTACTGGCCACGCCCTGACACCATGTGGGTCCCCACCTGGTGACGTACTGGTACTGGCCACGCCCTGACACCATGTCGGTCCTCACCTGGTGACGTACTGGTACTGCCCACGCCCTGGCACCATGTGGGTCCCCACCTGGTGACGTACTGGTACTGGCCACGCCCTGACACCATGTGGGTCCTCACCTGGTGACGTACTGGTACTGGCCACGCCCTGACACCGTGTCGGTCATCACCTGGTGACGTACTGGTACTGGCCACGCCCTGACACCGTGTCGGTCATCACCTGGTGACGTACTGATACTGCCCACGCCCTGGCACCATGTCGGTCCTCACCTGGTGACGTACTGATACTGCCCACGCCCTGACACCATGTGGGTCCCCACCTGGTGACGTACTGGTACTGCCCACGCCCTGACACCATGTCGGTCCTCACCTGGTGACGTACTGATACTGCCCACGCCCTGGCACCATGTCGGTCCTCACCTGGTGACGTACTGGTACTGGCCACGCCCTGACACCATGTCGGTCCTCACCTGGTGACGTACTGGTACTGGCCACGCCCTGACACCATGTGGGTCCTCACCTGGTGACGTACTGCTACTGCCCACGCCCTGACACCATGTGGGTCCCCACCTGGTGACGTACTGGTACTGGCCACGCCCTGACACCATGTCGGTCCTCACCTGGTGACGTACTGCTACTGCCCACGCCCTGACACCATGTGGGTCCCCACCTGGTGACGTACTGGTACTGGCCACGCCCTGACACCATGTCGGTCCTCACCTGGTGACGTACTGGTACTGGCCACGCCCTGACACCATGTCGGTCCCCACCTGGTGACGTACTGGTACTGGCCACGCCCTGACACCATGTGGGTCCCCACCTGGTGACGTACTGGTACTGGCCACGCCCTGACACCATGTCGGTCCTCACCTGGTGACGTACTGATACTGCCCACGCGATGGCACCATGTCGGTCCTCACCTGGTGACGTACTGATACTGCCCACGCCCTGGCACCATGTCGGTCCTCACCTGGTGACGTACTGGTACTGGCCACGCCCCGACACCATGTCGGTCCTCACCTGGTGACGTACTGGTACTGGCCACGCCCTGACACCATGTGGGTCCTCACCTGGTGACGTACTGGTACTGGCCACGCCCTGACACCATGTCGGTCCTCACCTGGTGACGTACTGGTACTGGCCACGCCCTGACACCATGTCCGTCCTCACCTGGTGACGTACTGGTACTGGCCACGCCCTGACACCATGTGGGTCCTCACCTGGTGACGTACTGGTACTGCCCACGCCCTGACACCATGTCGGTCCTCACCTGGTGACGTACTGGTACTGGCCACGCCCTGACACCATGTCGGTCCTCACCTGGTGACGTACTGGTACTGGCCACGCCCTGACACCATGTCCGTCCTCACCTGGTGACGTACTGGTACTGGTCACGCCCCGACACCATGTGGGTCCTCACCTGGTGACGTACTGGTACTGGCCACGCCCTGACACCATGTCGGTCCTCACCTGGTGACGTACTGGTACTGGCCACGCCCTGACACCATGTCGGTCCTCACCTGGTGACGTACTGGTACTGCCCACGCCCTGACACCGTGTCGGTCTTCACCTGGTGACGTACTGGTACTGGCCACGCCCTGACACCATGTCCGTCCTCACCTGGTGACGTACTGGTACTGGCCACGCCCTGACACCATGTGGGTCCTCACCTGGTGACGTACTGGTACTGGCCACGCCCTGACACCATGTGGGTCCTCACCTGGTGACGTACTGGTACTGGCCACGCATGAGACCCTGGACGGCGCCGCTCACTTCGGACCGACTCTGGTGGGAGAGGCCCTCCTCGAGCAGCGTGCTGAACAGCTTGCTGAACTCCTGCGCGTCCTGCTGGTACATGGTGTCCAGACGCAGCGACAGTATGAACGGCGACGGGTCCACCGTTCTGGCGAGCCGGTGACACGTCAGACAGACGGTGTGCTGGGTGGGCGGAGCTACAGCACGGTCCCATCACCCCCAGCTCGTCACGGTTCTATCACCATCCTCGGCCCATCACAGTTCCATCTACCCTGCCCATCACAGTTCCATCATCCTCGGTCCATCACGATCCCGCCATCCCCTGCCTATCATGACTCCAGTTATAAATTATTGGTGAAATAGGGTGGAATATACCATTTTCTGAACGCTCAATTGACATCCTTCTCCAACAAGTATCGACATCTTGCTCCTTGATGCGTGCTTATGAAGTCTTCGTGTTTCCTTTCTAACAATATCTCGCCAATAAGTATCATGTTCATGCTCTCGATAAGGAATGATGACACACGAGCATTTCGCAATGCAATTTCAGGTAAAGGGATTACCTATAATGTGATCCATTGGCTAATTTACCAAGTACCTAATCCATTGGCTCAAATTTGAGTCTGAAGCACAACAAAAGCAACCTAAATGACACTAATTCCATGGAAAATTTCCGACATCCTAATGTGCTCGTTTCGACATCTCACACCTAACAGAAAATCATTATTTTAACTTTGTGGCTCCATCACCCCTGGCCCATCACGGTCCGAGCATCCCCTGCCCATCACAGTTCCATCATCCCCGGCTCATCACGGTCCCACCATCCCCTGCCCATCACAGTTCCTCACCCCCGGTCCATCACAGTTCCATCTCCCTGGCCCATCTCGGTTCCATCACCCCCGACCCATCACGGTCCCATCATCCCCTGCCCACCACAGCTCCATCACTCCCCCGCTCGTTTCGGTCCTATCATCGTCCCAGGAGCTGCGATCCGAGCTGAATCTGTGCACTAAGTTCCTGTGTTCGGGTAGTACAATTTTAAACGTATTGAATACGGACAGCATACATTTTGTTTTGCTTAGATTTGTTATATCAGAAGGCATAGCTTGAATTCCATTGTTTGGAACACGTATAATCGGCGTAAAATTTCGTAAAACATGACATCGAAGTACATGAGAACCTCATCTAGTTTTCATCTTTACCTAGAGTTTATCATAATAACAGGCAGTACTAGGACTTTTTAGATAACATCCGGGGCAAGAAGCAAATGTGCAGAAATCGGTTTTTATTATTGAAGAGTAACACACGTGATCAGTTCGTTTGAACCTAGCAACATTAAACCTTCCGGTGCAAAGCGAAAGAGAGGTTGGCATTCCGGGGAGCATGTTCTCAAATAAAAGTGTAGGAAACAGGGGAGAGGGTTGTAAGTTGTTTTGCAGCCGCCGCTTACCTCAGCTCAGCTCGCCTGCTGCATCGGCCAACCGTCACGAACGGCGCCTGTTTATCGCGCCTGGCACCTCCACCACGGAAGACACAGGTGAACACGATAATTCTGCACACCGAGACGCTGCGCTCCGGGTAGAAGTACAACAGACACCGCCGACCATCGCCCGCCACCCAATGGCGAGAGGAGGGGCACTGACCGCAGCAGACCACCGTGCATGTAGCCGAAGATGAGCTGCAGGTGTCCGATGGGCGTCATCGGCGTGTACTGCTGCTTCAGCAGCGTCTCATTCAGCCGCTCGGTCGGGTCGTCGGACGGCTGCCACTGCAGGATCGCCCGCCTGCCGCACACCCGGCCGGGGTCAGAGCGCACATGTATCGGACAGGGCCGACGGTGCTGCCTGACACCGGTCAGCGATCGCAGAGCTCGCAGACACCGGACCAGGGCGAGATGGCTTCCAGATACCAGACCCGAGTCAAAGGGCTTCCAGATACCAGACCCGAGTCAAAGAGCTTCCAGATACCAGCCGTCAAAGTGCTTCCAGACACTCGTCGACCCGAGTCAAAGAGCTTCCAGATGCCAGACCGTAAATTCCGAAGGACAGCGTCGAGAGAATCTCCCATATGCGGGGTAGGCGCAAGAGGGTTACTGATCTGAGACACAACGAAAGTATGAGATCTACCCAGAAGCAAAGTAAGACCGAGAGGCTCATTTAAGGAGCGACACAGGGATGCGGGAACCACTCGGACACAAGCAGGAAAAACACCGAAACCTAGGGTTCGGTTTGTGCCACACACTGACGTAAGCAACAGACAAGGCTGAGGAAGGCAAGATAACAGGTGAACACAACAGGTCCTATCCAAGTTCTGATAAGGGAAGGGTAGTATGGGTGTTTTACTGGTGTTGTTTGGTTTGGGAGTTTAGCAAGACCCATGTGCCGACATTTCCGCCAAGACAGCATCAGGAGTTGACTAGCAATATTACTTGAAGCAACACAGCAACGAACATTCATGATGATGACATTGCTGAGCTATGAGGTCAAGTGGATATAACAGTCATCTAATTAACAGCCACTGACTGTGCTGCACCGGTAGCTACAGCCACAGCCGACTACCTGTCATTACATCGCACAAACACAAGCTGACGTCCGGATGGAATACGTCACCTTCGGTTCACCACCAATCTCACTTGAACTTGCTGTTGTGGAACCAGAGCTGCAGCAGACTGTTGACGTAGCAGGTGGCGCCGAGGTTCTTGAGGCCGGCCGGCACGAGGGGCGGCCGTATGTCCGGCTCCTGATCGGCGGCCGAGAACAATCGCGTCTCGTCACTCGCCTGCAGCCACTCCTGCTCGCCCAGGCCGGAGATACAGAGCGGCTGGTGCTGGCAGTTCCTCCTGTCAGCGCCGGACCGCAACCGGGTCAGAGACACACCAGACCCAGGCCGGAGATACAGAGACACACCAGACCCAGGCCGGAGATACAGAGACACACCAGACCCAGGCCGGAGATACAGAGACACATCAGACCCAGGCCGGAGATACAGAGATACACCAGACCCAGGCCGGAGATAGAGACACACCAGACCCAGGCCGGAGATACAGAGACACACCAGACCCAGGCCGGAGATACAGAAACACACCAGACCCAGGCCGGAGATACAGAGACACACCAGACCCAGGCCGGAGATACAGAGATACACCAGACCCAGGCCGGAGATAGAGACACACCAGACCCAGGCCGGAGATAGAGACACACCAGACCCAGGCCGGAGATAGAGACACACCAGACCCAGGCCGGAGATACAGAGACACACCAGACCCAGGCCGGAGATAGAGACACACCAGACCCAGGCCGGAGATAGAGACACACCAGACCCAGGCCGGAGATACAGAGATACACCAGACCCAGGCCGGAGATACAGAGACACACCAGACCCAGGCCGGAGATAGAGACACACCAGACCCAGGCCGGAGATACAGAGACACACCAGACCCAGGCCGGAGATAGAGACACACCAGACCCAGGCCGGAGATACAGAGACACACCAGACCCAGGCCGGAGATAGAGACACACCAGACCCAGGCCGGAGATACAGAGACACACCAGACCCAGGCCGGAGATAGAGACACACCAGACCCAGGCCGGAGATACAGAGACACACCAGACCCAGGCCGGAGATACAGAGACACACCAGACCCAGGCCGGAGATACAGAGACACACCAGACCCAGGCCGGAGATAGAGACACACCAGACCCAGGCCGGAGATACAGAGACACACCAGACCCAGGCCGGAGATACAGAGATACACCAGACCCAGGCCGGAGATACAGAGACACACCAGACCCAGGCAGGAGATACAGAGACACACCAGACCCAGGCCGGAGATACAGAGACACACCAGACCCAGGCCGGAGATAGAGACACACCAGACCCAGGCCGGAGATACAGAGATACACCAGACCCAGGCCGGAGATAGAGACACACCAGACCCAGGCCGGAGATACAGAGACACACCAGACCCAGGCCGGAGATAGAGACACACCAGACCCAGGCCGGAGATACAGAGACACACCAGACCCAGGCCGGAGATAGAGACACACCAGACCCAGGCCGGAGATACAGAGATACACCAGACCCAGGCCGGATATGTGCCGAACCGGCCATAGTCGCGCCAGATACAGAGACACACCAGACCTAGGCCGGAGATAGAGACACACCAGACCCAGGCCGGAGATACAGAGACACACCAGACCCAGGCCGGAGATACAGAGATACACCAGACCCAG
>JAOTOM010004342.1:125000-268586 GCA_034440615.1 Ashinkailepas kermadecensis | reverse complement strand
GTAGGAGGGGTAGAGTAGCAGAGTGACCGGTCTGGCGGCCATTGTGCCTGCCACAACAGCACGGCCGGCTCCGTAGCCCCGGCAGGAGCCGTCTGTGCATGCTCGGGAGTGGCTCCGATAGGAGTTAATGTGCTCCAAGGCTTCGAGCCTGGTTTTGGGATTGTGTTTCTGTATCTCGTGTTTCCCCAGCCGGCGACACGTCGACTGGAAACGGGTCGGTTCCCACGCTGGGATGCGCAAGCGGTTCACTCGCGCAGCGGCCGGCTGTGACAAATGAGGTCATGCAGAAGCGATCGGACGCAAAATGTCCGCCGCTTGTCATCTCTTAGTCCGCTAAAAGGGCTAACACGCGATGGGAGACACCTCATCGCACGCGGGATGCGTCCAGTGGTTTAACGACATGCCTGAGTCCTGATGCGTTTGCCTGTTGGCGCCTGTCGCCAATAACGGCTTCGCCTGAGAGCCTCCACCGTCACTCACAGTAGGCAGCCGTGGCAATCGCGGAGCAGCGTAATGCACTGCTTCCAGTTGGCGGTTACTGAAACAACTTACACCATCGTACACCAAGCAGACATAGTCAAGCTTGGAACGAATGAAAGAACGATGAAGCAATAACAATGCTGCCCTATCCGCTCCTTATTCTGCTTGTGAAGTACACTTTCTACTCTGTGCATAGCCATGAGACATCTATCTTGTTATGTGCTCAAATGTTGCTTATATGCTAGTCGAGAATCAATTTTGACACGAAAAAAAACCCAGAAAATGGGTGGATGTGCATGGACTCGCCACATAGATATATGTGGCGAGTATATGCACTCGCCACATATGTGCATGGACTTGCCACATAGATATATGTGGCGAGTATATGCACTCGCCACATATGTGCATGGACTTGCCGCATATATATATGTGCCGAGTATATGCACTCGCCACATATGTGCATGGACTTGCCGCATATATATATGTGCCGAGTATATGCACTCGCCACATATGTGCATGGACTTGCCACATAGATATATGTGCCGAGTATATGCACCCGCCACATATGTGCATGGACTTGCCACATAGATATATGTGCCGAGTATATGCACTCGCCACATATGTGCATGGACTTGCCACATAGATATATGTGCCGAGTATATGCACTCGCCACATATGTGCATGGACTTGCCACATAGATATATGTGCCGAGTATATGCACTCGCCACATATGTGCATGGACTTGCCACATAGATATATGTGCCGAGTATATGCACTCGCCACATATGTGCATGGACTTGCCACATAGATATATGTGCCGAGTATATGCACTCGCCACATATGTGCATGGACTTGCCACATAGATATATGTGGCGAGTATATGCACTCGCCACATATGTGCATGGACTTGCCTCTCGCAAACTTTCATGCCTTGACAGTGGACAATACAGGCGGCGTTTGCAATATCATATAGCATCCGCTGTCCAAGTATAAAACCCAAGCCCAGCATCGGTGGTGGCTCAGCTCTCTGGGCGGCAACAGCTATTTGCAGCTGTCGCTCCACGAATGTCAATCGCGACGTACATGCCAGCTGACCAGATAACAATGCCAACGACAAACACCGATCGGCCGGTATTCCGCGACAGTCCATTTTCTAGTCATTTATCGTCATTGCAAACAGAGCAACACTAAGACCACTGCCTTGCGGCACACCAGTTGCCTGAGTAAATATTCGTGGGAATTGGCTTCCAATGCGAACACTGAAGAAATGTTCCGTCAGGAAACTTTTAGCAAATGTTCTCATAGTTCCAAGAGTGCCACCCTCCCACCGCCTCAACAGTACACGATAACGCCGCATAATATCTGAAGCGCCCTCGATATCAAGGAAAACTGCTCCCACGTGTCGATATTGCACAAAATTATATTAAATATTACCATCGCGATATTTAAGCGCAAGATGAGCTTAGCACAGTGTTGGAAGAATGCATCGCGGTATCTAAGCGCACGGCAAGCGTATCACCGTGCTGAAGGCAGCTTGTGAGGTCATGACCTTGGCGTGGTTCTCAATCGCAAGCGAACGTTCACATTCCATGCACCGTGCATCATGAAACGGGCGAACAGAGCTTTGGGCGTGCTCGTTTCAGACTAGCGGTCGAAGAGCCAACCGGAGCCAATGTGCAATGCTCATAGCATACTTTGCAAACGTCAAGCCAAGCTGGCCGCCACCTCCACTCTGCACACCATACCCCACTGCTGCACCGTCCGGACCACACAGTCTCGACTGGGACCGAGTGCGGGACCCGGGCAGATGGTCTCGTCCCGACCGGAGCAGCGCCGCCGCCGCGGCGACAAATCTCTGCCCAGCCGAGAGCGGGCCGCCGCCGACTGTGACCGCCGCCGCGCCGTGGGCGGAGCAGCGCGCACTTCGCCACGCCGACTCCGACGAATCCGCACCATCTGCCGCCATCGACGGCCGTGACGTCACCGCGCCGGCGCGGTGACGTCACACCGGCGTGGGCGCGCGCGCTCCGCGTGGCCGCCGCGTCTCCGGTGACGTCACACGCGTCGCCGGCACGTGCGGGCGCCGATTTACGGCGGCGTTGCGTGTGTGACGTCAGGCCGGTCCGGCACGGCCGCGGCTGCGGCAGTGGCTGCGGCTGCGGCTGCGGCTGCGGCCGGCCGGCCACCGCCGCTGGACCGCGTCGCAGGGCCGCGCCGCCGACGCCGAGGTGCGCCGTCTAATTGCCGGGCTGCGGCGCGCCGACCGTAATGAACACGGCCGTACGAAATTGCAAATCTGCTTTACGAGGTGGCCGACCCGACCGGTGAGAAAGCGCGCCGCCGTCCCGACATGCGGCCGGACTTGACGGACTGACACAGCCTCGGACACACCCGCGGGCGGACAAGCGGACACAGCCTCGGACACACCCGCGGGCGGACAGGCGGACACAGCCTCGGACACACCCGCGGGCGGACAGGAGGACACAGCCTCGGACACACCGGCGGGCGGACAGACGGACACAGCCTCGGACACACCCGCGGGCGGACAGGCGGACACAGCCTCGGACACACCCACGGGCGGACAGGCGGACACAGCCTCGGACACACCCGCGGGCGGACAGACGGACACAGACTCGGGCGGACAGACGGACACAGACTCGGGCGGACAGTCGGACACACCAGCGGGCGGACAGTCGGACACTCTTCAGGCGGACATACGGACACACCCGCGGCCGGACAGACGGACATACTCTCGGGCGGACAGAGGGATACAGTGGCTCAGCGACAAGAGGGGACAGGAGGAGAATGCAGGCGGCAGGAGGTGTTGTATGGATGGAGGTGATTTCGAAACGGGCATCCCCATACACTGAAAATTATTCACCATCCGGGATAGCTCCTCACACTCTAAGACAACTCCTCACAATCTGAGACAGCTCCTCACAATCTGAGACAGGTTCTTCTCACATAATGAGTTAGCTCACCACACTCTAAGATAGCTACTCACACTTTGAGGTAATTGCTCGCACTCTGAGATGGATTATACGCAGGGCAGGACGATGTAACGGACACCCGTGCTTCTGCAGTGTTGAACCCCCACCACGCATTAACACCGGCTATGCTTATGGCAGACCATCCTCGAGTTTTGCGACGTCGAAGTCAGCTGGCGGCCGTCGGCGGCACAAACTCGACCACGGGCCAGGATAATACTGCTGACCACGGGCCAGGATAATACTGCTGACCACGGGCCAGGATAATACTGCTCTTGCTGCGATCTCGCCGTGATTTCAAGGAGGCTGTGACAACACAAGCCAGACCAGCACACGGACCAAGCTGAACCTGCTGGCCACCTGCAGGCAGCACGAGAAGCGGCACCGGGCGGACGGGCACCACCGTCCTTGTCCTCATCATCTTCCTCCGGGACGAGGCACCAAGGCATCGAGGTGTCGCCCGGCGGAGGCAGCACTGTCCGGACAGAAGTAACTGGACAGTGCTGTTCTGAGGACTCGCCGTTGTCCGGACAAACCGTCGCCAACACCAATACCGGCGGACGGGATCTGACGGACTCCGTCCTGACAGACTGAACAAAGCTGTCCGCACAGCTCTGCACCATTCGTACTTTCCGCACGTGCAAAACCGCGCCGAGCGACACGCCTACAACTACCACAAACTGCAGACTTTCCGACTATCCCAAAAGCGTGATAGCGCGCCGGCAGGCGGTGTCATCACCTGACCTTTTGCCACTTCCCGACCCTGCCAACTGGGTCGTGATCGACACGCTCACCCTGATGACGTCACACCTGACCTGACCTGACCTGACCTGACCTGATGCCGGCACTTCTGCCGGTGCCACATGTGCTCGCTGTGCTGTGAGCGACAAGAGGAGTCTACATCCCGCGGTGGCGGGAGTCTACATCGTGGCCGGGAGTCTACATCCCGCGGTGGCGGGAGTCTACATCAGGGCCGTGAGTCTACATCCCGCGGTGGCGGGAGTCTACATCCCGCGGTGGTGGGAGTCTACATCCTGCGGTGGCGGGAGTCTACATCAGGGCCGTGAGTCTACATCCCGCGGTGGCGGGAGTCTACATCCCGCGGTGGCGGGAGTCTACATCCCGCGGTGGTAGGAGTCTACATCCCGCGGTGGCGGGAGTCTACATCCCGCGGTGGCGGGAGTCTATATCCCGCGGTGGCGGGAGTCTACATCTCGCGGTGGCGGGAGTCTACATCCCGCGGTGGCGGGAGTCTACATCGCGCGGTGGCGGGAGTCTACATCCCGCGGTAGCGCTCTTGACAAATGACGGCACTTGCAGGGCCTCATATACGACTGTGGGGATCTTGTCGAATAACTGATTACAGCTGCATCAGAGCGTGACAACAAGAAACACGCCTGCACCGTGCCGCCCCCTTAGCGAACTGCCGCAGTACATTAGCATAGCGCAATGAGTGTCAAAGCAGCGATGACTCGGACTTGCTTGCCTCAGTTGCCATACAGTTACGTAATTAATCTTGTACTCCGTTCTATTATGTCATGTCATGTTGTGTTGTGTTGTGCTGTGTTGTGTTGTGTTGTGTTGTGTTGTGTTGTGTTGTGTTGTGTTGTGTTGTGTTGTGTTGTGTTTGTTGTATTGTGATGTGTTGTGTTGTGTTGTGTTGTGCTGTGCTATGCTGTGTTGTGTTGTGTTGTGTTGTGTTGTGTTGTGTTGTGTTGTATTGGGTTGTGCTGTGCTGTGCTGTGCTGTGCTGTGTTGTGCTGTGTTGTGTTGTGTTGTGTTGTGTTGTGTTGTGTTGTGTTGTGTTGTGTTGTATCGTGTCGTATTGCGTTTTGCTGTGTTGTGTTCTGCCCTGTGCCGTTCTGTTCTGTTTTGTTCTGTTGTGTTCTGTTGTGTTCTGTTGTGTTCTGTTGTGTTCTGTTGTGTTCTGTTGTGTTCTGTTCTGTCCTGTCCTGTCCTGTCCTGTCCTGTTCTGTCCTGTCCTGTTCTGTTCTGCTCTGTTCTTCCTCCTGCCCCATTTGTCGCCGGTCTCCTTTATCCGGCCGTACCGAGCGCTGTCTCCTGTCTCCTGTCTCCTGTCTCCTGTCTCCAGGCGCACACGACAGACGCCGGCAGGGCCGCCGCCGCCGCCGCCGCACCGGCGCGCGGCTTTTTTCGGTGAAATTTCCTCGGTGGCGGCCAGGTGGTCGCAGCCGGGTCAAAATTGCTTCATTACCGGCCGATCGATCTGCTGCGGCGGCGGCGCACCCCTTCCGCCGGCGGCGTTCACGGCGCGTTCGTCGGCCGGCGTACGGTGATCGCTGGCCGGTGGCGATCTCTGGCGCACACGGTGAGAGGGCAGCGGTGGCCGCGTGCACGGACACAGGCAGACAGCCAGGTGGGCCCACAGACACACGTGCGTGTATATCGACACGTAGGCAGGCATGTACAGGAATGGACAGGCAGACGGATAACCAGATGGTTAGACATAGATATGCTGACACATGGACATACAATACAGCCAGACATACGGTCAGACAGACGACGGGCAGACATGGAGATAAGCATACCGACGGAATGGCATACAGATAGATAGACAGAAAACAGACACAGATATGCAGACAGACAGACGGACAGATAGACAACAGACAAGCAAAGAGGCAGACAGATAGACAGACATACAGACGACGGGCACACGTAGCGACAAGTATGCAGACGGAATGGCATACACACATAGACAGACAGACATGCAGCTATGCAGACAGACAGACAGACAGACAGACAGACAGACAGACCAGAGAGACAGACTGACAGACAGACAAACAAACAGAAGCATATGTACAGACAGGTAGACAGACAGACATACTTACCTGGATGGATAAACACACGCTTAGCTCATTCAAACGCTCACGTCCGTGCCCATACACTCGTGTACCACTCGGACACACACCTGACCGCGCTCAGGTGCACGACAAGGTGCACCAGGTACACCAGGCACGACCAGGTACGACCAGGTACGCGAGCTACACGCTTTACTCGCGCCACATACCACAAGCGTTAATCAACCCTAGCCGACCGCCGCACACAGGCGGCTGGCAGACACACATACGGCCCGGCTATTAGTGTAATGACGTGCCCGCTCTGGTCGGCCGTGAGCCGCCTACAGCCGACCGACGAGCACTTTTAATTTCCCATCTGACGTCGAAAATCAAGCCCGATTGCAAAAACCCAGATGAGCTCCAGTCGGCAGTCAAAGAAGTGCTGAAAGTGCGCAAAAACTGTCTCGGCGGCTGCGGCCGACGGCGGCGGTCGCCTGGAGTTCGGGAGCCACCTGGAGTCTGGTGGTTACCTGGAGTCTAGTGGTCGCCTGGAGCCCAGAAGACACCTGGAGTCTGGTGGTCACCTGGGGCCCGGTGGTCACCTGGAGCCCGGTGTGGTCACCTGGAGCCTGGTGGTCACCTGGAGCCCGGTGGTCACCTGGAGGGTCTGGTAGTCTGGGGGCCACCTGGAGTCTGGGGTCACCTGGAGCCCGGGGCCCACCTGGAGTCTGGGGCCATCTGGAGACCGGGGGCCACCTGAAGCCCGGTTGTCACGAATCACGAGACCAGATAATGACTGGGAGCGTATTGCAGGTGTGCAACAGAGCCCTTCTGGGCTGTGCTGCAGACTCCCAGATGGATGGATCTCTGTCCTGTAGAAATGATTCCGGCTGGCTCTTGTTTCCGCCACGAGGCTCGAATCCAGCACTGTCAGTCAACGCAGACCAACCGGACGGTGAGCCCGCCTCGTATCGCATCGCCGCTCAGGATAGTCAATACCGCGTGATTGATTGATGCGTTGTTTTCCGTCTGCGCCCGATCCTGCTTCACGCGGGTGCATGCTGGCAGGCGTGGCAGGCAGGAATGTCGGAGAACCTCCAGGCCCGACGACGGCGCGCACGCCGCTGCGTGCACTGCCACTTCCAATTTCCTCGCGCGCAGAACGTCAGACTGGTGGGAATGTGGAGCTTAAGCTCTCGGCAGCCGCTCGCCGGCGCACTGAGCCGCGCCACCGAGCGCGGATGTGGCCGTGATGTGTCGGGGATCAGGGCGTCCAAGGGGCCACTCCCTGGCGACCCCAGCTCAGTATCTTTAGTGTCGGATATGGCCATGATGTGTCGGGGATCAGGGCGTCCAAGGGGCCACTCCCTGGCGACCCCAGCTCAGTATCTTTAGTGTCGGATATGGCCATGATGTGTCGGGGATCAGGGCGTCCAAGGGGCCACTCCCTGGCGACCCCAGCTCAGTATCTTTAGTGTCGGATGTGTCCATGATGTGTCGGGGATCAGGGCGTCCAAGGGGCCACTCCCTGGCGACCCCAGCTCAGTATCTTTAGTGTCGGATATGGCCATGATGTGTCGGGGATCAGAGCGTCCAAGGGGCCACTCCCTGGCGACCCCAGCTCAGTATCTTTAGTATCGGATATGGCCATGATGTGTCGAGGATCAGGGCGTCCAAGGGGCCACTCCCTGGCGACCCCAGCTCAGTATCTTCAGTGTCGGATATGGCCATGATGTGTCGGGGATCAGGGCGTCCAAGGGGCCACTCCCTGGCGACCCCAGCTCAGTATCTTCAGTGTCGGATATGGCCATGATGTGCCGGGTCCCAGCGTGCCCACACCCACCGCTCGCTGCTGTGGTGCTAGCAATATATATATATATATATATATATATATATATATATATATATATATATATATATATATATATATATATATATATATATATATATATATATATATATATCTATATATATATATTGTACATTGCTGTTGCCGGCCATGAGTCAATCACTCAGAATACTGTCCCGTGGATATATTTTGCGCTCAATACTCAGCGCCTTATCTTATTGGACGAGTTGCATTCAAAACATGGATGGGGAAATTCAGTGACGCGTGTAGTAATTAGCGGTTCAAGGTCAAGTGGATGCCTTCGTTTACATTTTCGAACTAATGTACGCCAAGTGCGTGATCGTATATTTCACTTGCCAGCAATACCAATCAGTCACTGGATTAGCCACTGGATTACCCACTGGATCGGTCTGTAATGCGGCAGGTAAGTCGCTGGTCTCGGCGTAATTACCCCAAAAGTACGCATCGTGTTGGCTACTGAGGACGAAAGTGCAACTCACTTTTTATGTTTTTTTTTGTGTGAACAATACAAGGATTACTCTCAAACCAGAGGCCGGCTCACGGTCTTAAGAGACTACTTCTTGTCCTACATGAGTAGTGGGATACAATGGTTCCACCAGTTCCCTTCACACACCGCACACACGCACACACCACCACCACCCCGTGATGTTTCATGTGTTTGCCTTTGCTTGCATGCATGCAAGCATACACTAATTTATGCACAGTCCCCATTCTCAAGCAGTGTCACTCTACAGTTGGCACATAGCATTGTAAGTGCAAAGCGTGGTAACAAGCAGTGAAGAGTAATGTCAACAATAAATACACCGTCCTAGAATATTGAAAGCATTCGCATAGCGTGTATCCGCGCATTCCATAGCAGGACATGTCGTAGCATGAAAGAATGTCATAGTATGGCAGCATGTCATGGCATGACAACATGCCATGTCATGACAGCATGCCATATCATGACAGCATAACATTGCAGGGCAGCATGCCATGGCATAACAGCATGACAGTTTGACAGCATGGCATAACACGACAGAATGTCAGCATGTCATACCATGACAGCGCATGGCAGCATGCCATAGGATGACACCACATGTCAGCATGACATGGCATACGCTTGCCCGCCATTGTTTCGCCCCACAATGGTCTCAGACGTCCAAACTACTGGGTGTCGTGGGTTTGTGTTGTGGAAGCGCACACTGCACACTTATTAGGTGGTTGTGTGATGCTTTTTTCGGGCACAGTTGATGACATACCGTTGTAATGTGTACAACTAAAATGTATGACGGGTTTAACTCATGTGGAATATCTCCATGCCGCTGCTTCCTTACGAGGATATGCTCGCACAAACTATCATTTTGCACCCATTTGAGTTGTGTTGAGTTGTGTTGAGTTGTGCACCCACATGTGCCGCATACGGAATGGATCGATTGAGTAGCACCTTAATAATTTGTTTTAATGGCATCCTCTGACACGACATGACTAGCGTGGATAAGTTCCAGCACCATACGTTTACATTTCACGGTAAGGTGGTCTATAAATGGTTGGAATGTGAGGTATTGATGAATAACTAGCCCTATGTTTGTACGGCTGGAGTTCATCCACCCGAGTGTCGCCTGCACGGAACGTAACCTTTGGGACCTGACGAAGCATTGTCTGTGTCCCTAGTGCTACGACTTGAACCATTTATGACGCTAAGTTGTCTTAACGAACCCCTGACGTCTCAACATAATGCGGTAGTTAATTCGCCATGAGCACACTATCGTCGAATGGACTATGAGCACACGTGCCAAAGCGCCCGTCGAAAATTGCGGCGCTAATACAGTATTTTCCGACTTGATCACTAAACTTACCCACCTGCGATCACAACGATTGCGTTTTTATTTTAACCACTCAATGCAGTTTGTTTTGGTAAAACCAGTCGCGGAAAGCACGCGGTTGAATTGCATGAAGCACTCACGGAGATAGAAAAAACCTTTCCACCCATAATTCCACGAAGAAAATCTGCAACCTCGTCCTGCAAAAACCGGCAGCATGTGCATTGCAGCTCGCCATGTCACCAACGACGGTCAGAAACTACGCCAACGCCACGCCATAGCCCGATCTTCGCAGAACGACAAGCGCGACCGGATGGATTTACTTTGTATCTGTGGCACGAAGTTGACCGTCAAATTTAACTCACGCTGACCATCAGCTATAACCGAGGCTGTCATGTGAACATGTTAAGATGAAAATAATCAACTATTCAGTACCGGTAAACATATTTGGTAAAGCTGGTGGATAAAACTCTGAAATCGCAAAGTTGGATAAATGTCATTCCATGCCTAAAAATATAGCAAGAGCGTTGGTATCGCAACAAACAGTTTTTTTTTATCTCGTCCGAGAACTCATTTATATTGCGCACTTACTTTGCCTCTCCCTACGTAACGTATTGTGCTGGTTTCGGGGGAGTAATTGCAGCACTCACGTTGGCCAACCGGTTACCCTAGAACCGAGCAATTCTGCTACGTGAAAAAGGTGAGTTGAAAGAAGCAAAATTTAGTCATGTGTGCATGTGTGTTGAATTTGCCCAGCCTGCCACCGTGTTGGTGACATAGAAATATGTTCATGCAACGGCCTCCTGATATCCCAGCTGAACACTACACCAGCCAGCCAAGAACATGCATCATGCACTCATCTTTCGCTGGCATGTCTCAACTCACCTCACCAACACCCAGGAACGCCCTTGCGTCCAGCACTGTCTCGCCCGCCCCGCTCTTATCCCCGCCGACCCCCTCACAAAACACTCAAACGGCTCTATCGTCCGCCGAGCGGCCGCCTGCCAACCGACCACTCTTGTCCTATTAAAAATGCCAATTAGTGACAAATCTGCACCCGCCTCAAGTACTGGACAAACACGGGTGTCAGTGACAGCCTGTGTCAACAGTCGCCCACTCGGCGTCGGTGCATAATTTATGCGCGCCGGATCGATTGGTCGGGTCAGATGGTATCTAGCTTTATGCCTCATCCCTATTGATCAGTATGCGGTGGCTGGCAATTACCGACTCCAACCGGCCGGAGGTCCGCCCAGTGCGACGGCAATCCCCGCTCAGGCAGTACCGTCGGTAATCCCCACCGCGGTCAGACAATCCCCACCATTGTCAGTAATCTTCACCCAGGTCAGACAATACGCACCCCGGTCAGACAATCCCCACCACGGTCAGTAAATTTTCACCCAGGTCAGACAATGCGCACCCCGGTCAGACAATCCTCACCCCGGTCAGACAATCCTCACCCCGGTCAGTCGATCCCCACCCAGTCAGATAATCCCCACCACGGTCAGACGATCCTCACCCAGGTCAGACAACCCTCACCCAGGTCAGATAATACGCACTCCGGTTAGACAATCCCCACCACTGTCAGACAATCCTCACCCCGGTCAGATAATCCCCACCACGGTCAGACGATCCTCACCCAGGTCAGACAACCCTCACCCCGGTCAGACAATACGCACTCCGGTTAGACAATCTTCACCCCGGTCAGACAATCCTCACCCCGGTCAGACAATCCTCACCCCGGTCAGTCGATCCCCACCCAGTCAGATAATCCTCACCACGGTCAGACGATCCTCACCCAGGTCAGTCGATCCCCACCCAGTCAGATAATCCCCACCACGGTCAGACAATCCTCACCCAGGTCAGACAATCCTCACCCCGGTCAGTCGATCCCCACCCAGTCAGATAATCCCCACCACGGTCAGACGATCCTCATCCAGGTCAGACAATCCCCACCACGGTCAGTCAGATAATCCCACCACGGTCAGACAATCCTCACCTTGATCAGACAATCCCCACCACGATCAGATAATCCCGTCTTGGGGGGGGGGGGCATTGGGAATGGTCAGCAGTGGCTTGGACAGGCGAGCACCGCTCAGTCATTCCCACCGCGGCCGGTGGGAATGACTGAGCGGTAGCGGCAGCTTTTAAAAAGCTTTACTTTTTAGCAACAAGCTTTACTTTTTAGTAAAGTCCCGGTTCAGCTTACGACCCTGCTTCTTTCGACTGTAATATCGATGGGTCCGAGACCGCTACCCACCCTGTTTACAGGTTCCAGTTCCCAGTGATCCCCACGTGTCCAATTAGGTCTGCGTGCCACTCGGTGCCCGATGCGTTCCACTCCTGCGGCCGGCTGTGTCCCTCGTGTCTCATTGGGGCTCCCTTAGTGATGAATCGCAAGGTGAATTAGAAACGCCCAGCTCGCCAGAGGTGGAGAGACTGCAGACTATTCCAGGTGGGTCCTGTCAGGGTTCACGTTAATTCTCGCGCCGCACTACCAAGCGCCAAGACGTTCAAATATACCAAGGCATTCCGCTGGCCGCCCGGGACGAGTCGCGTGCCCAGTTGGTCCTCAAGGTCCCGCTGGGCTTCAGATGAACCAACGTGACCCACTCGTCCCCTGCAGGTGTAAGGTCGTACCCAAAAGCGATGCCTGGGTCGTAAGGGCGTCTCGGCGCATAGTCCGATAGTGGGTGCTTCGGCCTGCGGCGTATATTTGACAGGGTGCCTATACTTTCGGCTGGTTATTCGATGGAGTTCTTCTCCGACCCATGGCTGACTCTTGGACAAGACATGGCCCCGTGCGTGACGTGCCGTGACGTCACGTCACGTCACGTCACGTCACGTCACGTGTGGTTGCGGTCGCATCAGAGCGATCCTTGACAACATTGGACACGATGATGATAGAAAATCGAGCACTATCTTGAGGTAGCATAGCAAAAGCTACCATTCAGACTGGGTTCACCACACGCTCCCGCGTGTCCATCACACGGCACATCCTACGAGATCACATCTGACAAGTTTGACCCCCCTCCAGCGCGCACAGCGCCCCTCCAAACCAAAGTTGACCGTCAAGCAGTAACGATGTCGTGCGTGAATCAGTGAGTCTGACAGGACTAAGCTGAGGATGTGGTGGCGGTTGATGATTGATGGTTGATGGTTGTGGTTGATGGCTGTGGTTGTGGTTGATGATTGGTGGTTGATGGTTGATGGTTGTGGTTGTGGTTGATGGTTGTGGTTGTGGTTGATGGTTGATGGCTGATGGTTGATGGATGATGATTGCTGATTCACGGTTGATGGTTGATGGTTGATGATTGATGCTTGATGGTTGATTGTTAATGTTTGATGGTTGATGGTTGATGGTTGATGGTTGATGGTTGATGGTTGATGGTTGATGGTTGATGGTTGATGGATGGTTGGATTTACGGCGCGCCGACTGTTGCGGGTGATTTGGCTTAAGGCGTTGCCAACCTCTCACGTCGATGGTTGCGGACGAAGAGTAGCGACAGACGGGACTCGAACCCACAACCTTTCGGTTGGGAGACGGACACCTTACCCCAGGAGTGGGTGGCCGTCCACTGAGCCGCGGAGGCAGGTGCGAGCGACCACCCCCTTCTCGCTTCACGCGGCCTGGCTGCCGCTAATGACCACCAGCGCAGACCGCAGGCCACCAGCAGACGATTTATGCGCCGCCACCCCTTTCGTTCGCGTCCGCGTGCAGGGCACAGTCGGCGGCGTTGTGGCGCAGGACGATGGTCGGCGGCAGAGCCGACGCGCTGGTGGTGGTGCCGTCGCCGGTGGTGCTGGTGCGCCGGAGGTGGTGACTGGTGCGGCCGCCCAGGCGGCGCCGGCCGCCGCCCAGCCGGCTGGCGACGAGATTGGCACTCGCGCGGGTCATCGATTGGCCGAGAGAGGAGGAGGGGCCACACCCGGCGGCGGCCGCGGAGAATTATCATGTCGGCCGGCCGAGGCAGATCAATACGCTGTACCTGGCTCAGAGTGGCCCGCCACCTCCGCGGCACCGCCACCTCGTCCTCGGCCGACCTCCACGAGCACAAAGACCACGAACAAGTCCGCGTTCCAGGGACTCCCTGGAACTTCCAGGGACTGCGTCAATTCCGACCTCCCGGACAGAGACTTCGTCCAAATCCACGTCCCCGGGACTGCCACCACGTCATGTCAGACCTCCCCGGGGACATTCAAGTCTGACGTCCCGGGCACTGCCACCACATCACAGTCCGGTGTTCACGAGGCTATGTCTCTGCTCCAGTTGTTGGACTGTTTATTTGGGTTTTCTGGCGCTTCGGTTACGTGATCATTTAGCATCCATGGACTACGTCCAAGTCAGGAGCGGATGTAGAGGCATGCACGGGAGCACGTCCCCCATAGAAAGCTTCCTCTCATCCAACCGGAATAGGCGTCAATTCAGGAAGGCTCGAGTGCATATCGCCCGCTTAACTTTCTTTAAAAGTCAAAGTCGTTCTTTTCAAGGGAAAAGGCACCAATTAGTCACGACAAGGCTTCAGTAGCTTCAGCATGCTTGAGTGCACACACTGCTCAATGATTGTGTTTCCTCCTAGGGCGCCCCTCCGAGGAAATGTGCCCTTCCGGTGATACTTCCGGGATCTGCCTGGATCTGCCTGGATCTGCCTGGATCCTGGATCCTTTCTGGATCCAAGTGCGGCGTCAACGGGACAGGGAAAGCGTCCCGAAGTTCGGGCGTCCCAGGAACACTGGGATAATGTGCTGTGTAGTCTTAGACCCCGGGACTGACGGCGTGTTCAGCCGAGATGTGGCTCGCAATGTTCTTCACGCTGGGGACATGTTCGGGTGTTTTCAACGTCTGGAAACTAACTGACAAGTAATACCATCAAATCGAATATGGCAGAGAAGCTCGGAAGGTGATGTAGACACTGAACTTGATGACTCCCGATTGCCGGCACCTTTCACCTTGACTACATTTATACTGTTCCAGGGGGAATCTGGCAATAATGTGAAAGCGCATGAATTTTTAATGAGTGTTTGAGCTTCCACCTGCCTGACAACATTGCGAGCGCTAAAACTCTGAGCCGAACTGGAAAGATGGAACAGAACGCTGCTGATTTTGATGACGACGAGTGGAATCTCGGCTATTTTTATCATTGATACGGCAAATGGTGGACACGTAGCACGACAAGCCGTCGGCCATTTCCGGCAGCTCGTTACAATGGGGAATTCAGAGCGCATACTGGCCTTGCTGTGTCAGGCTACGTCAAGCCGTCTTTGTCGGCGAGTCCCAGAAACGATCCACCGGCTAATCGGGTCGCTGGCTCCGCGCGACACCCCGCCCCAAAGTAGGCCACTTCCGCCGACGGTGCCTGCCCTTCTTGGAGCGAGCACATTGGCGACTTTCAGACGGACTTTGTGAATTTAGTAGTCGTGTTCTGGCCTTGCCGGCCTTACCGCGGCCCTCCTCCGGCTGAGCCCGACTGCGGTGATCCCGAGACGGTAGCAAGCGCGCCTCGATGTGTAGTGGTGCGTCGGACTGCAAGCCGCCGAGTGGGGCTCCCGGCTTCCGGCTGCCAGTCAGGCTGCCGAGTGGGGCTCCCGGCTCCCGGCTGCCAGTCAGGCTGCCGATTGAGGCTTCCGGCTTCCGGCCGCCAGTCAGGCTACCGGCCGTGGCTCTCGGCTTCCGGCTGCCAGTTAGGCTGTCGAGTGAGGCTCCCGGCGGCCAGTCAGGCTGCCGAGTGAGGCTCCCGGCTCCCGGCTGCCGTCAGGCTACCGGCCGCGGCTCTCGGCTTCCGGCCGCCAATCGTCGACGGCGCTCAATAAGCAGGATCGGCAATATATCCGAGTCTATTGAGACGGCGTCGTATTGACTTTCGGCCCGCGGCGGCCCCCTGCTTTCAGGCTGGATCGTAAAAATCCGAAGTTGGTCGGCGGCGTCGAAAATGGCGCCGCCCTGTGCCAGGCGCCGTCATCGTCTCAGGGCGCGAGCAGTGGCGCGCTCAGGCGGCATCGCGGGGGCACCCTGTGCCAGGCGCAGCGTCACCACCCCAAACGCCGGCGCACAGGCGCCGTCAGCAGCACAATGAGCGTCGGCTCGTGTCGGAATTGAATGCACCACCAAATGCGAGCTCGGATGTCTTGGGCGACGTTGCTTCTTCACGTGCTGAAGCTTTGAAAATGGCGGCTGCCTGCACAGAGTACGTAAATCCGAGCAAGGTTATTCTAACGGTGAGCCTCCCAAGTTTAGTTGAAGAGAACTTGAGTGCCTTCCAGCTCATCACGACCAGCACAAAGTGGATATCCCGTATCAAAGCTATTGGAGGCCTATTCCAGGTTTGGCTCGATCATAATAGATGAATGATCTCATGAACAGGGCATGCTGATGAACATGCCGATGGACATGGTGATTGGGGCAGCCTTGCACTCCAGCCACATGCATTCTCCTCTCACAGTGCACGCCGAGTTCATCACCAGCAACCGGCTGAATATATAGTTTTACATGCTTGTGAGCTGAAAGCGACCCAGGAGTGATAGAGACGCATTATATCGCTATCTCAGACTGAATCCAAGCGAATTTGAATATTACCAACATGATAGCCGACGCCCATCAGGAACTGGTGGGAGTAGCGTGCGCCGTATACACATAATGAGTATGTAGGTAACTACTTACCTGGGCAAAAATGAAGCTACATGTGGAATACGTGGGTTGCTGAATGTGATTATTGGTAGTATATCAGCATGCTCATTGATTATAATGTGATTCTATTGATGTAGATTGCATGCAGGTTTGATGATGACTGGAAACTGATAAAACAAGGAATGAATCCAGCTCAAGCTACTTCTGCACGTGCTTGACATTAACGGGCCTACGAGACTGAGCATGACAATGTAGTTAGTAATTAGTGGCATCACACATTTTTCGGACAGTTAAAAAGACCCAGCTTCACCTAATTCCAACATTTTAGTACGTAAAGTTATTGGTGGGAAGCAGAAGGAAATGTGATTATTTTTCTTCCATTTTCGTTTCCAAGACAAAAGTTGGAGAGTGAATTCATTATTCAATCCGTACCCGTTTATCCTCAGCAAATTTGATCTATTCCCATCCTTTCCTTATCGTTATGCTCCACGAAGTTAAATCGACATCAGTTTGGACCGATTGCAAAGGATCTGCCATAAAGTTTCACTACATTTGCTTTGCTAGTTCCCATTTTAGGATATTTCAGGAAATGGTCTTGATAATCTGCTGCCACATCAGTCAAAATAGAGCCTGAACGTATCAGGAAAGCACGAGCTTTTGACCATCAAGCGAAACAAACTGCATGTGGGATTAAAAGTCAGGTGCCTCTCTGAGCAGCTGTCTTTCCTTTATTCTCAACTAATGTAGCTTCTTCTGAAGGCACCGCAGTGGTCAATATAGTGCGGAATTGTACTGAACAGCACATTATTGGCTTCCACTCTTCGGGAAATAATTTTCTTACCGTTCATATATGCACGTGACTAGGTAGCCGATTTTATCGCCTCTGATAATAGAATCATCATATATTGAGAGACTTCATATGCATCCAGATTGTTTGCTTAATTTTTACTTCGAATGTTTTGTTGTTTAACAACTTGAAAACGATTCCAATTTTGAGGGTGGTACTGACTACACATGCTTGGTGGAATCAAGTCAGCTGGATTCAAATGAAGCAGATGAAGCACCCACTTTGGAGGACAAAATATATCCGAATCGTCTTGATTGCTGTGGCTATGCAACGATGGTATCTTGGGCTTTGATTAATGGTGGAAGACTTTCATCTGAAAGTGAAGGCTAGCCCAGGCGTCTGGGCCCAAGGCTGGCTGATGATGCTGAGGAACAGATTTCAGAAATTCGAGCTGGGACAAGCAGAGCCTTCCCACAACTCGACGGTAAGCCGAGAATGTTACGCTTAGACCAGTATACCCGTACACCTGGCGCAAGAGGACTTAGGAACAAAAGCTCGGTCGGATCAAGCCTTTTTTTGGTCGTGAAAGCCTTCCAGTACATCAAGGGGAAGCCACAACGTCCGTTGCTTCAATGTCGGGACTTCTAGACCGGGTAATCTCCACAGTATCTTCGCTCAAGCCGATTTGTCGGATTATGGAGGCAAAACTCATGCTTGCTGGAGTGCTGCCCAAATGGCATGAGACTCAGCATGCAATATCATTGACCAAGCCTTCACTTCTTATGAGATGCAACGCACGGGAAACACCATCGATAACATAGTTCCCTGACACTGACGTGCACTGAGCACTGACACAGACTCTGACACTGACACTGACACTGACACTGACTCTGACTCTGACACTGGCACTGGCACTGACACTGACACTGACACTGACTCTGACACTGACACTGACACTGACTCTGACACTGACACTGACTCTGACACTGACACTGACTCCATAGCAGCACCCTAAACCAAGTTACCTGATTGTTTCCTGACGCAACATATCCTCCGACGCCGGGCGTCGGACAGCATCCCCTCATGAGAGTGACTAAGGTCCCTGGACAGGGCTGGATATCTCTCACGAAGCCAGTGGTTTCCGAGTCCATATTTTCGAGACATATTCTCAGATTGAATACAGAAAATGACAAATTAACATCAGCAGGATACCAAACCAGGGCCCAGCTCGACTCTTAGTGCGGCTCAAAGCAGCGGTGTGAGGCCCAGCTCGACTCCAGACCACCGTGTGAGGCCCAGCACGACTCCTAGTGCGGCTCAGACCACCGCGTGAGGCCCAGCTCGACTCCTTGTGCGGCTCAGACCACCGCGTAAGGCCCAGCTCGACTCTTAGTGCGGCTCAAAGCAGCGGTGTGAGGCCCAGCTCGACTCCAGACCACCGTGTGAGGCCCAGCACGACTCCTAGTGCGGCTCAGACCACCGCGTGAGGCCCAGCTCGACTCCTTGTGCGGCTCAGACCACCGCGTAAGGCCCAGCTCGACTCTTAGTGCGGCTCAAAGCAGCGGTGTGAGGCCCAGCTCGACTCCTGGCTCGACTGAGACCGGCGGTGTGAGACCCAGCGCACAGACGCTCCAGATCACATCTGGTCACCGACGTGCTCGCCCACTAATGAGCGACCGCCAGCACCAAACCGTACATCGGACCTGCGCTGCTCAGGCCTGCGGGCCCGTAATCAAATCAAAGTGTATAACCACCAAATAGGCTCTGGGTCAGACCGACGCACGCACGTGCGACAGCCGACCGCTGGCGTGGGTGGGCAGGGCCTTGCACGCGACAGAGCAGCCTGGGTGGGCCGCGCATGTCGACTTTCTCTCCGGGCAACTGCAGAGGGATAAATAACCAGGGAGAGAGACAACACAGAAACAGACTGAGGTAGTGGGGACAGACAGACATTGTTCTGTGTGGGGCATCACTTAGGTATTCTAGGTGCGCTTATTGTTTTCTGTGTGAACAACGTTGAGGTAGGACTCAGAAATGGAATGCTTAAATTTACTGACATCAAAGTGGCGGGGCTGGGCTAACAGTAGTGATGCATTTAGCAACATTCAGCCGAACGTACAGTACTTAAACAAGTAGGCTACCAAGTGGCAGATGTCTTTCGCCTATGGTGAGTGTAATGGCCTGGCTGACAAACGGTGGATGTCTTTCGCCTATGGTGAGTGTAATGCCATATATTTGGGGTCTGGAGGTAGGACATTTCGATATGCACTGGAAGGTAGTGAACTGGAGGCCATTTAAGATGGCAAATATTTAGGCTTGTTAGCTTCAAGGACAGAATATCAAAAATTAAATAAAAAAGAAATCAAATCTGAAAGCAGAACAAAAAAATCATGCAACTCAGCTAGGAACAGGGCGATTGGAATATTGCAATCATAAATTGGCCTGTCAATATTAAAGCAAGGAAGTTATAAAATGTACTTTGCCTAAGTGCGACCGCACATGGAATATTGCACATATGTCTGCAGCCCTTCCTTAAAAAGCAACACAGGTATGGCATAAAGAGTGTAGGGTCAAACTACCAGGATTATCAGTGGATTATCCTACAACGAGTACTGGGTAAAACCACTAGAATTATCAGTGAATTATCCTACAAAAAGTGTATGGTCAAACTACTAGAATTATCAGTGGATTATCCTACAAAGAGTGCCGGGTCAAGGTACTAGGATTGCCATTGGATTAGGCCATTTATAACATAGAAAGTGCTCAGTGCATAAGTATGAGCTTAGTCATGTTTTGGAGATGAAGGGTAGTATGATTGAACTGCTTAAGATAGTAAATGGGCTATATAATGTCTATTTGAATGAAGCTCTTCTATTCAGAACAAATTGTTGAGGGCCATCAATTCAAGTTCAACAAAACAAGGTGTATGGCATTTAAACGTCAACAAGTTCTCAGTTAAAGGTTGGTTGATCACTGAATAGGTTGCCTGACGATGTAGTAGCAGTCCCTGATGATGGAATGCATTTAAAATAGGGTGGAAATGCCTTTTGCGTCCAATCATCCTATTTCCTAACTCCAAGTTGTTCAGTATGGGGATGTAATTGCTATGCTACAGTCTATTCTGGCCACCTGGTGATGACCTTTAACCATACCTTCAAGTACTTATAGGTAGCGGAGTGCATTCCCCTAACAAC
Organism: Ashinkailepas kermadecensis; assembly: GCA_034440615.1. Taxonomy (NCBI): domain Eukaryota; kingdom Metazoa; phylum Arthropoda; class Thecostraca; family Neolepadidae; genus Ashinkailepas; species Ashinkailepas kermadecensis. Next base: position 248,046 of record JAOTOM010004342.1, on the reverse strand, counting down.
CTACATACAGGCTACAACCTAACAACCTAACAACCTAACAACCTACATACAGGCTAACGCTGCCACCGTGTATGACAGCAGAACATTCGCAACAGCAGCAGAGGAATCCAGAAGCCGACAATCCCCAAGGAGTCTCGCGCAATGCGTGCATGTTGTACCTCCCGGAGGAAATATCCCCCAACTCGTGCTTAACGCCGGGGCCCATCCCAACACACGGATACGGTGGAGGTGAGCCGGCGTCCATCGGGACCCCCCCCCAACTGTGTGTGGGGTGCCGATGTGGGTCGAGGGTGTTCGTGACCACGGAAGAACAAACATTACGGTCCAGCTCGACCGACCCAGGTTAAAAGGGTTAAGTGAGCCAAATTGTCAGTGGGCGACAAAAAAACCGGTGGCCCGGCAAAAAATGCGTAATGGAGTGAAAATCGTCCGACCGGGTGGTGCGCGCAGCACATATGGTAGCACATATGGTAGCCGACAATTAGTGGCATGTTCATTAGGCTGCCAGGATGGTGGCGAAATGGCTTCTGGGTGTCTGGCAGGGACGGGCCGGCCACCCTACCAGCAGGACCGGCGGACCACCAGAGCAGGACCGGCGGACCACCAGAGCAGGACCGACAGACCACCAGAGCAGGACCGGCAGACCACCAGAGCAGGACCGGCGGACCACCAGAGCAGGACCGGCGGACCACCAGAGCAGGACCGGCGGACCACCAGAGCAGGACTGACAGACCACCATATAAGACCGGTAGACCACTAGAGTAGAACCGGTGGGCCACTAGAGTTGGCATATCACCGGAGTAGGACCGGTGGGCCACTAGAAGATGATAGATCACCGTGGTATGACCGGTGGACCACTAGAATATGGCATATCACCGGAGTAGGACCGGTGGGCCACTAGAAGATGATAGATAACCGTGGTATGACCGGTGGACCACTAGAGTATGACAGATCACCGTGGTATGACCGGTGGACCACTATAGTATGACAGATCACCAGAATAGGACCGGTAGAGATCTCGTGGAGATAAAATCCGCCTACGGTAGCCGTTTCCTAAACACCACCGCAGCAGAGAGTGGCTCTGGTGGAGCTGAGGGCACATGTCTGGACATTTCCCAAACGCATTGCAAGTGGCAGGCTAGGTCAATGAAAAATATGTCGCATGGTTCGGTCCTTGCAACGTCTGCATAAATAACGAGTGTTCAGACTCTCTTTTTCAAACACATTTGGTTGTTCGGCGGCACAAATATGGTCTAAAAAGCGCACTAGGTTCTACACGGCGGGTGTTGTGACGATAGGGTTATGCGAGAGTAGCATTTATTCTTCCCTCGTCAAGGCACAGGGTTTATCTTCTGAGCTTAACCTGCACACAAAATATGAGTTTGTTTGATTGCTTAGAATACGCAGTATTTAATCCTTAATAATATGGCAAAATCGTTTCGTCAACAAAAAAAACTCTTATAATCCAGCAGGCAGGGGTCAAAAATATGCAGAACCTTCTCCAAAGTAACAACATCAGTATCCGATATTTCTCCATTTCAAATATGTTGCCCAAAAGGCCAATAAGCAACCCAAACTCTTTTGCATCGGTTCACACGACCGAATTCCAGGACCAAAAGTTGTCCATTTCAACAATTTACCGCACAAAAAACGATGCCCGCTAAAAATTTGCACTCGGAAAATATCACCGAATTTTCGCAATGCCATATGTCAGCGGGTCATTGCGAGGACTTCCCATTCGCCGTGGATTTCCTTTCGATCTCCAGATCTCGAGTTTTTTTTTCGGAAATTCGCATAACTGTGAGCCTTGCATTCATTTCATGAAATTGTACGAAGGTCGATTCTTAAATAGTGGAGAAGAGTCGCCCTATAAGAAAAAATCGCTCATGTCTTCTTCTTTTTTTTGCAAAAGTTCAAAAAAAACAATTGTTTTACTTATGATTTATTTTTTCAACAACCAGCAAAAAACATTCTAACATCGATTATCTTTAGTTTCTGAGTTTCCCTTTTGGAGAACACTTCTCCACGGTGGATAACTCACTTTGTGCATGCGAGTAGTGATGGGACTGGTTGAGCTGCCACTTTTGCTAGCACGTAATCCGAATGGAACTGATGCGTTATAAAAAGCTTTATGACGGACAAATAAGGACTGAGGCGTTGCCAGTTCTACTTTGAAGTTGTCTCGTATCAGCTATGCTCTCGCGCATTGAATTCTCCATTTTCGTGGGCTTCCTCCATATCTTCTCCAAAGTGGACTTTGTGACTTTGTGGGTTTTTTTACCCCTGCCAGCAGGTATGGATTACATCTACGACATAAAGGATTGACGTACATACCCGGGGTTGACAAGGGGGTGGCTTCCGAAGTCTGTAAATTTTGTAATCCTATCCTAGTTGATAGCGCATGACGGAAATATTTACGAATGTTTTTTGCACCCCAACTCTCAGAGACTGTCTTCACTGATAGTTTGCATGGCATCGAATGAGCTCGTGATATTTAAGTTATCAAATGTCATGCGATATTTGGGAACAAATGAGCCAGTGAATTGAGTGACATGTTACATGGACTTCGCGTACGAACATCGAACACAAACCAAGTAACGTACCGCCAGCAGTTGCTTTGTGAATGATATCAAGTGAGATGACCTAGCACCTGGAATTTATCTTGGGATTAAACAAGTTAGGAGGGATCTCGCAGCAACAAGACTTGTTTTTTGCAGACTTTAATCAAGACTTAAATATATGCCGTAATAAACGAGACCATGGCATTATGCCCAGTTGCATCATCTCAGCGAAACAGAAATGACGACGACCTCTAGCAGAGCAAAACAAAAAACGAGCTTGTCCGCAGCAGGCAGTAAAGCCTAATCCGAATTCCTCGGCAGGCACGCTCGCTTGGATAAATTTTGCTCTTAACGGCCCTTCCCACACATAATAATCCAACACGAAATTAATAACTGCATGTCGACTGTACTGCTGCTGGACGATAATCGAAGGACTCGGCTGTGGTGCCACAGCCACTTGCACCATCAAAGTCTATGCATTTCCCGCTGCATGGCACATCAGCACACATCGTTAAACTACAAGCTGAGTGCACCAAAACACGGCGAGCCACAGCATCCGCTCATCACCAGCCGCTCGCATTTCGTGCAGCAGGTATTGGAGACAGCACTGGGCGGCCCAACCGCGCGGTCTTGTTTCTGGTCGATGACGCTCATTTGACGCTATTGCCTTCCGCATCGGGCTGAACAAATTGTAAAAGAAAACACCTCGCAGTTGCCGGATGAGCTTCGGGTTGATCGCTACCGGAACTGCTGACGCTAGTACACTGAAACACGTGAGAAAAGCTGGGCTAAGCTACTTCGGCGTATTTTTGCATGAGCTGGGCGATAGCATGCCGCTAGTCTGGCTGGCGACACACATGACAGCTGTGCTGGCGACACAGCTGTCACAGATGTCGCACGATGTCGCAGATGTGACACAGATGTCGCACGTACTAGCTATGGCCCTCTCGCACTAGGTAGTCTGCTTGCTTGGCACGGACAGTGGTCCACTGCAGTCGGTAAATGACGTCAGCAAAGGACGCCAGCAAGAGCGGCACAGCCAGGAACTCATCGAACAAAACATCACTCCTGGGTGGAGGCTGAGACGTAAACTGATTGACGACACTCATTTTTAAAGCTAATAATGGTCACCGCAGAATGCGGCAAAAATATTGATAATCCGTGTAACTCACTGAAACCAAAGAAAGCCGTCTAAAACGACTACCCAAATGTAATTTCAGCGCTCAAGCCACACCGGGCAAGTGGTGCATTTCTGGCCAATTTCCGATAGAAAACGCAGAAGGCATTCTATTTCCACCACGATGCCAAGTATACTGGGAGGCCGGACCTAGCTGGCCACCACGACAGCACACCACCAGAAACAGCAGAGCGTGTGGCACGCCGGCCACCCCGAAGCCGATCACGACGTACTACAAGCTGCACAAGCCACTCAGTCAGGCCAGATGGGACAACGGACAGGCTGGCAGAGGCTGAGAGGCAGGCTGGCGATGTGGGAACAGGAGTCGACAGCGTCGGCGGTCCAGCAGGTGCACAGCAGCGTGTGCAGCACGTTCACGCCGCACGTGTCGACAAGAACACGGACACGAACTCGGCACTGAAGCGCTGGTGGTCTACGCTGGAGTTTCCGCTTGTTTCCCCAAAAACTGTCACTGGACACGCCACGGGCACAGCAGATTCTGGCACGGCACGGCACACGGCACGGCACGGCACACGGCACGGCACGGCACACGGCGCGGCACGGCACGGCACACGGCACGGCACGGCACGGCACACGGCACGGCACGGCACACGGCACGGCACGGCACAGCACGGCACGGCACGGCACACGGCACGGCACGGCACGGCACACGGCACGGCACGGCACGGCACACGGCACGGCACGGCACATAGCACGGCACGGCACACGGCGCGGCACGGCACACGGCGCGCACGGCACGGCACGGCACGGCACGGCACGGCACACGGCACGGCACGGCACGGCACACGGCACGGCACGGCACATAGCACGGCACGGCACGGCACGGCACACGGCACGGCACGGCACATAGCACGGCACGGCACACGGCACGGCACGGCACATAGCAGGGCACGGCACACGGCGCGTCACACAGCACGGCGAGCTGGCTGATGGCACGACGAAAGACACGGCAAAGTTACGGCAAAAGGAAAGGGACGATTTCAAGAAGGAGGAAAACAACTTCACAGATGGCGAAAGCAAACAATGGCAGAGCTGCAAAACTTTCCACACAATGAGTAAATCAGCGCTACCCCTGCATTTCAAGGTTTTCCATACCGCCTCACCTAAACCAGTTCCACTTTCCACCTTGAAACGTTGGGTTCGGCATTAAGGCAATTTTAGATCCATGCTGCAATATTGTTTGAAGCATAGGCCGGCCATGGCACGCAGTTGCACGGCAAATTCTGATTTGGCGCAGCAAAACGCACTTGTGCCATTTTATTGGCTGCCATGCCGTGCCACCGTGCCAAAAATGGCAGCACAAAACTGGACGGGGAACTGGTCGCAGAGCCGAACACGAAGCTGGACGCGTCCGTCATGCACTTGGTGAAGCGATGGCCATCCCCGGGTCCAGTGTGTCCAACGTGTCACCTGCCACGTCCGTGACCGCTGCCCGATCCAATGTGTCCAGCGTGTCACCTCTCACGTCCCTGAGATGTCAGCAATCGGCCCCGTGGGTAATCAGACCCTGAAGTGACAGACATTAGCCAACAAAAGGAACAGTCGACTATCCCAAGAATAGTTCAAAGGCTTGCTTACTGAGCACAATCTTAAAGGTCGCAGCGTGTGGCCCTCGACTTGAAAGAAATGTACTGGTGTAACTAACGTACTCTGGGATGTGTCTCATGTTTCATTTTATTTCTTGTGCACCTGAAGAGGTCATACGTTTTACCTGGCAGCATCACTGTTACTATTACCTGGTAACGTCACTGTTACTGTTACCCGGCAACATCACTTACCTCGTCACTGTTACTATTACCTGGTAACGTCACTGTTACTGTTACCCGGCAACATCACTGTTACTGTCATCTGGTAACGTCACTGTTACTGTTACCTGGCAACATCACTGTTACTGTTATCTGGTATCATCACTGTTACTGTTACCTGGTAACATCACTGTTGTTATTACCTGGTTACGTCATTGTTACTGTTACCTGGCAGCATGATGTGCGACTCTGATAGCATTTTGGGTGTTCACATTCGTCCTCTCTCCCCCCCTCTCTCTCTCTCTCTCTCTCTCTCTCTCTCTCTCTCTCTCTCTCTCTCTCTCTCTCTCTCTCTCTCTCTCTCTCTCTCTCTCTCTCTCTCTCTCTCTCTCTCTCTCTCTCTCTCTCTCTCTCGTGAATGGTATTCTGGATCCGACCATGAGATGGGGCACCAAGCAGTTCGTCCGCTTCGTTCAGTGACACCAGAGAAGAGACACCCCACCCCGCCTGGCAGGTATGACACGGACCTGGTTCAGCGTCAGGGACGTCGTCGCCGAGCTGGATGTTTCTCCGACAAGGCATCTCCAGAATCGGGAGCATCGTCCCCGGCGGGACATCGATCAGGGTCGGGAGCGTCCCCAGGAGCAGGATCGTGCCCAACAGGACGCCACCGGGGCCGGGATCGTCTCTGACGCACGTCATCTGGGCCAGGGACGCGTCTGCGAAGACGCCACCAATGTCAGGGTCGTCGCCGACCGCGCCAGTGTGTCACCGTGCGGCGAGCGCGGCCTTTGCGGTTTGTTGGACGTTGAGGTCGCGTCCGCAGCTGAGCGCGTGCCGGGCCGGCCGGCTCGGGCTGGGACCGGCTCGGACCGGCTCGGACCGGACCGGATCGGATGAAGTCTCGTGCCGTTCTGTCACCACCGCCACGGCTGCAAACACAACTCGATTCCCTCGACCTTGTCGCCCCGACTCGCCAGCTGCTCAGACAGAGTGTGAGACATTGGCCACAGTGTGAGACATTGGCCACATTGTGAGACATTGGCCACAGTGGGAGACATTGGCCACAGTGTGAGACATTGGCCACATTGTGAGACATTGGCCACAGTGGGAGACATTGGCCACAGTGGGAGACATTGGCCACAGTGGGAGACACTGGTCTCTCTCTCTCTCTCTCTCTCTCTCTCTCTCTCTCTCTCTCTCTCTCTCTCTCTCTCTCTCTCTCTCTCTCTCTCTCTCTCTCTCTCTCTCTCTCTCTCTCTCTCTCTCTCTCTCTCTCTCTCTCTCTCTCTCTCTCTCTCTCTCTCTCTCTCTCTCTCTCTCTCTCTCTCTCTCTCTCTCGTAAATGGTATACTGGATCCAACCACCTAGACGGTACACCTAGCAGTTCGTCCAGCAAGTGGCACAGTGCGATACATTGGCCGCGGGTTGGCACGTCGGGTGACGCGTGTGCCGCAGTGACGCCCGCCACAGGTTTGGCGCCAACTTCGCGCGGTGTTGGCGCGCTCGGAGGCGGCGGCGGCGTGTTTGCCGAGGCCGAGCCGTGCGACGCTCTGCCGATGTGGCAGCCGATGTGGTAGCCGATGTGGTAGCCGATGTGGTAGCCGATGTGGTAGCTGATGTGGTAGCCGATGTGGTAGCCGATGTGGTAGCCGATGTGGTAGCCGATGTGGTAGCCGATGTGGTAGCCGATGTGGTAGCCGATGTGGTAGCCGATGTGGTAGCCGATGTGGTAGCCGATGTGGTAGCAGGTGCTGGTCGGTGTGTCGTATTGGGCGGTGTGGTGGCCGGTTCGTTGGTCGACTGCGCGCATGCAAGGCTCGCCTGGGGAGCCGTTCCAGCTGGGTTGTGACGGCCACACAGTTCGCACGAGACACGCTTGCTCCTCCCAGGATGAAGGGAAACCGGGACGGTGTTGAACACGTAAGTCAACGCGAATCACGTTCGAGCTCCGTCAAGCAAACGCCAGACCACATAACTCATGGTTGGGTCGAAAAATGCAGGCATGACGCCATTCACCAGCAGTGTCGAGCACGGAGTGGCAAGTTTGTGGGAAGTATCAGCCACTACGTCACCGTCAGCCTGTCTGACGTCACCGTCAGCCTGTCGATCGTCACCGTCAGCTTATCGACGTCGCCATTAACCCGTCGGGCGTCCGCCGAACTAACTAAGCGCAGCCTATCAGCCAGCACACCGTACATCACTAGAGCCACCATTTCGGCCTGAAAATCAGCCACAACAGATCGGAAAATACGGCGCGCTGTACGCTGTTACAGACCGAACAGTTCATCTTCCCCTCCCATCGAAGCAAAACTCAACTGCAATAACCACAACGAGACCAATGTTGGCAACTGAAGTCGGCTAAGGCGAACTTTGTAGCGGCCAGTATTCGTTGAGAGAAGTCCGGCTCGCACCTTCGACCCGCTGGGTTGTGCCGAGTACGATCAGTGCTTCACCACAGGTGATGATGAAACACGATCGCTCTGCACCGAAACTGATCGGCACAGGCTGCGCTGCCAGTGCCCAGCCGGCAGCTGCCATGTCCACCTCTTCCAGCTTCCTTGCCGATTACGCTGGATGGTCGGACGCCAGCCTGAGGTGGCGTTTTCGGCTGCCAGTGCCCAGCCGGCAGCTCCCATGTCCACCTCTTCCAGCTTCCTTGCCGATTACGCTGAGGCCACCTTGGCGTTTTCGGCTGCCAGTCCACCCAGCTTTCCCCCCTTCCACTTCCTTGCCGATTACGCTGGATGGTCGGATGCCAGCCTGAGGTGGCGTTTTCGACTGCCTCGTGGCCACGGGGCAGCGGCCGGCCTCGGGGTTTCGGGAGGCACCGGTCGGGGCGCAGACCCATTCGCGCGGTTTCGGGAAGAATCAGCCGGGGCACAGCGCCACTCGCGCGGTTTCGGGAAGTATCAGTCGTGGCGAAGTCCCGTTCGCGCGGTACATACAGCAATTATTAATCGCAAAGTCATTTCGTCGCCAGCATAGAGCACTCATGCATGTGGAAGTGCCATTATCAATAGATGTTCAACGGCGTGCTTGCCCGTGTAAGCCCTCGTTATTGTCAATATTTGAACGTACATGGCAATCATGCCTGTGCGGCGACCGTAAGCCGTGTAGGTGTATTTCAATTGTAGTCAGGTAAATCAATCAACGTTATTTTGTACCTATTGCTATTTGAATTTCATTCATTGGCAAATGTTGAACGAATACAAAACGTAGTCAACTGGGACGATAGGAATTTGTCAGTGTTTGTTGCCTGAAGTACAACAATTTGCTGACCACTCCACTGGACTTGTCGTGATTGATGCCTTCTCTGAGTGGTGGAGTAAATACGCCAACAGCTGGCAAACGTTGGCCGCCTTGCACCGGATAATCAGGACGTCCAATCAGGGCTCTGCACCAACAAACTGTCCGGGAGTCGGCTGTCGCGGCCGCGCAACAAACTGACCAGGCAAATCACAACTAACCGGCATAGGATCATAGGACGGTAGGACCACAGAATGTCGGACATCCCGGCTGCCTGACGTAGCCTACATGGACTTAGGATCATAGGACAGTAGGACCACAGAATGTCCGATATCCCGGCTGCCTGACGTAAAGTCCCTGGGCATAGGATCATAAGACGGTAGGACCACAGAATGTCGGACATCCCGGCTACCTAACATGGCCTCCCTGGACATGGATCCATGACAGCCTCCTCGGGCATATGATCATAGGAGGTAGGACCACAGAAAGTCGGACATCCCGGCTGCCTGACGTGGCCTACATGGACTTATGATCATAGGACGGTAGGACCAGAGTATGTGGGATATCCCGGCTACCTGACGTAGCCTACCTGAACATAGGTCCATAGGAGCCTCCTCGGGTATAGGACCATACAACGTTAGGACCACAAAATGTCGGACATCCCGGCTATCTGACGTAGCCTCCCTGGACATGGGATCACAGGAACCTCCCTAGACACCACGGTTGGCCAGGATAGGCACTTCAGGCAACACCAGGCACCTCTAGCTAGTCATCACGCGGGAGGACTTGCCTCCCGGTGGAAGGTGAGAGGTTTATTTCAACTATCTTAATCTTCCATACATGTATCGCTCATCAAGGATGAGGCACTTCAAAGGCGTGTGAAATGCGCATGCAACGCACTTGGCATCTGAAACTGTCTTCGCATCTGCTGAACAGACGACGGGACACAGGACGGTGGCGATTCGAGTTGCTTAACCGCAACTGACCGCACTGAAACGCTGTTCAGAGCGTTTGCATTGGGAGCGGATCGAGGAGAACGGCCGGAAATTTGCCGACACTCGGCTGCCCGGGGGGCTCCCGGGAGGGCCGACCAGCCGGCCGACCAGCCGGCCGACCGGCGCCGACAACGGCGCCCACATCGACGGCGCCGACGGCGGCCGGCGGGGCAGGTGGCGGCCGGCGGGGCAGGTGGCGGCCGGCGGCCCGCGACACTCACCTCTTGCCGTTGCGTCTGCGTCGCTTGGTGGCGTACACCGTTCCGATGGGGTTCATGTTGCAGTGGCTCAACATGCCCACCGCCGGGCCACGCACTGTACTCTGCCCGCCGCGGTAGCGAGTCCTGTGGTGGGCGGAGCTGGTCGGTCGGTCGGTCGCACCGTGTCAGCACTGATCGACGCCGGCCCGCATGTTCGGCTCGCGCTCACTCGGCTCACGCGCGCGTCACTGGCCCGCCCGGCTCCTGCGTGCACCTCCCGGTCGCGCCGCTCGCCGGTGATTGATAGAGCGCCGCGTGGAGAGACGGGCCAGCCGAGGCCCCGCCCACGGCGCGGCGCGCGCCAATGAGCGGCGTCGGCCGCCGACACCGGCGGCGGCGCGCCGCGGCGCGCCGGGCAGCTATGGCGGCGGCCGTCCGCGCCGTCCGCCGCCTGACCCGGTCACGGGGCCGCCGCCGACCTTGACCCTGGCGCGGCCAGGTGACCCGGCCGCGTACCGGCCGGCGGCCGCGCGGCGGCCGGCGGGGCGCTGGCCGGCCTGCCGGCGCGGCCGCCGAGAATCGATACCGATGGCGTCAGCTGGCGGTCGCCCCCCCCGCCCCGGGCGCTGGTCCCGGCCAGGGGACCGACATCGTCCCTGGGGCGGCAGGAGAAAGACGGCGGCCGGCCCCCGGCCGCATTGTTGTCGATGCCACTGCGGCTCGGGAATCGCCGCGCGTTGTGTGCCGAACTGCCTCCAAACGGCACGGCCTCATCCGTAGGTGAGGATTCGGAGAATTGTTGGTGTTGTCAACATGTGTTTCGACCACCTTCCTGTCACACAACGGCGTACGCTGAATGCCAAATCGTGAAAGTTGGCAGTGTTGCATCAGCAGAACTAAAAACGTTTCCCATGGCTCGGAAACATCGAAGGGAATGGGTGGCATTGTGTTGACTGCGCATCGGGCAATATATACCACACTAACAGTCATTTTTAACAGGAAAAAACGGAAGCCGATGCAAAGCCTATGGGGCCGTGCCAACAAAACATACGCGGAGACGGCGCATGACGTCGAACATTAACTGATTTCATGCACTTGGGCGAGCTCCCCAACGTGGATATTTCGGACGTAATGCGATTACTCAACTTCATCGAAGTGCACGTGGTGTATGTCCCAGCGACTGTAGGTCATGGTAGCCCCCCCCCCATTCCTCCTGTGTAGCACAGTTAACTGTGCCTTTCAATGTCTTCGCTTAGAACACAATTGACATGGTTTAGACCTATTGAATTACGTCTCATCTCCATTGCTTTTGTTCGTTCTGATTGTTTTTGTATTTTAATCGCATTCTCTGTCATCGCTTTTCTATACCTTGTTTTATGACCTGATGTACTTCTAACATATTAGTCATGGGCGCAATGTAGCCGAAGCAGCTGACGCGCCCAACATCCCAACTACACACACATAGGTGTTTCCATCAATGAAGAAAATATGTTGTACGTTGACAAATTGAGCAACATTTGTCTCTTTTTTTTAAAGGAGTTCGGTACTCTGTCCAAATTCAAGAAGTAAATACCAGTACTCGGTGACATTTAGGAGGGAAATACAAATATTGGTGTTGCATGGCAACACCAATAATTTGTTTGGTGTTGCACCGGCAATGCCAAAAGCACACGAGCGTCCAAACCTGGCCTCGTCTAATAAGCTTTGGCTTGGAAGACGCTACAATTTGCTCCAATAGGGTCCAATCCAATAATCCAAATCTTTCAATCTCCATAAAAATAATGCCGAGGCAATGGGAAATGCGAACTGGTGAATGGGACAATACATCATTGACTACCCGACTAACTTGTGAATGGGACTATGCGCCAGTGACTACGCGGCTAGCTGGTAATGGGACTATGCGCCAGTGACTACCCGGCTAACTTGTGAATGGGACTATGCGCCAGTGACTACCCGGCTAACTTGAAAATCCGCTGCTTTGCTTCATAATACACTTAACCAGGCACTGCCATATATCGAAATTAACAGGCAAAACACCACAATCAATGCAAAGCGTAGACATTCACAACAGACCATGACTATGTGCATCAGGAGTGCACACAGACAATAAGTTCGAAAGAGCGAAGGCATAGCAGACATTTGTGGATATACAAGTGTATATTCACAATTTGTATATACACAGTGGTATATGTTTTGTCTCATTGCATTTATTAATCTTTTCACCAACGAGGAAATTCGTCCTTTGCATGTCAGTCATGTCCATAAAACACCGACAGGTGTTTATGTAATAACTACTGCTGGAACTTACGATACTAAGAACCTATGTAATACTGCTACTGCTATGTAATAGCTAGACACTAATTGTGATGCCAATTGCCCTTATTTTTATACCTACCAAATTTACCTTTACTTTCAGCTTACGGCTGCAGACACCTCGCACTGGCCAATCTTTCCACAGAGGCTTCAAGGCATTCCTTACTGCCGACATGCAACTTTTAATTTGTTTATGAATGCGTCAAATATGACTACAATGCTACCGGTAAGATGTGGCAGCATATTTTTTTATCTCCAAAATTTGCTTCCGAGACCGGTAAATCAGTATACAACAAAATGGTACCAGTATTATGAAAAATACTTATATCGACAAAATTGAGACAAGCGCAGGTACGTAATTCAGATGTAGAATAGCTCCTTTAGTGCTGTCAAACCTCCGGAAGTTAAACATCTCATCATGTATTCCCATTTTTAGAAGGCGGTTCTCTCCTATATTTTGAAGAAGGCGGTTCTCTCCTATATTTTGAAGCAGTGCTGTCATATTTAATTGCGGTGATTGTTCGATATTTGTATGAAGCATTTTCATTGTATCTGATAATTACCTTGCGTAAACATGCACTTTCATAAAAATAAAAATATGTTCAAAAGTGATTAAAGCCAAATCAAATTTCCTGAACATACATGAGCCACGGACTTACAGGTTCCTGGTGTTGCTTATGTGAACATATTCAGCTTTGGAATTTGATGGACATTACCCATTACCCATGGTATTGTGTATCAAGTTGTTGAAATGAATAGTATTTCCGGATACCATAGTATTTTGTATACAAATACAACCTCTCAGCTATCTATCTACCTATATATATATATATATATATATATATATATATATATATATATATATATATATATATATATATATATATATATATATATATATATATATATATATATATATATATATATATATATATATATATATATATATATATATATATGGAATATTTCTTAACAAATTGTCCTTTATGCATGCTTGAAGAGTTCACACATCCTTTATGATTCATAAATAGACAGGATGAACGCCAGGTGGAGCCTGTGTCTACATGATCGTCAGCTTTCCCCACCAAGCTAAAATTGTAAATACGCACAAAAAAACGCACTCACTTATATTCGGTAGTTGGATGCATGGGCTCTGCTACAGGGATGGATGCATCCCACCCAACAGTTAGATTTTGGGATTATACCCCCCAATAATTATCTGGCGCATGGTCCAATATGTATGCATGAAAAACGAATGCTGCAGCTGGGTATGGTAGAAAAGTTCCTACGCATGTAGTTCTTCCTACGCTCTGTCGAATATGCCAGCAAATGTTAGCCTTATTGATTCTGGATGACTAAAATGGTGTGGATCGGAGTAGTTATGCAAGACTACATCGCCAAGTTCGACAGGACTGACGTCAAGACAGCATGGGGCCAATCAGAGGAGCAGCAGGCTTCAGACGTATATTGCCTATTGTCAAACATCACATTTCGAACTCCGATTGGCCAAAGGCCGTGTTGTCGGTGTTGACGGCCACACTGTCAACTTCGTCCGAACACGGTCGTGCTTTATGTGACCTGTGTGAACAGCCGTTTGCACCATATTGATCAGGAGCATCATCGCATCAGCCGCCATAGGTCGGCAGGTCTTCAGTGCCACCACAACCTGCGGGTTTCCGGTGAGTCAACATTCTACTCTTCTCGAAGCGTGATTGGTCAGTTCTTGTAGACATGGATGACGCAGTACATGTTCTGGCGCGGCGGCCCGCTGGCCGACGGCACACAAGTGTTGCTTGCTTCCTCCCGACCTGGAAGGCCACCAGTAAGAGGATACGGGATCATGCCAATAGGCTTTCCCGAAGCTTAAGGATAGGGCCACATGCTGCCGTCAACTGCAGCTCTCAATATAGTGGAGAGCGAAAGCTGAAGGGGGAGGGCCAAGTATGCCGATGAACACGCATGCCGGTGAATGCCGATGACGCCACAACGGACTTGGGCTGACCTGATGACATACCGTATGTTTTACTGGTTGGTTGGTTGGTTATTGGTTTTACGACACGTCGACCGTTGAGTCATATAGCGTCGCCAATCTCTCACGCCGATTGGTCGCGGGCTTAAGAGTAGCGACAGGTGAGATTCGAACCCACAACCTTTCGATTGCGAGACGAGCATCTTACCCCTAGACCACTCGTCCCCACCTTGGCCACCTTGTTATTGACGCACGGTCACCCGCAAATTACAATCTACACGCGCACACACGAGCAGGGCCGCATGAAGTCGGGAAGATCTGAAGATGGACATGCGAAGTTTCTTCCATACTATGGTATTCGCGTTCTTCAATGCTACCCACTAAACGCCCACAAAAATATGTTGTGGTACCAAGTGCTCATGAGGGAAAATCACCGGCACCGGAGCATGCATGTCTCCATCGGAAATTGAGTGGAATTGAGTGAAAATGTTTGCTTTCATCCTACTCTTGTTACCTGGATTAAAGATTCCTCCCGATGTCCACTCAGTTCAATACGCATTGACACATTGCCTATCACGTGGTGATGCACTGGTGGCAGTTGCATCAGCACTTGACTGGCGAAATTGCAATCTTGTCAGATACTTCGGCTCATTATTGCACTGACAAGGAGGAAAAATCGGTGGTCCATGTCTGGTTAATCTGATATGGATTTTTTTTCGGGCGTCCCCTCAGCTTCATATGCATTGCAATACTAACTATCACATGATGTTGTATTGTAGTTGCAATGTTGCTACTTAACCGGCTAAATTGTAAGTTTGTTGCATAGTTTAGCTTTGTATGATTTAAATCGATCTCTTTTTCGATATTTTGTGTTACAATTAAGATTCGATTGCTTTTTGTAATGATCCGTACAAGGATCCGACCACGGAGATTACCTGAGCGATTCATACCTGTATTATCTGGATTAGCCAGTAGAAATACCTGGTGCATTACCTAAAACGACAAGACACATTATTTCATCTGCACAGCCGACTTAAAAGCTGACCTGGAGCGGCAGGCCGAGGCGGCCGGAGGGAACTAGTTCCAAGAGGCAGCAGCCGGGAATCTAACACTCCTCTGCGTGCATGCCCGCCGTCGTCTCGGCAGCTCAAGGGCGCTGGCCGATTGGGCCACGAGCCGCGACACCTCGGAGCGGGCTCGAAAACATTTCATGTAGAGCCTGGGGGATCGACCCGCTGTCGAACACCTTAAATACTTTGGTGGTATCCCGCCTTTCCAGCATGCGCTCGATTCTGCGCCACCCCAGGGACTCCAAAGCCGGACCGAAGTGTTCCCAGCGACGTGCTCCCGGGACAATCCTGACTGCGAAGTTCATACGTTTTGTTTGTACTCTGTAGATGGCCCTTGGATGCTCCTCCCCTGATCGAAATGCTGTAAGTGATATGCGAAATGTCGTGGGATTGCATCAGCAAGTTGAGTGCCCTCCGTGAAGTGGTGACGGAGCAAGGAGAGCGAGATGAGCAGGCAGTTGCATCTCCGGGCGGCCTGTGGGGTGTGCCTGGCAGCTGGACGGCCAGTGATGGTTTGACACTTTAAATATTAAACTGGAAATCTATGTACAGCTGTTCTATGTTTTGTTGAGGGCCAGTGACAATGATGTCCGTTTTGTTAGGTCTCATCTTGAGTGAGTTTGACTGACACCATGTCGGAATAATTTTGAGTTAGTGGTCTAAGCAGGTTGTGTGACTCTGCAGATTATCCTGATCCGAACAGCGTGCTCAAGCAACTGGACGTCATTAGCGTACGAGATACGGTGATGTTCGGGAAAGTAACAGGGAAGGTCCTTGGTGAAGAAGCTGAAGAGCAAGCAGGCTATGGAGCCCTGGGGGACACCGTGAGTGACGGGACGGGTCTCCCATCCCTCTCTCATCATCTGCCCCCGGCCACCCAGGTAGCTACGAAACCATGTGGGGTTGATGCCGCACCATCGGAGTTTTTGAAGGAGGACACCGTGGTCGATGCCGTCAAAGGCTTTACACAAGTCCGTTGATATGATGGTTGAAAGTTCGCCTTTTGTCGCCGTTCAATCTTATTCGATCGAAGCATCGAAGTGCACAGCATCGAAGAAGGTGCTCTCCGTACAGTGACTAGGCATGTAGGCACATTGATGAGGAAACATAATGTTGTGTGGTGGCAGGCACCCAGAGAGTTGGTTGCACAAAATGTTTCCAATTTTTTACAGACAAAATGACAGAAGCCAGATAGGCCGAAAGCTTGATGGACTTGATGGACTATTTAGATCATCAAGTCACAAGTACCGCACCAAGCGGACACTGCCGCACCGAGCGGGCACCACGGCTGCACCGAGAAAGCACCAAGGCTGCACCGAGGAGGCACTACCACGAAGCGGTGGTGCCTGGCGGCGGTGCATGGCGCATGTGCCCCGTCGGGTATATTCGTCAGGGTTGTGCCGTGGCATGACCTCGCCTTTTCACCAACTGCATCCTGTGTTGGAAATATTCGAGGAAAAAACGACTCGAAAAGGAGGGAGTCCAGGGATAGAGCTCTGCTCTCTCAACCGAAATGCTCTGTGTCGTCCTGCTGCTTCTCGCCGCCACTACCAATCTGCGTGAGCAACTGGCCGTTTGACCTGGAATCAGTTGGTGCAAACGGCCGTTCTGTTGACAAACTGGCCGTTTGCTCGGGCGTCCAGCAACGGGCGTCCAGCAACTGGAATCAGTTGGTCAAACGGCCAGTTGTTGCCTGGAATCAGTTGGTGCATCGTGAAAGCTCCAACAAGAAAAACAATCGGCACGAACATCTGGCACATGGTGCAAACATCAAGAGTTCGATGTTGTATAACTTCAGTTGTAAAGGCGATGCCGGACGAACCTGCACATGACCACAGCGAGCTCACTTAGGCCTTCATGTCTAAAATGTAATGCTTGCGGGCGGTGGAGGTGGAGACGTCTCGGTATTCCAGGGGTCCAGCAGCAAGAATTTCCCTCCTTTGTTTACTCTTACTGGCATCGGCACTACTCTCTCCACTCCATGTCGCTCAGCAATGTGACCCTCGCGAGACCCGGAGGGGAGGGCTCTCGAGAACCCTTATTTCCGTGCAAGCGGCTGAATGAGCAGACACCGAGACACAAAATTTTTAATTGCGTCTTACACATCTGTTTTGCATATCTTGGAACAATTTCAGGACCAGGTTATCATAGGTCGTTGGTCGGAGACGAGTCAAAATGAGTAATGTTCCAAAATCTCCAAAGTGCCGCCATTATGAGTAGCTGAAGCTCAAAGCACCAAATTCAGGTCATACTGTATTGTGTGCAGTTGAATTATGCCAGCCTGCCACAGTGTTGGTGACGTCGGCTGTTCAGGTGCAAGACCCACAAGGGCAGTGACCTGCACGAAACTCCATACTGGGGACATGCAGCGTGCGTAAGGAAGTTGACATGATGCAAAGTATGCGTTCTCTGTCGCAACTATTCCGCGTGTTAGTTTGCATTTTCCGTGGCTTCCAGGCCAGGTACATTCCGGCATGTTCCACACAGAATGAGCTATCGCAGCCATTTCTGTCGCTATGTATCGAATTTAGCTCGAAAATACCTCACAGTTGCTTGTATAGACATCCGTGGAGATATTTAGGTACAACTCAGCCCAATCGTATTTCCTTCACAACATTATCTACTAACTTTCTGTACCTATATCGTGGTCTGCTCACAGTGTCTCACGAGTGTTGTCATCTTGAACGAAACCACACAGGACAGGGCATGCGCACCGTGTTACGGTCTGCTGGTTCCTGACGGAATCCTCCAAATCTGGCGGGGATTTCGTGTGGAATGAACAAAGAACGACAGGTTACGCCACAGCCGCGGAAACCGCAGACGGAATGCGACAAAAAACGCCCCCAAAATAGCCACCTCTAACCAGCGTCGACAACACAACCCACGACTAACATCACGCAGAAGACAATATAATGTTCAGCACACCCATTCGAAATGCCAGTCAGCATGTTGAAGCCACAGGCCCCGAGGCTGAAAAGGTAAGCCGGCTGTAAGCTGTGTTCTGTATGCCATGACCAACATACAGATAGGTAAGACGTTTCCCGGCCGTATTGTTGTTTCAGTGAGCTGCATGTTCAACTTCCGAGGTAGTCAACGCATCGCCCGTCATCTAACCTATGGCGCCATGTGTAACCAACACCGCCGACTTCCGAGGCAGTCAACGCATCGCCCGTCATCTACCTATGGCGCCATGTGTAACCAACATCGCCGGCGACTGCACCCGGCGCCGTCAGGGTCGCCACAGAGGGGGGGGGGGACGCGGGAAAGTCCTCCGAAGCGTGGTAACGTACAGTGAGCAGAGCTCCCGCTACCGGACCCAGTCGACAGCACTCCCGCCACCAGACCCACTCCCGCCACCAGACCCACTCCCGCCACCAGACCCACTCCCGCCACCAGACCCACTCCCGCCACCAGACCCACTCCCGCCACCAGACCCACTCCCACCACCAGACCCACTCCCGCCACCAGACCCACTCCCGCCACCAGACCCACTCCCGCCACCAGACCCACTCCCACCACCAGACCCACTCCCGCCACCAGACCCACTCCCGCCACCAGACCCACTCCCGCCACCAGACCCACTCCCGCCACCAGACCCACTCCCACCGCCAGACCCACTCCCGCCACCAGACCCACTCCCGCCACCAGACCCACTCCCGCCACCAGACCCACTCCCGCCACCAGACCCACTCCCGCCACCAGACCCACTCCCGCCACCAGACCCACTCCCGCCACCAGACCCACTCCCGCCACCAGACCCACTCCCGCCACCAGACCCACTCCCGCCACCAGACCCAGTCGGCTGCCACGGTCTGATGTACAGTCGACACCCACCAAAAGCGCCGCTCGACCCATCGCTGATGAGTTCCCGCCGGAAGTTTCCCGCCAGGACGGCCGGCCGCCACACTGCACTCAGATGGCGGGCCACCGGTGGCTCAGGTGGGTCGGGTCACCGGTGGGCTCACTGGGGGCTGTGGTAGTACGCCCGGTGGCGCCTCCAGTCGCCCAGTTGCGGGTCCTTCGGGTCGACATCAGGACAGGATGCAGCCGCTGAACCGGGGCTCTGTTACGACGCGTTCGACTGCTGGGCCATGGGGCGTCGCCAACCTCTCACGCCGATTGGTCGCCGGTGGACTAGGCAATCACTTCGGTTGCGGAATTCAAGCCGACGGTATTGCTGTCAAGTGTCGAACACCCTGCCGACTAAGCCACCACAACCTTCAGCAGTGCTGCAGTGGTGGGTCTCCCAGGTAGCTCCATGAGCAGGCGATCTCAAAACGGGAACTTCAGAGTGGTTGCCGACGTCATCTAATCCCAGGAGGGGTTTCAGCCAGGTGACTAGAATTGTCCGAGGTTAGATGATTCGTCACTGTGGTATTTGGGAGCAATCTGACGTCAGAGGATGAACCAACAGATTCACCGGTGACTAGTGTCAGAAAGCTTTCCGCCAGAGTCACTGGGGTCACTGGAGTCACTGTCATTGGACGCTGCTGTCCTCTGGTGTCCCTGTCACTGGGGTCACTGCCACTGAGTGACTGTCACTGAGGTCACTGCCACTGGGGTCACTGTCACTGGAGTATCTGTCACTGCCCGTCTGCTGTCCTCTGGGGAGGTCACTGTCACTGGGGTCACTGCCACTGGGGTCACTGACCGCCTGCTGTTCTCTGGTGTCACTTTCACTGAGGTCACTGTCACTGGGGTCACTGCCACTGGGGTCACTGACCGCCTGCTGTTCTCTGGTGTCACTTTCACTGAGGTCACTGTCACTGGGGTCACTGTCACTGGCCGTCTACTGTCCAGCTCATACTCCCGTACCAGGATCAGCCTGGTCAGCCCGTCCCGACTATTCCGGCTGCTCGTGCTGCCGGTCGGCTTCGGATCGACCGACTTCCCAAACCGCTACACGACACCCATCCGCCACAGTAGACAATCTAACACCGATAGTTCGGGGCAGGATCGGATGCAGGGCGGTCAGGGTCGCTGCCACGGCGGTCAAGGTCAGTTTGAAGATCAGCTACAGACAATTCCTTCGAGTACATACGGCTCAGTTCGGCGTTACCCGTCTGTGCTGTAAACCGGCGGTTCAACTGGTACCGTGCCCCTCGCCCTGTCCTTGGGTATGGTTAGTCAGCAGCTGTCGGTCATGGGGCAACTGAGATGGCCGACACTTTCATCCAACACCAACTGGTACCGTGCCCCTCGCCCTGTCCTCGGACATAGTTAGTCAGCAGCTGTTGGTCACGGGGTAGCTGAGATGGCCGACACTTTCATCCGACACCAACGTTCAACTTCGTCTGCATCAAGTTGTGTTTGGCGTTCGCCTAAACAGTTTGGTGGAAGACTGCTCTCAAGTGATGGATGCACATATGTGCATGATTGACTCCCCGAACAGAATGCTGGAAGTTATATTAATGCAGTGTGAAAGGCCGCACACACTTTTGCGGGTGGATGCTTGTGCCTGGCACGTTATCCGGGCTCCATTCCCAACACGCACACGCTCTACAATAACAGTGTGTGAAGAACGGTTTTAATTTGCATGGCCAGAACTGATTTAGAGCGGCGCTGATCCCACCGACGTTCAAATCATGCGGCAAGGCTGCGCTTTTCCGACGGGTTGATAGAGCGACGCCTCCTGCCGTCAGCTTCAACAGCTGCCGAAGCACGCGAAGCGGTAGTGTATTTCGACTCGGCGCCCCTCCACTGAAACACTCTGGGCCGCGGTGGCGCCTTTGGTGGCCACCCTGTGTTCCGATGTAGGCAACGACCATTCCGCCAGGTGGCCCACCGACGGGCTGCAGTCACAGAGATCAGCCGTACAGCGTGTCTCTGCCACACACGGCGTGACAACCCCCTACCGGCGGTACGGCCCCAGCCAGCCGACACCACATGGCGCCCATATTCACGCCATCGCGAAGCTATTTCCGTCATATATATAAATATATATATATATATATATATATATATATATATATATATATATATATATATAAATATGTATATGTATGTGAACATATACGTCATCACTATTTTAATCGCAATGTTACTGACTTATGTCTCCATTCACAAGCATATCGCAAGCAAACCGCAAGGGACAATCTGCATTGGGCGTCATCGTTTGTAACATGACTGTAAAAGTGTCGCAAAGCTTCCTCGATTTGCATAGCCGTATCGCAGCGAGCACATCTGAACCGCTGACAGCCGAGTTGGTCGGAGGCCGTCGTGTTGCAGGCGGCTCCGACCAGTCAGGCGGCTCCGACCAGTCAGGCGGCTCCGACCAGTCAGGCGGCTCCGACCGGTCAGGCTGATCCGACAGGCTGATCAGGCTGATCAGGCTGATCAGGCTGGATCGGCCGCGGCACACTCGCGTCCGTGCACACCATCAGATGAGAAGGCTGTCTCATCGGCTAAGTGAGGAATATCGGCGCAGGCGTGACGTGAGCCGGCTTTGTTCTTCGACCGCGTGCTCGCTGACCTTCTGAGGTAATGGCATCGCAGTAGATCGGCACCCGGCTGGGTCGGCCACAGTGTTAACGGACTTGCCAGTTTTACTTGAAGCACAATGAGTTGGAAAATATATGGCGGGCATCTGGCGGGCAATTGTCAGGCATTTTCTGCGGTGACGGGGATTGCCGTGGTGAAAAAAGGCGGGTGATCAGGAAGTTGGCGCCGTTGCTGGGTGACAACCTCCCTGACTCATTTGTGTATTGATGCTGTCGTCTGGTGTTGAGATTTTAACTTTTCCAGACACAATGTGCTCCAAATGAATCCAAACCGGCTTGTGCGTGAATCTTTTAACTAAAGCTTGCTCCCGCAACACTGGAGAAGTTGTCGCTGCAGCTGCAATGGGATGCAGTGTCGCTCAGGCAGCATTAACGTGATGTTAGCGCGATGTTAAGGTGGCTTTAAAATGATGGCAACCTGCTGGAAAGGTAATATTAAGATGGGGCTAAGTCCACACGGCAACCGACCTGCCTAGCAGCACTCCGAGCCCACAAATACCCCCACGCGAAGTATTCGGAACACCGCAATCCATTTAGCCGACGACAGTCGGGAGTGTGCCAGTAAGCCAGCCGGGAGTGTGCCAGTACACGGTGCAGCACGCCAGCACGCGCGTGCTCCGGCCCGAACCCACGTGCACATACTCTGGCGATAAACCGCTCAGAAACGAACACCACTGTCCCTGACCATGGCAGCTCGCGCACCACTGTCCCTGACCATGGCAGCTCGCGCACCACTGTCCCTGATCATGGCAGCAGGACGGACACCACTGTCCCTGACCATGGCGGCTGGCACACCACTGTCCCTGACCATGGCAGGAGGAAGGACACCACTGTCCCTGACCATGGCGGCTGGCACACCACTGTCCCTGACCATGGCAGCAGGACGGACACCACTGTCCCTGACCATGGCAGCTCGCGCACCACTGTCCCTGACCATGGCAGCAGGACGGACACCACTGTCCCTGACCATGGCGGCTGGCACACCACTGTCCCTGACCATGACAGCTTGCGCACCACTGTCCCTGACCATGGCAGCTGGACGGAAACCACTGTCTCTAACCATGACAGCTGGCACACCACTGTCCCTGACCATGTCAGCAGGACGGACACTACTGTCCCTGACCATGACAGCTTGCGCACCACTGTCCCTGACCATGGCAGCTGGCGCACCACTGTCCCTGACCATGGCAGCTGGACGGACACCACTGTCCCTGACCATGGCAGCTGGACGGACCACCACTGTCTCTAACCATGGCAGCTGGACGGACCACCACTGTCTCTAACCATGGTAGCTGGCACACCTCTGTCCCTGAGCATGGCAGCAGGACGGACACCACTGTCCCTGACCATGGCAGCTGGACGGACCACCACTGTCTCTAACCATGGCAGCTGGACGGACCACCACTGTCTCTAACCATGGTAGCTGGCACACCACTGTCCCTGAGCATGGCAGCAGGACGGACACCACTGTCCCTGACCATGGCAGCAGGACGGATACTACTGTCCCTGAACATGGCAGCAGGACGGATACTACTGTCCCTGACCATGGCAGCAGGACGGATACTACTGTCCCTGACCATGGCAGCAGGACGGATACTACTGTCCCTGACCATGGCAGCAGGACGGACACCACTGTCCCTGACCATGGCAGCAGGACGGATACCACTGTCCCTGACCATGGCAGCAGGACGGATACCACTGTCCCTGACCATGGCAGCAGGACGGACACCACTGTCCCTGGCCATGGCAGCCGGACGGATACTACTGTCCCTGACCATGGCAGCAGGACGGACACCACTGTCCCTGACCATGGCAGCTGGACGGACCACCACTGTCTCTAACCATGGCAGCTGGACGGACCACCACTGTCTCTAACCATGGTAGCTGGCACACCTCTGTCCCTGAGCATGGCAGCAGGACGGACACCACTGTCCCTGACCATGGCAGCTGGACGGACACCACTGTCCCTGACCATGGCAGCTGGACGGACCACCACTGTCTCTAACCATGGCAGCTGGACGGACCACCACTGTCTCTAACCATGGTAGCTGGCACACCACTGTCCCTGAGCATGGCAGCAGGACGGACACCACTGCCCCTGACCATGGCAGCAGGACGGATACTACTGTCCCTGACCATGGCAGCCGGACGGACACCACTGTCCCTGAGCATGGCAGCAGGACGGATACTACTGTCCCTGACCATGGCAGCAGGACGGATACTACTGTCCCTGACCATGGCAGCCGGACGGATACTACTGTCCCTGACCATGGCAGCAGGACGGATACTACTGTCCCTGACCATGGCAGCCGGACGGACCACCAATGTCTCTAACTATGGTAGCTGGCACACCACTGTCTCTGACCATGGCAGCAGGACGGACACCACTGTCCCTGACCATGGCAGCTGGACGGACACCACTGTCCCTGACCATGGCAGCAGGACGGATACTACTGTCCCTGACCATGGCAGCAGGACGGATACTACTGTCCCTGACCATGGCAGCAGGACGGATACCACTGTCCCTGACCATGGCAGCAGGACGGATACTACTGTCCCTGACCATGGCAGCCGGACGGATACTACTGTCCCTGACCATGGCAGCCGGACGGATACTACTGTCCCTGACCATGGCAGCAGGACGGACACCACTGTCCCTGACCATGGCAGCAGGACGGATACTACTGTCCCTGACTATGGCAGCAGGACGGACACCACTGTCCCTGACCATGGCAGCAGGACGGACACCACTGTCCCTGACCATGGCAGCAGGACGGATACTACTGTCCCTGACCATGGCAGCCGGACGGATACTACTGTCCCTGACCATGGCAGCAGGACGGATACTACTGTCCCTGACCATGGCAGCAGGACGGATACTACTGTCCCTGACCATGGCAGCAGGACGGATACTACTGTCCCTGACCATGGCAGCAGGACGGATACTACTGTCCCTGACCATGGCAGCAGGACGGATACTACTGTCCCTGACCATGGCAGCCGGACGGAGTCGTGTGAGGCGCCCGACATCACCTGGCACAACACCCAGACGTGGTGCCGCGAATTTCCTATTGAAACAAAAACATCGAGGCCGTCTAACTTCAAGAAACCTGCACTGGCTTATCTCCACGAACAACACTAGTTGCACAAAAAGCTTAACAATGGATGTGTGTACACTATGAACTCACGTTTAGGCCATCGCTTTCCTATTACTTCTATAAACTACTCGTTTGTAGCTCGTGTTGCAAGCATGGTGTGTGTAGTGCAGATAGTGATATGTGTATTGTATTATGTTGGTGTATGAATGTTTGTTGCGCATCTGCTCCCACTATTGACCGCAAATCTATCCTTTCTTTGTAAATATCTGCGAGTTATACCCAGACTGTCCATAATAGCCACTGTACGTGGGGGAGGGAGGGGGGGGGCATGCATCGTGAAATAAATAAATAAATGAATAAATAAATGGCCGTGCAGTACCCAAGACGTCGTGCTGAGAATGGCCGGCGTTAGCGCTGAGCACGGGTTTGTCTTGGGAGAGACGAGATCGCGTCTCCGGATAGGCAGGCAATTGTCAGCTGGCTGGTTGCTCTGCGTCAGTCACACGAGCTGAGGTCAGCCACACGAGCTGACGTCAGTCACACGAGCTGACGTCAGTCACACGAGCTGACGTCAGTCACACGAGCTGACGTCAGTCACACGAGCTGACGTCCGTCACACGAGCTGACGTCAGTCACACGAGCTGACGTCAGTCACACGAACTGACGTCCGTCACACGAGCCGACGTCAGTCACACGAACTGACGTCCGTCACACGAGCCGACGTCAGTCACACGAGCTGGCGTCAGTCACACGAGCTAACGTCAGTCACACGAGCTGACGTCAGTCACACGAGCTGACGTCAGTCACACGAACTGACGTCCGTCACACGAGCCGACGTCAGTCACACGAACTGACGTCCGTCACACGAGCTGACGTCAGTCACACGAGCTGGCGTCAGTCACACGAGCTAACGTCAGTCACACGAGCTGACATCAGTCACACGAGCATGCCACGAATCACGCCATCACATGACGCGGGGTACAACTGCTGCACGTGTCACGAGCTCGCCGGCCGTGTGGCAGGTTTTGATTGCATGGGTGTATTAACATAATATTCTCTATTGACAGATTATTATCCACCGTCAGAATGTAGTCCATCAGCAGGATATAATCCATGAACAGAAGATAATCCCTGAACAGAACATAATCCAATAACATAATATAATCCCTGAACAGAATATAACCGTCAACATAATATAATCCACCAACGGAATATAATCCATCAAGATAATATAATCCATCAGCAGATGATATTTCATGAACAGAATGTAATCCATCAACATAATATAATCATTCAACAGAATATAATCATTAAACAGAATATAATACATCAACACAACATAGTCCATCAACAGGATATCATCCATCAACAGAACACAGTCCATGAACAGAATATAGTCCATCAACAGAATATAATCCATTTGGAGATTACAACCTATTGGGTGACTTGTATGTCTGTACGACCCCGTCGGTTTCGCCCTCCTGGCCTGTTGTGGGATAGCTGGTGAGCTTGTCGCGAGACACACCTGGCGCGCCGGCGGCTGGTGCGATATTGACGCACCCTGTCGCCAGACACACCTGGTGTTCCTACCGGTGGGGCGATATTGACGCACCCTGTCGCCAGACACACCTGGTGTTCCTACCGGTGGGGCGATATTGACGCACCCTGTCGCAAGACACACCTGGTGTTCCTACCGGTGGGGCGATATTGACGCACCTTGTCGCCAGACACACCTGGTGTTCCTACCGGTGGGGCGATATTGACGCACCTTGTCGCCAGACACACCTGGTGTTCCTACCGGTGGGGCGATATTGGCGCACCCTGTCGCCAGACACACCTGGTGTTCCTACCGGTGGGGCGATATTGACGCACCTTGTCGCCAGACACACCTGGTGTTCCTACCGGTGGGGCGATATTGACGCACCTTGTCGCCAGACACACCTGGTGTTCCTACCGGTGGGGCGATATTGACGCACCCTGTCGCCAGACACACCTGGTGTTCCTACCGGTGGGGCGATATTGACGCACCCTGTCGCCAGACACACCTGGTGTTCCTACCGGTGGGGCGATATTGACGCACCCTGTCGCCAGACACACCTGGTGTTCCTACCGGTGGGGTGATATTGACGCACTTTGTCGCCAGACACACATGGTGTTCCTACCGGTGGGGCGATATTGACGCACCCTGTCGCCAGACACACCTGGTGTTCCTACCGGTGGGGCGATATTGACGCACCTTGTCGCCAGACACACCTGGTGTTCCTACCGGTGGGGCGATATTGGCGCACCCTGTCGCCAGACACACCTGGTGTTCCTACCGGTGGGGCGATATTGACGCACCTTGTCGCCAGACACACCTGGTGTTCCTACCGGTGGGGCGATATTGACGCACCTTGTCGCCAGACACACCTGGTGTTCCTACCGGTGGGGCGATATTGACGCACCCTGTCGCCAGACACACCTGGTGTTCCTACCGGTGGGGCGATATTGACGCACCCTGTCGCCAGACACACCTGGTGTTCCTACCGGTGGGGCGATATTGACGCACCTTGTCGCCAGACACACCTGGTGTTCCTACCGGTGGGGCGATATTGACGCACCTTGTCGCCAGACACACCTGGTGTTCCTACCGGTGGGGCGATATTGGCGCACCTTGTCGCCAGACACACCTGGTGTTCCTACCGGTGGGGCGATATTGGCGCACCTTGTCGCCAGACACACATGGCGCGCCGGCGGCTGGTGCGATATTGGCGCACCGTGATGACCGCACACACTGTCGTCAGTTGAATCCGATCTCGGCTCACGATGTGCACTTCCGCTGCCCCCACCCCCCGCCACCGCTTCCGGCCACAGCGCGGGTCGGCCCTGCCGGCGCCAATTTCCGCCAAGTCGTCGCCGCCCGATCCCCTGTGAGCCCTGTGATCCCTGTGATCCCTGTGATCCCGACGATCGGTCGAGGTAATCACCAGCGGACCGCGGCACGTGCCGGCCGCCGTCCACCCCGCAGTCGACCAGGGGGGAGAGGGGACTACCAGGAGGGGGACCGCCACACGGAGAGGGGACTACCAGGAGAGGCAGGGGCCGCCGGACGGAGAGGAGACTAAGACGTGGACGGCTTTTCCATCAGTTGGAGGATGACAGATATCAGGCTATCAGGCTAAGCCAGGCAGATATCAGGCTAAGCGCGCCGGCCACAAGCACCTGCCTTCTTTAAACGTGAACGGCTTCTTCATCAGCTGTGTGGTTCGCTTGTAGATAGGTAGATAAAATCGGCCAGAATGGACCGTCGGAGGGGCGATATTCAGGCGATATTGGTATGTTTATCCCTAGAAATATTGGAGCAAATATTATCACCATTCGAGGTTTTTTCGAGGACTACTTCCGGGCCCGAAGAAGTATGTCATCAAACGTCGTCTACATTTTGACGATTGAAAAGCGGATCTTTTGGAAGAACAAAGAATATATCTTGGGGAACCCTGGGTTGTTGAGCTAGACGAGATCAAAATCAACCCGTCTGCCTCGAGAATAGTCTTTTTCGTGGTAATCTTCCGAGAACCGGATTTTACCGGATTTTACCGGATTTTATCGGGTTGCGGGGTTGTCGGCTATCACAAATTCAACTCAAAAGATGCATATAATAAATCTTATTTGATTGTGCACGAAGTTCAACAATACGTAATTCAGAAACAGTTTGAATGCCCTCAATAGATCCCGGGGTCTGGTCAGGGTCAAAGCGTAACTTTGCTCTCCAGTTCAGAATCTCCAATCAGAATGTTTCAACACAAAGTCGGAATATATTGATAGAGCACAATGTTCCCCATGGGTGTATCAGCTTCCAGTCGACATCAGGTCATGCCAAGCAGATGCCCACATTTTGATGTCAATTTCATTGACGCCCACATTATAGAAAATAGCACCCCCAGTAGCATGTGACGATGCCTTGCTAATTGTAACCATTTGAGGTCACCCTTGTCCTTCGGGCACGTGTTGTCTGGCTGGATTTCTGCCCCCTACAGTGATATTCCGTCGTTTCATGTCCACTTGTTTTTGTTCCATCGCTACATCGTCCATGGTTTTGAAATTGCCGCTTAATTATGTCCAATGCGCCAAGACTGTGTTGGTTTCCACGCCATCTACGCTTGACCTCATGGACCTCAAACTTGAACTTTCATACTAGCACCGTGCTGACAGGACAGTATGCTATGCTTCTATGTTTGGTTTGACTAAGTAATATTTGCTTGCGAACAGGAAGTCGAAAACCGACAAGAAGTCGAAAAAGTTGACAGGTTAAACTCAGACCTTGACCCCTTTGACCTGACCTGGAACGCCAACGGTAAAAGATAAGCATAAAGGTGGAGATGATTTTATAGGTGAAGGACTAGGATATATGCTGGTGAAACGTTTCGTGAGTTGTGGTAGTGGTGGTGACCACAGGAAGAAAAATTGTGCACTATTATGACATTTTGGGCAATAATCGGTATATTAATTCAATATTCGATATGGTTATAGTTTGTAAAATAACATCAGAAGGTTCCTTGCTCACCTGAAGTTGTGCAACGTCCCACAGCCGGCTGGGTGTGGAGTATCAGATACCAGTCAGACAGTGCCTGTGTCATCCGCATCCTTTCACCGATCCGCATCTGGTACCACGGTGCGCGCATTTTGTATTCAATATTTTACCTTGAGCAATTGACATGTTGATATAAGCGCCGCCGGTCACTTCATTTTTTAGCTCAGGTGTATTTGTAATATTCCGACTAACTGTGTCGCACTCGGCATCCACTGATTGCTTTGCATTGTCGAGGTCGCACATTGACCTCATCTTACCGCGAACAAACCAAGGTTACCTGGCTACATGTGCTACTGGCGCTACTGGACCAAGGTTACCAGTGCTACTGGAGCTACTGGGCCAAGGCTAACTGTGCTACTGGCGCTACTGGACCAAGCTTACCTATGCTGCTGGCGCTACTGAACCAAGTTTGCCTATGCTACGGGCGCTACTGAAACAAGGTTACATGTGTTACCTGTGCCACCCGTGCTACAAGTCATAAAGTACATACGGGACTTAGTGCACCGTTTCGTTCAGATCGGCATTACAGTACTTCGGATCAGGCGTTTCAAATTCAGCGGCAGCGTAAGATTTGGAACAGTCGGCATTGAATTCGAATCGCAGCAACCGCCTGGACTTCCTGATCTGCCCGCGTCCAAACGGCGTGACGACCCGGAGTCTCAGAACGGCACAGCACCCGAACGCGATGCACAAAACCGAAAATGTCTTCTTCTCCACACAAAACAATTGCCACGGGCCCACGCAACACTGCATGAAGGCGGCCGATGCAGCGGCAGACGTGTCGGTCACGCAATGCACGTGTGGAACCGCTGGATGGCTGGTGGACTCGCAAACGGCACAGATGCCTCCATCTTACACCGTGATCGGATTACCTGGAAGTGCTGCAACCGCCAGCGTCCGTGCGGCGTACTTCCAGCACTCAGCCTCCACCGGAGATGCCTTGGAACAAATACGATGTTCACCACAAATGCACTTGATCAAACCATGCGCTCTTGACATGCACGCTTCTTGTGCCTCTCTCGAAATGCCGCCAGAACACACTGACGTGCAAGTAAACACGAGACGGGAGTAAAGTAGCTGTGCTCGTGTAAGATTAACATCTTTCACGGCACTTACATGACAGAAGTAATATACTGAGTGGCATGACTATCACGGCATGACAGGCTCCATTTCGACCGATGTGATGCTTAGACGTTTCCGCAAGGATAATACGCTTCAAGAGAGGAAACGAGACGTGCTTTCATGTCAAAAGAAACTAAGCTATCCGGTGAATGCGTAATATATTAGCCACAACCTAAGACAACCTCAGTGCCATGTGTGTGTGTGTATGTGTTGTAAACGTCAGACCTATTGAAATCATAGACCGTGACTTCGTAAGTTTTGTCTGTACTTTTTGCATTGCCATGTTCCACTTTTGCTTCGATGTCAGTAAGCCATATAATGCACACATGTGTCAGTTACAAGCTTCGGTAGGACGACAGCTCGCAACCACAGGTGGCGGCTTCCATTGATAATATCCGAGGCCTCTAAATCGTGTTTATATATATATATATATATATATAATGTCCACACCACGGCTGCAGCTCAAACTCCGCCGATCAGCCAGGAAAACGGCAGACGATGCAAACAGTCCACAGTGGTTGTTTTTACTGAGAAAGCAGTCGGTCGGACAGGGTTTCCCATTCGGATTTCAATGAAGTCTATCTTCTTCGTGGGTGCACTCGGGCTCTCCATGGACAACATAAAAAACCCATCGTGGCTTGCATTTACACAATTCAATGAACTTAGAGAGGTAAAATAGACCAGGAGCCACAGCCGTTCCCGCAGTGCTACATGTAGCACAACATCGTCATGTAGCACAGCATGACGTCAAATGGACAATGCAATGGCATTCGTCCAGCGGATCAAGTGGGTACTTGGTTCCATACTGGAGATCTAGCTTGCTTTAGACATGCTTCAAATCGAAGGAATTTTCCAATCAGTCCAAATACGATGTAATCGTATTTATGGCGCCATGCATGCATGCTGCTTACAATTCACCAGCAAAACCTGCCCCTGGTACCTCGCGCTTGGCAGCGTGCAACTAACAGCATCACAGCATCACAGCATCACAGCATCTTAGCATCACAGCATCACGGCATCACAGCATCACAGCATCACATTATCACATCACCACATCATCACAGCATCACAGCATCACAGCATCACATTATCACAGCATCACATTATCACAGCATCACATCATCACATCATCACATTATCACATTATCACAGCATCACATCATCACAGCATCACATCATCACATCATCACATCATCACAGCATCACAGCATCACAGCATCATAGTATCACAGCATCACAGCATCACAACATCACAACATCACAGCACCACAGCATCACATAATCACAGCATCACAGCATCACAGCATCACAGCATCACAACATCACAGCATCACAGCATCACAGCATCACAGTATCACAGCATCACAACATCACAACATCACAACATCACAACATCACAGCACCACAGCATCACAGCATCACAGCAGCACAGCATCACAGCATCACATTATCACATCATCACATCATCACATCATCACATCACCACAGCATCACAGCATCACATTATCACAGCATCATATCATCACAGCATCACATCATCACAGCATCACAGCATCACATCATCACAGCATCACAGCATCACAGCATCACAGTATCACAGCATCACATCATCACAACATCACAATATCACAGCACCACAGCATCACAGCATCACAGCATCACGGCATCACAACATCACAGCATCACAGCATCACATCATCACAGTATCACGGCATCACGGCAACACAGCATCACAGCATCACAGCATCACAGCATCACAGCATCACAGCATCACAGCATCACATCATCACAGCATCACATCATCACAGCATCACAGCATCACAGCATCACCGCATCACATTATCACATCACCACATCATCACAGCATCACAACATCACAGCATCACAGCATCACAGCATCACATCATCACAGCATCACAGCATCACGGCATCACAACATCACAGCATCACAGCATCACCGCATCACAGTACCACGGCATCACGGCAACACAGCATCACAGCATCACAGCATCACAGCATCACATCATCACATCATCACAGTATCACGGCATCACGGCAACACAGCATCACAGCATCACAGCATCACAGCATCACAGCATCACAGCATCACAGCATCACAGCATCACAGCATCACATCATCACAGCATCACATCATCACAGCATCACAGCATCACAGCATCACCGCATCACATTATCACATCACCACATCATCACAGCATCACAACATCACAGCATCACAGCATCACAGCATCACATCATCACAGCATCATAGCATCACGGCATCACAACATCACAGCATCACAGCACAACAGCATCACAGTATCACGGCATCACGGCAACACAGCATCACAGCATCACAGCATCACAGCATCACAGCATCACAGCATCACATCATCACGGCATCACGGCAACAAGCATCACACATCACAGCATCACCGCATCACATTATCACATCACCACATCATCACAGCATCACAACATCACAGCATCACAGCATCACAGCATCACAGCATCGCCAACAATGGACCGTGGCCAGCTCAAGTGAACAAACCAGCATGCTGTGCATGAAAACCATCCGGATGGCACCGCCGCACCAGCGAAGTGACTCAATTTCAAGGAGGCCTACTTGACTCGAGTCTTGCGGCGGTGAGTCGGCGTGGAACAACATCGTGCTGTCGGTGCCAGCCACCGCATCACACGCTGTCGCGTGCAACTCGAGACCGAACCAGCCGTCAGGACCATCACCTGTGTGTCCCCCGTGCCCGCACTCAGATGGAGAAGAGGCTGCAGATGGAGAAGAGACTGCAGAGCACCGCTGTTGTACATCTGGCTGCCAACCGAGCTGGTGCGGCTTCCCGTGCTGATCTTCGGTCGCCACCTACGGCGGCACCTGTCTGACGCGCCGCCCGAGCCGGTCTGATTTGCTGCTCGCCCTGCTGTATTTTATTATGACATGCATGACCACCGGTGCAGGTGTTCTGTGATTTTCACCTTTTCTACTCTGCTGTGTTATCACATTAGCGCGAGATTGTAATAGGCACAAGTTCAGTGTGGATTACCTCAATGCAAGTCTGTATCTGTATCACTGTCCGGGCGCGAGTCGGCTGAAGCTGCCCACCAGACAGCGGCCGGCGCGACTCGCGCTGTCGGTGAGCGTCACTGTCCGGGCGCGAGTCGGCTGAAGCTGCCCACCAGACAGCGGCCGGCGCGACTCGCGCTGTCGGTGAGCGTCACTGTCCGGGCGCGAGTCGGCTGAAGCGGCCGACCAGACAGCGGTGGGCGCGACGAGCCAGCGGCCGACTTCCTGCGGCCTTCGGGAGCTCCCACGCACAGATTCGCCGTCTGTGCTGTGCACCAGGCGTGCTCGGCCCGCCCAGATTTGCAGGGCTCAGAGCAAGCCCCAAATGGCGCAGCATGAAGTCCAACTGCTAAAAATTGCCGCGATGCGGCTCCTTCGCCGATGGTTGCTATGCACTTCAGAGGGAGGGGGTAGGTTCGTCAAGTAAGTTTTTTTTTGCCTGCGGAGTAGGCGTGCAGTGCTGGCGGAGACTTGATCCGCTGACCAGCAATGGACAGTACAGGGTGACCTTCACCTTTGCCTTTCTACACGGTGTGCAAACTCGACAGAGGCCTCAAAGCCGACACAGGGGACCAGTAGTTGGGAGTAGGTTCACGCCATCTACCACTCTCCCCCATGTACCACGTTCTACGGCACATACCACACTCACACACCCTACCTAGCAGCGCTTGTGATACATTTATATGCTGCCCTCTCCTGCACATGCCAGACTTACCTGCCCCCTCAACTATCTGGCAGCACTTGTGCGATATGCAAGTTGGGCTAAGTGGATCATCTTTTGCAATATGTCCAATCATATTTTCTGGTCCCTAGCCCAGAACAAAAATGCAGCTTCACACTTCTGCTTGCCGTCTGGTTCTTCCAGCTGTACCGAGAGTAATGCATCCCTTGCCAGACATGTTCGTAATAACGTCCCACCCAAAGCGTATGGTCATGTGTTCTGGACGATGACTGTGCTGAGTATGCGTTGCTAATAAATATATTTTATAGCCCTGTATTTGACATGGCCAAATCGCTCATAGACCTCCTCAATTGGAAATGTTCAACGGTGAAAATAAAGAACTCACTGACACTAAACATAATTTTATTCATGGGATTGAGTGATCTGTGAGAGGGTGGTGCGCGTTTCAATACATCAATGGTATTTAATAAATTGCTCGTCAATGCTTTTAGTCATCGAATTGCTCCGAAAACGTCGCAATCATTCCATTTTCACAGGGCTAACTTAGTGATTATCCTATACTTGGGTCGATCGCCATAGCAGTTCGTTATTGTAATTTGGTAGCGAAGCGCCATACGGTTGTTGTGTATTGTCTCAACATGGGTCATCTGGTCAAACAAGTGTATGGGAAAACATTGTACAGTGAACAAACAATCTGTTCTTGTTCTTGTACAATCCTTGTTGTACAAACAAGTGTACAGAGAAAACATCGGAACAATTTCAGCTGTTTTTTTTCCATATATCCGAATGCTATTCAATCATATTCAGCCTCCTTTTCTCGTGATAAATATTAATTAGGTACTCTACAGTTGGAACTTTGGTGTTAGCGTCCGGCGCCAAGAAACTTCGTCAGGCCTTCCGGAACAGTCTATAAGGAAAGTGGAGACTGCATTGAAGGACAGATATCTAGCTCCAGCACGAACAAAATACTCGTCTGTTCCTAAAGTATATGAAAGTTACTCTACATTTGCGCGAAATATTAAGCCACTAGCATGAAATAAATTGTTTAACATGAACCGCTAAACAATGCTGATTCGTGATCTCGGCTTCAGAAGCCTCCCAGGTCAGTCTCGATAATTCCATTCTAACTAGTGGCAAGTAGGAACGTTGGGAAGCACGGATGAGCACAAGCCCAAATTCCAATTTGTACAATGCAAAATCAATATAGCACATAGTTGATGTCCGCAAAAAGTGCGTTAGCTACGGGCTATGTCCCCTGACCACCGTTCGCAACCCACCCGCAGGCTTGCTGTCCGGTGTGTGTTATAGCGGAGGTGAAGTGTCGTCTGCTAGAGAGGCTGTGTTAGGGAGAAGTTGCGTTAAATCGGCTTGTGTAGCATCCGGCATCAGGCAAGCAAGATAGAGCAGGTGGGAGGCGCCGGAGGGCGAACAACGAAGCCGTCGTAACTGGCTCGGACACGTAGGACTCACACAAAGGCATACATTACACGAGACAGTGTATTTGGAGGGTGGCCAGCATCACGGCCTCCGTCTGGCTCCACGGGTTCGCCGCAGCTGGACCGTTTGCCGTGGGAGATGGCGGGCTCCGCTGACCGACCGGGAGCCGAAGCGGAGGGCCGGGCGTCCAGGATGAGCCGTTGGCGTCGGGGCGCAGCCTTGCATGTGTTGGTGAATGGAAGTTAAACGCTTGTAATAACCAGACGGAAGAAAAACCAGGCCGCCCGGAAATCACGACGGCAAATCGAATCGCAATCTAAAGACTGTGCTGCCGAATTGGATCGGCCCCTGCCTGGGTAACCGGACAAATGTACACAAACCAAATGTACGTATGGCAGATGTGCGTACGAAAATGTACGTAAGCAAATGTACGTAAGCGCAGATGTACGTATGGTAATTGTACGTAAGCGCAGATATACGTATGGCTAATGTACGTAAGCGCAAAAGTACGTATGACAAATGTACGTATGCGCAAATGTACGTAAGCGCAAATGTACGTAAGCGCAAATGTACGTACATTTGCGCTTACGTACATTTGTGCATACGTATATTTGCGCTTACGTACTTTTGCGCATACGTGCATTTGCGCTTACGTACATTTGCGCATACGTACTTTTGCGCTTACGTACCTTTGCGCTTACGTACATTTGGGTATGCGTACTTTTGGGTTTCCGTACATTTGCGCTTACGTACATTTGCGCTTACGTACTTTTGCGCATACGTACATTTACGCTTACGTACATTTGCGCATACTTAATTTTGCATATACGTACATTTGCCATACGTACATTTGCGTCAACGTACATTAGCCATACGTATGTCTGCGCATATATACAATTGCCACACGTACGTCTGCGCTTACGTACATTTGCCTACGTACATCTGCCATACGTACATTTGTCCTTACGTACATTTGTCCTTACGTACATTTGTCCTTACGTACATTTGTCCTTACGTACATTTGTCCTTACGTACATTTGTCCTTACGTACATTTGTCCTTACGTACATTTGTCCTATATTCCCCTGCCTGTACATCGTAAGGTGGCCTCTATATTTGTGCCATAAGAGAGAGAGAGAGAGAGGAGAGGAAACTGGCAGTCGACGTCAAATAGAGAGTTCCAGTTTCCAGTATTGAAATTCCAATATCCAGCTCATTGAATCTTCTTATTTTCAACAATCTGTGGTTTGCTGTGAGTCTGCTGCCACCTCCGAGACTGCCGGTAATATGGGTTGTTAGTCAGCTGCCACCTCCGAGACTGCCGGTAATATGGGTTGTGAGTCAGCTGCCACCTCCGAGACCGCCAATGATGTGGACTGTGAGTCAGCTGCCACCTCCGAGACCGCCAGTGATGTGGGCTGTGAGTCAGCTGCCACCTCCGAGACCGCCAGTGATGTGGGCTGTGAGTCAGCTGCCACCTCCGAGACCGCCAGTGATGTGGGCTGTGAGTCAGCTGCCACCTCCGAGACCGCCAGTAATATGGGCTGTGAGCGAGCGCACCGGAGCGAGATCATAATCACGACATGATCACGGTAAACACGCTAAAACAACCGGCACCACAAAGACAAACTCCAGTGCGTGCCTCAGGAGGGCGTGAAATTGTACGCCGGAGCAGCATTCAGCGGCAAAAGACCGGGCCAAGCTGCCACGGGCACAAGCATGGGTGTTGTTAGCGGAGGGGGGGGGGACGGATACCAGTGCCTCTACCTCTCGGCAGCGCCCCTCTGACTGGAGAGAGGAACTGCTCCGAGTGGAAAGGCGCCTCTACATTATGTACGACTATTCGCCTTTGACATTCTCAGAAGAAGGCGCTCCTCTGAGCACTCTAAGTACAAAAGGTGCCGAGGAGGCAGATTTGGAAGCTGAAGTCATCGGCTGACCTTGTGCTCAGACGCGACGGGTAATATCGGCTGGAACTTGACATGAAACGGGAAGATCTCCGCCAACCGGAGGCCAATGATGCTGCAAACTTAGCAGGAATGTGGATTATTCAGATCACAAGTCACGGAAGGCGTACAATAATCGGTGCAACAAAGAAGGCATTTGTCTGAGCTGGGTAAGAGGTCAGTGTTAGTTGCATTGACTTCAGGGCGCTTGAGCATGGAGTCATCAAAATCGAGAACACGACATGGGTAAAGATGAAAAGTAGGGTGTTCACACCCTACGGATCATGAACACCTATATCGGCTAATTTGCATTCCAAGTATTAGTCCTAGAATGGCAAAATAATGCAAATGCAGGACGAAAGCGTATCACGGACATAAGCACGCATCAAGAAGCACTTAAGAATAATGCAAAGCAAAGCATGACTGAAAATTGTCCAAGATGCAAAACTACTCTCATGCTTTCATATATCTTTCAAAAGGCGACTGCGGCTTTGACTATGCTTGCCTCGGTCCATGAAAGGCTGTCTATCTTACGGCACCGATCTTCGTGACTAGGACGGTGGTCCCACATCCCTCTGCCGAAGGGAGCTGTCGCTACAAATTGTGGAGATCCAGTGCTGTTCAAAGTGAAGGTTTGCAAACTTAGCTAAGCGGTGCAAATTTAAAGAAACTGGTGGTGCAGCTGAACAAGCTGGTGTTGCATCCGCAATGAACATCACGTGGTCCGTCCATGCGCGTGTACGTAGCTTAGATCACTTGAGATGTGTAGCGGTGTGTTATTCTATAGTGAGTGGCTGCACAGGTCGTGCATTGTTATGATTCGACACGGTCATGCACTACCAGAGAAGTGCTTGGCGGCTGTGGCTGAGGCTGCGCCTGAACTCGAGACCTGGCGGCTGTCGTACCATCAGCACTACAGCTTCCCCGCAGATGCAGGGCTGTCGTACCACCAGCACTAAAGCTCCCCTGCAGATGCAGGGCTGTCGTGTCACCAGCACTAAAGCTTCCCCGCAAATGCCAGGCTGTCGTATCACCAGCACTAAAGCTCCCATCCAGATGCAGGGCTGTCGTCCCAACACCACTAAAGCTCCCCTACAGATACAGGGCCTCCGTACCACCAGCAGCCGCTCGGGTTTAGTTTTCGGAGCACAATGACGGGATGTTGAGCTTTGTATGCGGGGGACTGGAACAAACTCGACGTGTGAGGAGCTTTTCCGTGCCTGGAATGGATTGTGACATGCTCCTAACTTTCAGCGTTTCAAAATGGGTGGAGAATTTGGAAAGTTGCGTGAGAAGGAATTCTTTCGAGCATATCTGGATTCGACATTTGCAACCATGGTTCAAGCACCCATCACTTAGTAATGTCTGTGTGACACGAATGTTTGATGTGTTTTACAAATGCGTAAAGGAACTAAACGAGATATCGGTTAACTTCAATCTAGTATAACTTGATACTTCATTAACGTCATTAGCCCCATTAGTTTCTTTCTGTGTGTTCATTCGATTGAACTCTCAGGAAATTGACTCAAAGCACTAAAAAGGCTTCTTGTAATTGCAGCACTCACACAAAGCTGTGCCGAAACAGTCACTGGGTAGGCCAACCCAGTAGCTTCAGAAAGCTTTTTAAGCGTGATTTTAACGTACAATATAACAACAAATACACCAATTGATGATCGTTTCCGGACGAACAATTGCATACGCCTATGCACGCGCATGTAGATGCATTGCTACATTCTGCAATATTTTACGTACATTAATTCACTCCGATTATTAATTACTCCCTCCGATAGGCTTGAACCAAATTACCGGAGGTTGGGGTGGGGAGGGGGGGAGGGGATGTATTGGATCTCCCTGGAGAACGGGAGTGCTCGGGATTTGAGCCCAGCGCATGCAGAGCGTGGCATCCGAGTGCATCGCAAAGCCAATCACGATTGTTCCGACTTACTGATGACCCCCGAGGGCATCATGCACATGTCGTACCTGGTGCCGTCTCCGCCTCCAGAGGATGCCGGTAGGCGCGAGAGCTCTCGCTCTCCAGAGACACTCAATGTGAGCGTGAGGGCTCTCGCTCTCCAGACACTCAATGCCAGCGTGAGAGCTCTCGCTCTGCAGACACTCAATGCCAGCGTGAGAGCTCTCACTTTCCAGAGACACTCAATGCCAGCGTGAGAGCTCTCGCTCTCCAGAGACACTCAATGCCAGCGTGAGAGCTCTCACCCTCCAGAGACACTCAATGTCAGCGTGAGAGCCCTTGCTCTCCAAACACTCAATGCCAGCGTGAGAGCTCTCGCTCTCCAGAGACACTCAATGCCAGCGTTAGAGCTCTCACCCTCCAGAGACACTCAATGCCAGCGTGAGAGCTCTCGCTCTCCAGGGACACTCAATGCGAGCAACTGGAACTCCCGTGAACAGTACGTGCAGAACAAGCGCTCCGACAAATGCTCAAATATTACAATTTAATGAAATATGCATTTCGGTACCTTCTTCTCCGTTCATCGTAGCAGTACCTGCATATCCAATGTCTTCATCCAAGCTCCATCCGCCGTGAAATGTGCTACCTCAAAGGTATTTGATTCTTTCTCCATTCTCACCTTTGCGGTCCCGCAATATCCTACATTGTGTGCCTGACACCCACCAGTCTTTTGTGCGGACCAAGTCATTTATCACGGCTCATACTGGGCCATGCTGGTCCCGTCATCACCGCTGCTGAATCTGCCCCCGCCTCCCCACCCCGCGATCGACCCCTTCACACC
Organism: Ashinkailepas kermadecensis; assembly: GCA_034440615.1. Taxonomy (NCBI): domain Eukaryota; kingdom Metazoa; phylum Arthropoda; class Thecostraca; family Neolepadidae; genus Ashinkailepas; species Ashinkailepas kermadecensis. The sequence continues at coordinate 207,560 of JAOTOM010004342.1, read as the reverse complement.
CCTGCTGTTCCATCTTGACGCGTGCCACTCCGCTCGACCAAGCACTCATCCTGTCTCCCGATGTCCTGTCTGACCCCCGTGACCTAAGCGCCCGAGGCGCGCCAGCTTGGCACGATGAAATCCCGACTTTTGTTAATTTGTGCGGCACAAAAAGCGTATCGCATGTGCGGCGGAGACGAACGGCCGGTCGGCACGCAGCGGGCGCATGTAACATGAATCTGGATAGGGCACGCACGAGCGTGCGATATAAGTCAGAAGGGCCGGCCACAGCCGCGCCAGTGGTGCGACGGACGGGGCGGCGGAGGGAGCGAGGCGGTCCACCTGGCCTCGCCCCGCAGCCACCACAGCCCAGCTTCGCCCAGCTTCGTCCAGCTGCGGCCGCGGTTCGCCCGCGACCGGTGGTGGTGCGCATGCGCAGACGCCGACGCTGTGCCGAGCGGCAGCCGGCGCCTCCGGGCGGCGAGTGTGACCCGAATGACCTTGAACCGGTTCGGCCACCGTGCGGCAGTGCTCACAAGACCGGTGGTGGTAACAGTGTTCAGCTCAAATAGCTCGAGGGCGAGTCTTCCGTTGCTGTCTAGCGTGCCTGGCGGCGCAGCTGATGACCCTGCAGGATGGCGGTGCGGGTGGCAGCCGACAGCGTCTCGGTCGCCATGGCAACGCTGGCGACGCCGGCGACGCTCCAGCCGCGGCCCGGAAGCCGCTGGCCGCGCGGCTTCCGAGCGGCTCGGCGTCCGGTGACCTACCGGCGCCGGCGTCGACACAGCCCGCGGTGCCGACCTCGGCCGACCACCGACCGAGACGGCCTCTGATTGGTCGGCCGACGCGCGGGCGGCGTCTGATTGGAGGGCTAATTGCGCCGGCTCTGTTGTGATCCGACCGCCGCTTGCGTGTACGGATATTTTTGATTGCGATATTTTGGCCTGCCTTTCCGGCCCAACACCGCGGAACAATGGCTGGCGGTCGCTGCACGCCGCACATTAGATTCAATTAAATTGCACCTTGCTTTTTCTGCCACTCGGCCAACCCTGCCGGCGGCAACTCCAGAATAATTAGGTGCGGGTAATAATCGAACAAGCACACCCGATTCGAGGAATGCAATCTGGCCGCGTCATCTTCTCCGCAGTCAGCAACGAGAGCGCGGCTGTGCGTGATTACCTTTAACTGCGATAAGATGGCCGCTAATTTGTCTACAGGCCGCCGCGCCGCAGTTGCAGGAACGGGTCGCGTCGGCTCGCCGGAACGCGCCGGTGTCAGCCGCTGCCTTCTGCTCGCCAGGCCAGACAGTCGGCTCAACGGTCATAAGATCACCGAGCGCCGCTGGCTGTGGGCCCGGCGCGGCCGGTCGGACCCACCGCAGTGCGATCATCGGCCTCCAGCGGGCCGGAGCGTCCGCAGCGTCTCACCTCAGCGCCAGCTCAGCGCCAGCTCAGCGCCAGCTCAGCGCCAGCTCAGCGCCAGCTCAGCGCCAGCTCAGCGCCAGCTCAGCGCCAGTCGGCGGCGCAGACGGCAGCGCGTGCGTGGGCGGGCAGACAGTGGTGATGGATGGGCCACCCAATTCCCAGCACTGTGTGCTCACTGCATAGTGCCCGCTCTTCTTCGTCTTTGCATTCCATTTCGAGTGAAATTTTGACATTTGCCGTGACTCACTTACGCCATTTTGCTTGAGTTTGTTTGTGAATCCAAAGACGACTACAATTTGGAACTGGACATCGTATTATCTTGTTATGGATTGATTGCATGGAACATTACCTGGTCACGTGGTCATTCTAGAATCGAATAATAATTACTAATGTTGTTGATCAGCATTTCTACCTCAATACGGCAGCGGTTCCACGCTTGCTCGCTTCTCCACTTTCCTTGAAAAGGAAAACTTCTGACCTCACCGCTGACTTCTGACCTCTGGCATTACCTCTGACTGCTGACCCACCTTGTGACAACTAATCTCTGACCTCACCTCTGACATCTGATATCTGACCTCACATCTGACCTTTGTCCCCTGCTCTTTGACCTTACCTCTAACCTCTGACCTCTGACCTCACCTCTGATCTCGCCCGGCACAGCATTCTGTCACAATCATCAGTGCTGGGGCAAAGACTGCGACCTCCTAGCTTTTCCGAGTGGAGAGTGCTGGCAACATTAAAAAAAAAAAAAACGCGTATGGCACCCGACAAGATTTTGCAACTGATTATTTACTTCAGTCTAATTCACATGCGAGACTTTTCACTGCGAGATCATATTGAAGGTGAAGTTGTGTTGACCAAAGTCGAGACTTTTCACATTTCATCGTCCCCGGTGTAAAACAGCAATCGATCCTCGGTTAAACTGCGCACTATGGTTAGGTTGTGTTGACCAAAGTCGAGACTTTTCACATTTCATCGTCCCCGGTGTAAAACAGCAATCGATCCTCGGTTAAACTGCGCACTATGCATGTCCTCATTATCCTGGAATACTACCGATGTCTCATGTGTATCATTTTGACGCATAGGTCAAAGGTCATCTATCATGCGAGTGCTGACCTCCCTATAACACTTCCGAAGAAGGGCCAGAAGCACTATTTTTCGACAAACTGAAGTGCATGTGGATACCAAATTCGCCTCCATCGTCCAACGTAACTCTAGAGCGACCCAAAAGCTGAGAAATGTAAAATGGGGTCAAGTTAGTTCAAGGAACTCAACTGACTTGGGAAGGGTCAATTTCCTATGTAAACAAGTTGTTGAATACTAACTTGTTTAAACTTGTTTCCACGATCATACCACACCCAACTTTAGTCACTTTAGAGTAAAAACTGATATTAATCTTCAAACAAAATCACGACTTGTGCGAATGCCATCCAGACATATTCCATTTTATGACGACATAGCTGAGTAATCTCACAAGACAGCTCAACGTTTTCAGATCAGGTTAGCAGACGACGCTTCATCGGGTACACTTGGCGGTGGTGCACTAACGCTGACCATTTTCCATGGTAGTGAAAACACCGTTTGGAGGTTGCCGGACCCCCTCTCCCTTCACGGGTAAGGATTAACCTACCACGAAGCTTAGAGGATAAAGCTAGCTACCCAATGCGCAGTAGTAGGCAAACATAAACTTAGACATCGAAGCATATCAAAGTGTCGCAAGACTGATGACATGCTAGCTTGGTGTAAAAAACGACAGTTTGCGAAGTTATTCACGTTTAAAAAAACATCAAAAGTTACACGATATGCCTTCACCACATCAATCCATCTGCAGCATTTAAAGGTGGCATTATTATACATCCGCCCGCATCTGAGCTCAGTGTGATATTCACGTCGACTATGCATTATGTTTGTGCTCCATCCGCTTATCGGTGTGGGGAATGGCGGTAGGATTCACCCAACGCATGCATTTTTCGCCAGAGATGGCTGTCGTCAAAGTTTGGGCGCACTGACTGGGAACACAGCTACTCAGCTGGTGGCAGGCTTCCGTGCGGTTGGGTGTCACCACTTCTTACTGTGTTTTCTTTGAACCACTGTACTTAGTTGCACCATGTGTAACTCATGTGACATGGGAGCGTTCTGACGTTGATGGCTGTGAAATGGAAAGCCTAGATTCCCCTCTGGTATATCTGTGTATGTTTAGTGACATGTATTTACACACACCCATATATATATATATATATGTGTGTGTGTGTGTGTGTGTGTGTGTGTGTCTTTCTGTGTGTGTATGCGTGCGTGTGTATGTAAAAATGCATACATAGCATATCCGGGAGATGCCCAGCATGTTCAACACACAGCATCTGTGACAACCGCACCGCGTCCAGGAACCAGCCCAGTCTGAGTACCTGAACTGTTCTTCAGCCAGCCGATCTCACGTCAGCTGACACCATCTCGGACGATTACCATAATCCACTTCCCTCCCCGTACTCACACACATACACCCTCCCCCTTCCCACACACACACACTGTGGTAACCGCAATTGAAGCCAGCACCTGCGGTGTGGTGTGCGCGACCCCGCCGTTGTGGACAGTCTGTGTATGTACCGAACACCTGTCCCACCTGCCCTTGGACTGCCCCGTCAGCTTCACGTATGTACCGAACACCTGTCCCACCTGCCCTTGGACTGCCCCGCTCACTAGTACCCGCCCACCGCCCTGACTGCCCCTCAGCTAAGCTCCACCTGCCCTTGGACTGCCCCGTCAGCTTCAAGTTTGAAGCCGCTAATGACTGCCCCGCTTGGTGTTCATTCTAACCTGCCATGCACATTTCCGTCTGGCTCCTGTTGGTTCCGGGGGATAGATAAGATAGAGTGGTCAGTGTCCGCCCATTCGATGCCTTCGGCTAACACGTGAAGGAGGGAATGGGGAGCGGGTTCAGGGAGGTCGTGTCCCAATGTCACCAGAGAGTGATGTTCATCATCATGCTGAATCCCGCCGAGCTGACTATCAGGGTGTAGTGCCATGCCGGGCTTCACTGTCACTGGGCATGTTGTTCGTATCATTCCTCGTGAAAATTTCACCGTTCTGGTGGTATTGCACGTGCTACTCACTGTCATATTCGTGCGAGCTCTGACACAGCGCACTGAGAATCACAGCCTTCATAACCCGTGGTCAACAAACTATGTCTGTAAACTTCATGATCAAGTTGATTAAATATTCCTTCGACGAACAAAAAGCATTGAAGGTGCCTTCAAAAATTGTAATCGGCTCTGCAGGGCCTTCAGAAGACTGACGGTACACTGATGTACTCAACTCTTCAGGGCCTTCAGAAGTCTGGTGGTACACTGAGTCATCTTGGTGGAACATCTGGTAACTTAGACCCTTCATGCTTGAAGTCGTCTGCCTGTGACCTGAGTGTCTCCTGAGGTCCCTTTCGAGGTCCACATGCGCTTTCAGTTGAAATGCCAGTCCCCATCCGTGAGGTGTCTATGGGGTTTCGTCAGTCTGATACGGTGTCTTGAGAATTGAGATGACCGTCTGTGTCTGGAAGTGCCTTGAGCTCACACCCATCCCGTGCGTGGGGACGCCTTGAGTTGACGCCCATTTGCGCGTGGGGACGACTTGAGTTGACACTCATCTGTGCGTGGGGACGCCTTGAGTTGACACTCATCCATGCGTGGGGCGCCTTGACTTGACACCCATCTATACCTGGAGATGTTCTAGGTGACGACCGAGGCCGGGACACGAGGACAACGGCTCGCCAGCAATGCTACGGCCGTCACCTCCACAATTCCCACTGCCGCCGCTCCCACCTCCGCCGCTCCCACCTCCGCCGCTTCCACCACCGCCGCTCCCGCCCCTACCGCCGCCGTCACCTACACCGTCCCTCGCCGCCGCCGCCGTCACCGCCGCTCCCACCTCCGCCGCTCCCACCTCCGCCGCTCCCACCACCGCCGCCGTCACCTACACCGTCCCTCGCCGCCGCCGCCGCCGTCACCGCCGCTCCCACCCCGCCGCCCCACCTCCGCCGCTCCCACCCCCCACCGTCGCCTCACCTCACCGCCCCCACCGCCGCCACCGCCGTCACCGCCGCTCCCACCACCGCCGCTCCCACCTCCGCCGCTCCCACCACCGCCGCCGTCACCTACACCGTCCCTCGCCGCCGCCGCCGCCGTCACCGCCGCTCCCACCTCCGCCGCTCCCCCCACCGCCGCCGCCGCCGTCACCGCCGCTCCCACCACCGCCGCTCCCACCACCGCCGCTCCCACCACCGCCGCTCCCGCCCCCACCGCCGCCGCCGCCGTCACCGCCGCTCCCACCTCCGCCGCTCCCACCACCGCCGCTCCCGCCCCCACCGCCGCCGTCACCTACACCGTCCCTCGCCGCCGCCGCCGCCGTCACCGCCGCTCCCACCTCCGCCGCTCCCACCTCCGCCGCTCCCACCACCGCCGCTCCCGCCCCTACCGCCGCCGTCACCTACACCGTCCCTCGCCGCCGCCGCCGCCGTCACCGCCGCTCCCACCTCCGCCGCTCCCACCACCGCCGCTCCCGCCCCCACCGCCGCCGTCACCTACACCGTCCCTCGCCGCCGTCACCGCCGTCACCGCCGCTCCCACCTCCGCCGCCCCACCTCCGCCGCTCCCACCACCGCCGCTCCCGCCCATACCGCCGCCGTCACCTACACCGTCCCTCGCCGCCGTCACCGCCGTCACCGCCGCTCCCACCTCCGCCGCCACCGGCGCCGCCGCCGCCGCCGCAGCCGCCGCCAGCCACGAGCGGGTGTTGTCGTTGCGTGTCGGACAGTCTGTCCGGCTCCTATTTTTCCGTCGGCCAATTATCTGCCATTTTATTGTGAAGGTATTTTTCTTCCGGGGGCGGGGCGGCATCGTGACTGGGATGGTGTGTGTCGCATCGGCAATAATAGAAAGGTGGAGGGCGGGCGGGCGAGAGAGAGTGAGAGAGAGCGAGAGAGAGAGAGAGAGAGAGAGAGAGAGAGAGAGAGAGAGAGAGAGAGAGAGAGAGAGAGAGAGAGAGAGAGAGAGAGAGAGAGAGAGATAGATAGAGAGAGAGATAGAGATGGAGGGAGAGGGGGAGAGAGAGCGAGAGAGATAGGGAGAGGGAGAGGGAGAGAGAGAGAGAGGGATATAAATATAGGGAGAGGGAGATAGAGAGAGGAGGGGATGAAAAAAAACTATGAGGAATAAGACGTGCGATGAGAAGGGGAAGTACTGACAGGATGGGCACTTCAACAAAGGAGGAATAATTAACCATTAAACAAGCATAGGTAATAAATAGAGATGCAAAATCGGATTTCACAGTAGGAAATGTTCACATGCGTGACCATTCACGTCGGTTTTGATACCATGGAAGTTTGAATTTTCTGTGTCACCAGCCCATGGCTTTCCTCTCAAATTTGAAGGCGACCTTTTGAACATAATGTGTTCCAAGGCATTCATCAAGCGTCGCAGTTATGCATCGATGAGTACCCACATGAGCCCGCCAATTTAAGCTCGGAACACTGCCGTGGTGGTAAAACAGGTTCAGCATGCCTGCCTACATGCCTGCCTACATGCCTGCCTACATGCCTGCCTACATGCCCTTCTGTTGGGACCCGCCAGGACTCTCCACAGAAGTTACGGACCGATGTCACATCAAGGCGAATGTGTAAATATGCGTGGCCTTCTACACATGTCAATTCCCACTGAGTGGAAACATGCGTGACCTTCTGCCATGTTACTACCCACTCAGTTGAAACATGCGTGACCATGTTAGTGGTAGCATGTTAGAAACATGCGTGACACATGTTAATTCCCACTGAGTGGAAACATGCGTGCGCTTTTACACAAGTCCATTCCCACTGAGTGGTAACATGCGTGACCTTCTACACATGTCAATTTCCACTGAGTGGAAACATGCGTGACCTTCTACACATGTCAATTTCCACTGAGTGGAAACATGCGTGACCTTCTACACATGTCAATTTCCACTAGTGCAATTTACACATGTCAATTTCCACTGGGAAACATCGTCCTTCTACACATGATCACTGAGGGAAACTGTGCCTTTACACATGTCAATTCCCATTGAAGCGCCGACCTGCAGAGCTGTGTTTCAGCGGCACGACTCTGTGCCACCGTCAGAGGCTCAGAAAAGGACCAGCTGGTTCTCAGGGGCGTGGTACTGCTGTCGGTACTGCAGTCAGGAGGCGTGTCTCTGCTGCCGGTACTGCAGTCAGGAGGCGTGGCTCTGCTGCCGGTACTGCAGTCAGGAGGCGTGTCTCTGCTGTCGGTACTGCAGTCAGAAGGCGTGTCTTTGCTGTCAGTACTACAGTCAGGAGGCGTGTCTCTGCTGTCGGTACTGCAGTCAGGAGGCGTGGCTCTGCTGTCGGTACTGCAGTCAGGAGGCGTGGCTCTGCTGTCGGTACTGCAGTCAGGAGGCGTGTCTCTGCTGTCGGTACTGCAGTCAGGAGGCGTGGCTCTGCTGTCGGTACTGCAGTCAGGAGGCGTGTCTCTGCTGTCGGTACTGCAGTCAGGAAGCGTGTCTCTGATGTCGGTACTGCAGTCAGGAGGCGTGGCTCTGATGTCGGTACTGCAGTCAGGAGGCGTGGCTCTGTTGTCGGTACTGCAGTCAGGAGGCGTGGCTCTGCTGTCGGTACTGCAGTCAGGAGGCGTGGCTCTGCTGTCGGTACTGCAGTCAGGAGGCGTGGCTCTACTGTCAGTACTGCAGTCAGGAGGCGTGTCTCTGCTGTCAGTGCTACAGTCAGGAGGCGTGTCTCTGATGTCTGCACCGCAGTCAGGAGGCGTGGCTCTGCTGTCAGTGCCACAGTCAGGAGGCGTGTCTCTGATGTCTGTACCGCAGTCAGGAGGCGTGTCTCTGCTGTCAGTGCTACAGTCAGGAGGCGTGTCTCTGATGTCGGTACTGCAGTCAGGAGGCGTGGCTCTGCTGTCGGTACTGCAGTCAGGAGGCGTGGCTCTGCTGGCCGGTACTGCAGTCAGGAGGCGTGTCTCTGCTGTCGGTACTGCAGTCAGGAGGCGTGGCTCCGCTGTCGGTACTGCAGTCAGGAGGCGTGGCTCTGCTGTCGGTACTGCAGTCAGGAGGCGTGGCTCTGCTGTCGGTACTGCAGTGAGTTTGCAATCGATGCCGCCATCAGGGGGCGTGACCTTGTTATCTGTGCTGCAGGCAGGAGGCAGGGTCGAGATGTCGGTGCAGCAGTGAAGGGCGTGGCCACACTCACAGTTACTGTGCCAAAAGAGCTTAGTCGAGCCTATGGCATTCCCCCTGGGCGTTTAGGCTGTACATAAAAAATGAGTAACTTCAGAATGGTTATTGCTCCTCGGCTCTGAGTTGATTCCTACGCTCGTTTGGAAACAGAGAGGAGCTGGCTTTGGCTGAGCTGGGTCGTGATGAGATGCACGTCACGTTCCGCTGATATATACTGCACATTGATGGCAGCGTCCAAACGAAACTTAGTAGGCTGTGTTCATGACCGACGTAAAACTCATGCCCACGTTGGCGAACGATACGCTTGGTCTGGATGGCCGTGATCTTCACCAGCTGGGAAGAGCCAATCAACTCTGCTTAGACGCCTGCGCGAGCACTAGCCTTGGGGTTTTCTTGAAGCGCAGAGGAAAGGCACTTTCCCCACATTAGCAAGTCAATGCACTCTCCTGTAAACCTCGGGGGGAGCGCGGTAGCCAGTGATGTCAGGTGGTGTTATTTGGACAGTCGCGGTTGTCCTCCACCAAGTACAAAATTCAATCCAAGTACAATCAGTACAAATCCAAGCCGGACCTGAATACTGCATTGCATGAAAGCCAGCAACATGGAGTCCATATACCAGAAAGATAGAGTTATAATTCATGCTTGCTTATTACTGTTGCCTTTTTGCCATACAGGACTCCAACGTTGTGCGTTGAGATGCATTCCTGGAAGTGTACAACTTTCGGAGAAATAAAAACTCTTTTTTTTGTCACTGAGGCTCACTTGTGACTTATTCATTACTCACCAAAGGCCAAAAGATATTTATGGTGCAGGGCTGTTGACCGCCGCTTGGATTGGCTAGATCCGCGCATTGTCCCCTGATACAGATGCGAGTGGCCGACAAGCCCCCCCCCCCCACCCCCAGTCGGTGGTGTTCGGCTGAGATGCCAGTCAGTACGTAGTCAGCTTCTAAATGATTGGTGCAGCCTCCCTCCGCAGTCCGGCTTACCTCACGAATGCTCACCGGTCTGTGCTTGGGTATCGCCACAGACCTCAGTGGTGACCCCAAGTATACTTGCGCGCAGCATGAAATACAGAACAAGCAAGCATTCAAAGTTTGACTACACTTGGCTGTCGTTCTTTGGAGAAATAAACGCCATGACGAAAACACATAGGTGCAACATGCCCAACTGCCACCAAATCCATCTTCACCACATTGGAGTCTTTCGTCATGGCAGACAGCGCCCACTTCTTGAAAACCCGGCGACAGAGAGAACGGTCGGGTGATCATGGCCGCAAATGATGCAGGGCTACCAACGGGCAATGGAATGCTAGGTGCATAGCTGGGCTAACAGACACATGATAGTTTTTGCATTTTTTACAAATGCAATTGACATGTTTCATGTAATGGGTGTTTGGTTGCAAAAAGCGGTAATAATACTTCGTAGACAAAACTGAAATATGTTTATCATAGTACAAGCATTTACAGCATAATTGAATAATTTCACTTAGGGGTTGCCATCGATTTAGAAACCTTCTCGTAGCAGTGACGTCACATATGTGGGGCCTCAAAGCGGCCAAGCCGAAAACGCACCGGGAACCACACGTTGGATTATTCCATGCAAGATATTAGCCGACTCGCGTCATGGATACTAAGGCGAGGGCTTATGATACTGAAATGCTACCATTTTTAAACGAAAATATGATGTTTGGAAGGGAAGGTAATCTATTATGGTGGTAATACAACAACTAACATGTTTGTTTCAAATCCAGCACAATGCGGTAAGTACAGATGTCATAGCATACCTTCAAGCAGTATTGTGATGGAATAGAGGGGGTAAGATATCTGCTCTAATTACTGCAATATATTGATGACGTCCATGGAGATATTGCAAAATGGGACTGCTTTCAAATAACAAATTGCAGGGATTATTTGGCTATACTCTATGGATTTTAGACAAGGTACACATGTTTTCAGGTTGATCTTTGCATGGAATGCCAGACATGTTGTGGAATTTGAATAAGCTCCCTTGCACGAAGATATATATTGTACATGTGTAGCAGTTCATGCCATCAATTATCAATAGGTGTAGGCAGACATGATCAGCCACCTGCAAGTGTTGGCTGACGTGACCAATAATTTTTTGAAAACATAAATTTAATCCGAGTTCTTGTTGGGGTGGCTTTATGAACTTTATGAACTTGGCTTGATGAGCCAAGGTCCTATTGCTAAGCAGAGCTTGTTGCGTGAACCCTGGCCCCACCACCCGATCCATGAATTCCAGTTCAACGGCAGAATTTTGACCGAAAGTTTAACGTGCCGTCAATGCATCGGCACGGCCGCCCGGTAGCTCGTCCCCGGCCTTATCGGGCCAGCTGCCAACTGACCCTCCCAGCCGGGGGCTAAATGCGAGCGCGCGAAGCGACTCGAACCCTGCGTTGCCAGGACAGGGGAGACCAGAGCAGGCCAGCGCTCTAACCAACTGAGCTACCGGGGCGGCATAACCGGCGATCAGCAGGTGTAGGCCAATGTCATCCAACATCCTCAAGCAGCATTTTGATGATGCAAAGTGAGTAAGATGCCCTTTGCAACTATTGCAATATTTTATGATATTGTTGGAGATAATACGAAAAGGGATGAATATCAAATATAAAATTGAAGTGATTAATTAGCTAGAACTGCTACGGATTTTAGACGGAGGGCAAGGATTGTTAGCTTAATTTGTACACGGAATGTCAGGCATATTGTGGAATTTCACTCAGCTTGAGAAAAACATTACAAGTATAATACTGCTGGGGCTTCTGCAGTTTCTTTTTGCGCAAAATGTACTGGCAGTCTGGCATTATTGTGCTTTAAGGTATTCACGAGACAAGTGTTGCATACATTTTACCTGCATGAAGCAAAGTGGTTAGGTTTGGCTATGTCAGGTTTGGTTAGGTTTTATCTTTAAAACAAAACATTTTCCATAAAGAAGGGTTAGGCCATTTACATTGGGTTTCGTTTTTCGATTGAAATATTTTAGAGCAAATATTGCTAGAATTTTTTGTTTTTTTATTACTTTTCATTGGAAGGTAAGGTTATGTTAGGTAAGGCAATGCTACACTTTTTCTTTTCTGCATTATTTTTTTTTTGCTATATTACACATCTCTAAGCACATTTTTGGTGTTATTTTGCCAGCCAACTGAAAAGTATGCATTTGCAGAGAAAACAAGCGGCCACATCATGTTGACCACAGTCATAACATTGTGCTGGAAAATGAAATTCCAAGAATTCTAAAATCACCTTAAATCACAAATTTGCCAAATGTCTTGCTATCTTCAGCATGCTGCAGTCAGCTATAAAATATCAATTATTATCTTCATTATCAATTATCTTCACTTAAGCCAATATGAAAGGGTTGTGGACATCCATGTTTCGAACAAGAAAGATACGAACAAGTCGCAGTTCCCATCTTCGTAAAAAGTATACTTTTACTTTGTGGTAGTTTTTACAAAAACTGGAAGATATAATCACCGCTTTCAAGCTAAACATTGATGTGAAAAACCTCAATGTTGACACTTCTGAGGAAAGTACTCTGGTTCCAGCCTCCTCCTCATCCTTAGGCATGTCCAAGCCTACCAAAATACTCGTACCCATGTCTACCAGTGGTACATATGCATAGAAATGTTCGTCGCAGCAAGCGGGGCCACTGGCAGAGATCAGCGGACTGTCTCGGCGTACAGAATTGCTCGACAACGTCCTCATCTTCTCGGCCGTCGGGAGGCCGATGGACACTGCTTCTGGCTTACTTGCAGTTGCATTTGTATACCTCGGCACAAATAAGAATAATAGCGCCGTTTTCTACGATACATTTGCCCCTGACGATTGGATGTGATCCAAACTAAAACTGTCGCGATTATTACGAACTGGAAACGTCCCAAATGGAAGATATAATGGGCAGCAGTCAAGCATCGCTGAACTCCACAGATCTGATGTCACATATATTTTGACCAATCACAAAGCGAGGAATTATGAGGCGCTTCTTTGAATTATTGAAGTAATTTAGGGATTTTAGAAAGTATAAATGAATGCCACCATCGCCTTTCAAATAAAAAATCACTACTGCAACTTGAAAAAAATACGGTCTGGTCTGTCCCGACATGAAACTTGTCCATTATGGATAGCTTTAGCATATGCAGACATTCCCACCAAATTCTAGTCATTGTCCAGCACAAGTGCTCCAGGTTGGCCACGAGTAGTATCATGGACCTGTATGCTGTATTCAATGCACGATCCATCCAGCTGAAACGCTCCAGGTCGTCCCCCCCCCCCCCGACAACCGGTCTCGAGCTCATCGACCAAACGGTGTCTGATGCTCGGCGAAATGCCGCTTCATTTGGCCGCGCCGCGAGTGGTGCACACTGCCGGGTGTCGGTGTCACGGTACCGGTATCACAGTGGCACCGGTGTCACGGTACCGGTGTCACCTGTACCTGTGTCACGGTACCGGTGTCACAATGGCACTTGTGTCAGGATACCGGTATCACGGTACCGGTGTCACAGTACCGGTGTCACGGTGTACCGGTGTCACGGTACCGGTGTCACGGTACCGGTGTCACGGTACCGGTGTCACGGCACTACATGTGTCACGGTACTACATGTGTCATGGCACTACTGGTGTCACGGTACCGGTGCTATGGTACCGGTGTCACGAATACACCAGTATCGTCCGTGAATCTGGCTGAACACCGACCGTCGATACCCGCTCGGCGTACCTCAACAACCCACCAACTTCAACAATCCACCAACCTCAACAATCCACCAACCCTAACAACCCACCAACCTCAACAATCCACTAACCTCAACAATCCACCATCCTCAACAATCCACCAACCTCAACAACCCACCAACCTCACCAATCCACTGACCTCAACAATCCACCAACCTCAACAATCCACCAACCTTAACAACCCACCAACCTCACCAATCCACTGACCTCAACAATCCACCAACCTCAACAACCCACCAACCTCACCAATCCACTGACCTCAACAATCCACCAACCTCAACAATCCACCAACCTTAACAACCCACCAACCTCACCAATCCACCATCCTCAACAACCCACCAACCTCAACAACCCACCAACCTCACCAATCCACTGACCTCAACAATCCACCATCCTCAACAACCCACCAACCTCACCAATCCACTGACCTCAACAATCCACCAACCTCAACAATCCACCAACCTTAACAACCCACCAACCTCACCAATCCACCATCCTCAACAACCCACCAACCTCACCAATCCACCATCCTCAACAACCCACCAACCTCACCAATCCACTGACCCTAACAATCACCGCTCGCGGGCCGCGCGTCTCGGAGGCTCGGGGTTTTTGCGATAAAGCCAATGCCTTGCCGGCGGCAGTGGAAGGCGCGGTTTTTGGCAATGGTTGGCGCGGTTTTTCCTGTTGGCAATCGGCCATCCGGTGGGAGACGGCCAGTGTGTTGTCAGAGGGTCGAGCACTGCTGGAGGAGGCCTGGCCACGATCCGGGGACCAAACACGGCCAGAAAACACTGCAGTTGCTGCAGTTGTCAGAGGGTCGAGCGCTGCTGGAGGAGGCCTGCCCATGATCCGGGGACCAAACACGGCCAGAAAACACTGCAGTTGCTGCAGTTGTCAGAGGGTCGAGCACTGCTGGAGGAGGCCTGCCCACGATCCGGGGACCAAACACGGCCAGAAAACACTGCAGTTGCTGCAGTTGTCAGAGGGTCGAGCACTGCTGGAGGAGGCCTGCCCACGATCCGGGGACCAAACACGGCCAGAAAACACTGCAGTTGCTGCAGTTGTCAGAGGGTCGAGCGCTGCTGGAGGAGGCCTGCCCACGATCCGGGGACCAAACACGGCCAGAAAACACTGCAGTTGCTACAGTTGTCAGAGGGTCGAGCGCTGCTGGAGGAGGCCTGGCCACGATCCGGGGACCAAACACGGCCAGAAAACACTGCAGTTGCTGCAGTTGTCAGAGGGTCGAGCGCTGCTGGAGGAGGCCTGCCCACGATCCGGGGACCAAACACGGCCAGAAAACGCTGCAGTTGCTTTCTCAGACCGTATTATTCGACTGTATTCCGAACTCCAAGTGAGCAAAGGCAGGCAGCGTTACAGTCCCGAGGTATGCCTCAGAGGACGTGCGGAAATATCGGAGAGAATGTCCCGCTTCTCCGAAAGTGGCCAGCTCCAGCGTGAGACGTGTGCCTGCCAATCGCCGAGCGTGGCCCTCGCATGTCGTGCGCTGTGGGCCGGAGCAGTCGGTCCGGAAATGATGCAGGACCGCCGACACGCGGTGCATTGCTGGACACCTTCCTGGAGGCGTAGCGGACCAGCATGTGGTCGCACCAGGTGGGCTAGTTAGCACATGTCTTATAGCACTGGAACAATCGTGTATGGGTGTTCCACGTAGTTACAGCAGTGCCGATTTTATGCGCAGTTTTGCATTGTGTCAGGAGTGGGCGGCGGAGTGTGGCGGGGTGATGATGCACGAACTTTCGGAACATCCGCCATGCAGAACACGTCCCTGTACACGGTGATTACGACCCTCAGGCCGACATCCTCTCCACATTATCGCAGTGCGAGAGGCTATTTTCAGCCCCTACAACGTTCACATTAAGCTAGATGGATAGATGTGGTAGACAGCATGATGCAGCTCCACCCATGCACTTTCAGATTTACCCGGAACATCTTCGTGTGCCTCTTTCGGTTGACATTCTAGGTCAGGTTAAATGGGTCGATTCCGGTGTAGTCGGTCAGCCAGTCCCCGCCGTAGTTTTCTGACGCTGTTTGTGAAGCACAGGCGATCTCCTGCTTCAGTGTCGATAAAATGTGAGCTAAAAACCTAGTCCAATACCATGACACACATGGATGTTAAGGTCGCCGATGAGGTCGAGTTCAAGCACCAGATAAGATGCGATGAACTGTTGAACCTGACTCTTTTCCAACCAGATTGCACTCAGGACACGGTGGTCAGTTAGACCGACGCAAGTCCAAGAAGTCCCCATTTCTTTTGCGAACATTGATGTAATGTTTAAAGTTTGAGGAACTTTGAGAACTGTAAGGAAAAATAAAGAATAGAAACTCAAAAATTGAGAAATGATTCAATTTTACAAGCATTTTAGCGAAGGAAAAATTATAACGGTTATCAGAGTTCTGTTTCTCACTGATCACCGAGGAGCGATGCAGCCACTGCGGTAAATCGTCAGCTGTGGGGACGGAAATGGGTTAGAACTGCATCACGGTACAACAGTACAATGTGGCTATATTGCAGAACCACATGGCACAAGCATCGCTCTCAGAGCAGAGCAATACCTGAGCAAGATAGCAGTCGGACCAGAGGAAAAGTACGGAAATACCGCAGTCAAGTCGAAATAAAATTAGAAAAATGCCACGGTCAGATCAGAGTTAATTTCGAGAAATATCATAGTCAAATTAAAGTAAAATTAGGCAAATGACACCGTCAGATCTGAGTAAAGCCGCCATAAGACGCCTGAAGGGGAGAGCTCCCCTTTACATTTGCCCTCGCACGCACAGCTCTGTGCGTCGAGGACAAGTGTAAAGCGGCAGTGCCGTGGAATCCATTTTCTGGCAGTTATTGTGCATTGCCTTGGGTGTTGCCTTGAGCTTTTATGCAGTCGCTCACCTTCGAGCGAGTACGAAGAACAAGTGATTTCAGATGCAAACATTCACAAATTTGCGAATAGAGAATAAAGAAATAAAAAGAGTCATCCTCTCCGGGACTGATCTTAAATATCACGTGGTGCCAGCCAAGAACGTTGGCCATTTGCCACTCGGGACGGACAAGAAGACGAACCAGATCAATGCCTAAGCAAAAGAACAGACCATCACAGAGATCAGAGTAGCGCCAGAGTGGCAGCACACTCCGGCCACAGTCAGACCAGAGCAGAGCCACAGTCGGACCAGAGCAGAGCCACAGTCGGACCAGAGCAGAGCCAGAGTGGCAGCACACTCCGGCCACAGTCGGACCAGAGCAGAGCCACAGTCGGACCAGAGCAGAGCCACAGTCAGACCAGAGCAGAGCCACAGTCGGACCAGAGCAGAGCCACAGTCAGACCAGAGCAGAGCCACAGTCAGACCAGAGCAGAGCCACAGTCAGACCAGAGCAGAGCCACAGTCGGACCAGAGCAGAGCCACAGTCGGACCAGAGCAGAGCCACAGTCAGACCAGAGCAGAGCCACAGTCAGACCAGAGCAGAGCCACAGTCAGACCAGAGCAGAGCCACAGTCAGACCAGAGCAGAGCCACAGTCAGACCAGAGCAGAGCCACAGTCAGACCAGAGCAGAGCCACAGTCAGACCAGAGCAGAGCCACACAACCAGAGCAGAGCCACAGTCAGACCAGAGCAGAGCCACAGTCAGACCAGAGCAGAGCCACAGTCAGACCAGAGCAGAGCCACAGTCAGACCAGAGCAGAGCCACAGTCAGACCAGAGCAGAGCCACAGTCAGACCAGAGCAGAGCCACAGTCAGACCAGAGCAGAGCCACAGTCAGACCAGAGCAGAGCCACAGTCAGACCAGAGCAGAGCCACAGTCAGACCAGAGCAGAGCCACAGTCAGACCAGAGCAGAGCCACAGTCAGACCAGAGCAGAGCCACAGTCAGACCAGAGCAGAGCCACAGTCAGACCAGAGCAGAGCCACAGTCAGGCCAGAGCAGAGCCACAGTCAGACCAGAGCAGAGCCACAGTCAGCAAGCAGAGCAAGTCAGTAGAAGCAGAGCCACAGTCAGACCAGAGCAGAGCCAGTCAGACCAGAGCAGAGCCACAGTCAGACCAGAGCAGAGCCACAGTCAGACCAGAGCAGAGCCACAGTCAGACCAGAGCAGAGCCACAGTCAGACCAGAGCAGAGCCACAGTCAGACCAGAGCAGAGCCACAGTCAGACCAGAGCAGAGCCACAGTCAGACCAGAGCAGAGCCACAGTCAGACCAGAGCAGAGCCACAGTCAGACCAGAGCAGAGCCACAGTCAGACCAGAGCAGAGCCACAGTCAGACCAGAGCAGAGCCACAGTCAGACCAGAGCAGAGCCACAGTCAGACCAGAGCAGAGCCACAGTCAGACCAGAGCAGAGCCACAGTCAGACCAGAGCAGAGCCACAGTCAGACCAGAGCAGAGCCACAGTCAGACCAGAGCAGAGCCAAGTCAGACCAGACAAGAAAGAGAGCCACAGTCAGACCAGAGCAGAGCCACAGTCAGACCAGAGCAGAGCCACAGTCAGACCAGAGCAGAGCCACAGTCAGACCAGAGCAGAGCCACAGTCAGACCAGAGCAGAGCCACAGTCAGACCAGAGCAGAGCGACAGTCAGACCAGAGCAGAGCGACAGTCGGACCAGAGCAGAGCCACAGTCAGACCAGAGCAGAGCCACAGTCAGACCAGAGCAGAGCCACAGTCAGACCAGAGCAGAGCCACAGTCGGACCAGAGCAGAGCCACAGTCGGACCAGAGCAGAGCCACAGTCAGACCAGAGCAGAGCCACAGTCAGACCAGAGCAGAGCCACAGTCAGACCAGAGCAGAGCCACAGTCGGACCAGAGCAGAGCCACAGTCGGACCAGAGCAGAGCCACAGTCAGACCAGAGCAGAGCCACAGTCGGACCAGAGCAGAGCCACAGTCGGACCAGAGCAGAGCCACAGTCAGACCAGAGCAGAGCCACAGTCAGACCAGAGCAGAGCCACAGTCAGACCAGAGCAGAGCCACAGTCGACCAGAGCAGAGCCACAGTCGGACCAGAGCAGAGCCACAGTCAGACCAGAGCAGAGCCACAGTCGGACCAGAGCAGAGCCACAGTCAGACCAGAGCAGAGCCACAGTCAGACCAGAGCAGAGCCACAGTCAGACCAGAGCAGAGCCACAGTCGGACCAGAGCAGAGCCACAGTCAGACCAGAGCAGAGCCACAGTCAGACCAGAGCAGAGCGACAGTCGGACCGCCAGCCGCCGGCGCTGCAGTTGGAACTGGGCGCCGAGTCGGCGCGCCGGCTCAGTTTCCACAGCTCGCTCTCATATCAAAGGATACGGCGACTTTTTACGCCGTTAATTACCGGTTCTGCGAGAAAATACCCAAATTAGACTGCGGGGGAAAAAGCAGCCGGGCGAAATTACAGTCCACAGCGGCCGGCTCAGCTGATGGACAGAAACAGAACCAATATGCTGGCCGTCACTTTTTCCGCGGCGCGCCCGGTCCGCACGCTTTTTTCGGCGCGAGTTTTTCCCGATGAAATTATAACTGGCCGTGTGTGCCGGCGGGCAGCAGAGAGCGGCCAGCCGAGCCCTAGCCGGCGGCCCTGCCCGCTGGCGGTGGCCGCAATTAGTGAAACTCAACCTGGCCATTACGCCGACCCCCAATTTCCACACCCCCAACTACGGCGCGCGTAAAAAGGTGGAGCCCTATGAATCATTATGGTATCGATGCAGCGCGGCGTTTTTATCTGGAAACGAAAGATACGAATTAAATTCGGGCGTTCCGTATGGCCGTGGTGTAATAATGAGCGACTTGCCGTCCGGGGGGAAGCCGGCCAGCCGTTCCGGTGTGGTGCCACCACGTGGTGTGGCGGCGAGTGACCTGGGCTTGAATGGTAACCTGTGCAGCTTTGGTGCGCGCTCTGGCTGAGATGGGTAAACTGACACGCGGAACAGCTTTCCAAAATCGAGGCAAAAATTTCAGCGTGTGGCGCCGCGAAAATCGCCATGGGTGACAGAGCAGCACATCACTTAGCAGTGATGTGGTCTCGAACGCGTCAACGCTCACCGAGCTACACCGGGTCAAATTCAGCTCACCTGAAAAAAACGCCTTTTTAGGACACCATTAAAAGCACTGGCGAACCTTTGGTTTTAAACATATATCCAATGTTCCTACGTGGCTGCATGCCAAGGTGGAAAATTCAAATTCGCATTGTTGTTCAAACTTGCCAACTTAGTTGTCGTAGCTACTAAAACGAAACAGGAAAATGTATCAAGGTGTTCGCAACCGGTGGACACGGTTTCGGCTCGGGAGACGGAGCTGGGAGTGACGACCAGGCGGCTGCCCTATTGGACAAACTATGACCTTGTTGTGACCTGCTGACCTTACTGTGCTCGTCACGGTTCCTTTTACAGTAGTCATAAAGTCATAAAGTCATAAAGTGTTAAGGCTTAATAAGAGCTTAACCCAGATGGACCCCCATCTGGGTTAAGCCTATCTGGAAAAGTTACTAGAAATGTACATACGCTCAACCCAATCAATCCCTTACCTCAAGTTCCTAGGAAGCTATATATCACAGCCTATCTAGCACCAATTCACTTGCTGTTGCATAACACACTCCCATTGTGCTACCATAGACAATCTCATCAGTATCACATCCCGAAGGAAGGTGCTGAATCCACTGCTAGGTACACCCTATATACAGTTATAAAGCGTTTAGACTTAATAAGAGACTCACTTCCCATTGCATAACACACTGAACAATTACAAACTCCTCCCCTCATACCCATTGTGCTACCATAGACAATCTCATCAGTATCACATCCCGAAGGAAGGTGCTGAATCCACTGCTAGGTACACCCTATATAAAGTTATAAAGCGTTTATACTTAATAAGAGACTCACTTGCTATTGCATAACACACTCAACAATTACAAACTCCTCCCATCATACCCATTGTGCTACCATAGACAATCTCATCAGTATCACATCCCGAAGGAAGGTGCTGAATCCACTGCTAGGTACACCCTATATAAAGTTATAAAGCGCTTAGACTTAATAAGAGACCCAAGGGCCCATCCAGTTAAGTCTGTAAATGGAAGATAATATAAGCCTGGTAAAAAGACCCTCCCCAACCATCCCACATCCTGAAGAACCAGTACTCCAATATCCCACACACCTATCAATGCCTATCTACCCTAGCTTTCCAGCCCTATTCCCCTGATCTCTCTTAACACATGTGGATTGAATGCCTTATCAATAATTTTCAAACTGCATCCATGCCTGCTTAAAGGGGTCTGTGCCGTGCACACTTCTTAACATACATCTCACCCCATCCATCACAAATTGGAACTCAAAAACAAGATTTTCCTGTCTAAAAAATTTATCCACCCTACTTTTAAATACATTCAATGAGGAACTTCCCACAACATCAGCAGGCAGCCCATTCCACTGATCAACAACCCTTTGACTGAAGATCTGTTGTCGCCTAACTGTCCTACACCTCAACTTGTCTAACCTGAATTGATGACCCCTATGTGATACTCTAAACTGAAGAGCGCCATTTAAATTGACCTGATCTAGTCCTTTAACAATTTTGTACATTTAAGTCATGTCCCCCTTAATCTCCTATACTTGAATGAGTACATATCTAATGCCACAAGCCTTTCTCCATATTCTAGGTTACCTATTCCACTGATGAGTCTAGTTGCTTTGAGCTGCACTCTCTCTAACTTGTCTATATCTTTTTCTAGGTAGGGGCTCCAAGCTTGTACAGAATATTCCAAGTGGGATCGCACGTATGCTAAGTACAGTTTTTTCATGACTTCCTTGTTCTTATACATCACACCTCTATTAATGAGTCCCAGCATTCTGAGTGCCCTGTTCCTAGCTGAGCTACATTGCTTTTCTGCTTTAAGGTCTTTTGAAACCAACACACCTAAGTCCCTTTCTTCTTCAATAGCATCCAGTTCCGGTAATTGTCCATACATACGTGCCACATTATGTACGTAATATACACGGTGCGTGTACGCAACATAACTTTAAATCTCACAGACGCTATGCAATGCAACTGACCTCAGCGGCAACTGGATTTCCCACTTTTGCGGCAGCATCGTTCTGAAGCAGCAGCTGATCCGTATTGCGTGACGCTATGCGTTATGTCATGTGTGACCGCGACACAGCACGTGGCGGAGTGAAGACGTTACTCCATAGTCCAATCGCGTGCTGCATGCCAAGCATGGAGCATGCCATCCGGCCGCTATGGAGTAGCACGTATTGCCTGACCCTCCCTCTCCATTGGCTCGCATATGTTTTGTAGTTCTTTCTCCAGTGCTGTTGTTCTCCACTATCTCGCTCTCTCGCTCTCTCGCTCTCTCTCTCTCTCTCTCTCTCTCTCTCTCTCTCTCTCTCTCTCTCTCTCTCTCTCTCTCTCTCTCTCTCTCTCTCTCTCTCTCTCTCTCTCTCTCTCTCTCTCTCTCTCTCTCTCTCTCTCTCTCTCTCTCTCTCTCTCTCTCTCTCTCTCTCTCTCTCTCTTTCTTTATGTTGCTCTCTCTCTCTCTCTCTCCATGGCCCATTCCAGGCTTCTAACCACAGACATCGTGACTGAAGTAGGAGAGTGGACGGTGTCACTGCCTCCCGCTTTGTGGAATTTAACCTTACTCGTGAAGCGTGTCATGAACGGAATCTACTCGAAAACCATCTCGTTCCGTCTTCCCAAGGTCTGTGGCGACGCCGATGCTTCTTGCACCAATTATGTTTTCTTTTCTCTGCCTCGTTTCTTTTTCCGCTCGATGTCACTCACTCGCAATATTATATATATTCGATTCCTCCATTTGTTTGGCTGTATGTGCTAGTTGAAACCTAGACCCCATTTGAGGTCATTTTCGGATGAGATGGTAGGATTGGAAACATTTTATTATATTTGTGTGTTAATTGCTTCATAAAACGCCGTGAAGGAAGTGCCCTCCGAAAAGGGTACGGGAGCAGAAGAGGGTTGTCTCCCTCCACCGCATTGGATATCTCCGGGGAATAATCTGGCGAATTGTGATGGGATTTGCATACTGCATAGATGTGACTTCAAGAAGAGAGTGAGATAAGGGTAAGCATCTATGCACTGCTAGCACCGCCAACCTTTTGGGCCATCTACAATTAGCTCGCTGCCACCACCACACCATTCTTCATTAAACAGGCCCACCGCCACCATCGTGCTCAGACTGCTCAGAGACTCACACACCGCTCAGATACCTGTGCACTGCTCAGATATCTATACACTGATCAAACACCTGTACAGTGTACACTGCTCAGATATCTGTACACTGATCAAACACCTGTACACTGCTCAGAGATCTGTACACTGATCAAACACCTGTACACTGCTCAGATATCTGTACACTGATCAAACACCTGTACACTGCTCAGATATCTGTACACAGATCAAACACCTGTACACTGCTCAGAGATCTGTACACTGATCAAACGCCTGTACACTGCTCAGAGATCTGTACACTGATCAAACACCTGTACACTGCTCAGATATCTGGACACTGATCAAACACCTGTACACTGCTCAGATATCTGTACACTGATCAAACACCTGTACACTGCTCAGATATCTGTACACTGATCAAACACCTGTACACTGCTCAGATATCTGTACACTGATAAAACACCTGTACACTGCTAAGATATCTGTACACTGATCAAACACCTGTACACTGCTCAGAGATCTGTACACTGCCCAAACAGCTGTGCACTGCTCAGATACTTGTGCACTGCTGAGATACCCGCGCACTGCTCAGATATCTGCGGAACTGCTCACAGACCCAGCACATTGCTCAGAGATTGTGCTGTGCTGTGCTGTGCTGTGCTGTGCTGTGCTGTGCTGTGCTGTGCTGTGCCGTGCTGTGCTGTGCTGTGTGACCAGCACATACTCACCAATCGGTCACTTTGTCATCGGAATGGTGGCGGCAAGCTTCAGTTCGAGTGCCATTATCCACCCCAATGACATTGGTCCGCTCCGCCGTTCTATGTCTTTAAATATCCTATCTAACGCTAATGAGCTTGCCAGGGTAGATTAATGGGACGGTAACTAGTTGGTATTGGCCATTTCCGATCCACTAATATCTTTGCGTTTCTGTTCTCTCCCCGCTTCGCTTTTTCCTTTTCTAATTATCGTTCCTCCGTAGCGATCAGTGGTATGTTTGCGTCCCTTCTCGTTGTCATGACGATGTGTAGTTGCCGATATATAAGGGAAGCTTAATGATTGGGATGGGGAGCCAAGATGAAGAAGTGGCACATAAAGGTTCCGTACTGGATCTCTGGGGTCGATAGTGTATTTTGAGGGATCGACGTGGGGGAACAATAGGGACTCTTGAAGGAAGGGAAGCATACCAAGTGTTCTATGGGACTAAAACCCTTGCATACCGTTTCGTCCGCCATTTTTGTTTTGTCAGCACTGTACTTAACTTGACTGCACTGCACTTGACTGCACTTGACCGCAAGAATAATGATATCAAGTCACACTGATTTGCCGCAAGCATCCATAACTATCACATGCAATTTCGCAAAGTATGTTGTAGGATCTCGGAAAATAGTATTCGACATTCAATGAAATGCTACTCGTCTGCAGGAGGTGGAGAAGAAGATGTAATGATTCGAACATCTGAGAGTCCGGCAATCCACATGCATTTGCTCTAAAAGAAATACAAAATTGTGCATTAATTTATGCTTAGCTTATTTTTTAACACCCATGCCGATGTTTAATGTCAAGAGCGGTCGGCAGACTGCTTGTATCACTGCTTGGTTTTCTTATTAAAAATGTCCTAGGGCAGAAGCATCACATGACTAGCTTAAAGTTTCCACGCTGAGCTTGTTGCCTGCTATTTGGAGAGACAAATTCAGCAAATGTATTTTGATGTGATAACTACAGCCGTAGGCTATTACAATGTTTCTACTGACTCGTTTAAGGTCGGCGTACAAAGGACGACATCCCGCAAACCAATGCGCCGATACCGTGCACCGATACCGTGCACCGATACCGTGCACCGACCTATGTACCGAATCTGTCACCACCACCCGGAGTGCCGGAAGGAAGATCTCAGGAGGGAGGGGCAGAAGGTAGCCAACGTCAAAGGCAGGGGCAATCGTTGGCCCGAGAAACACTCAACCAGAGAACAGACACAACGAAATTCCGCTGCAGTGGGGACGTTGCACCGACCCGCCGCCCCCTCCCCGCTTCGTCACTGTACACCACTGCTGTGAGCAAAACACGGCTGCCGTCGTCCGAGGAGCCCACAGAACAGCTACAGCTGCCGTCTGCCCGGGACCCGGCACATGCGACCTGGACGCATGGACAGACGCAGCGGCAGAACAGCGCCGCCCTGCGACTGCCAGTACGCGCGCACTTTGTCCGCGATCGGTAACGTCCGTCGTCGCCGGCGCCGGCGCTGTTCCAGTTCCGGCGCGCGGCGGCTTTTTCGGCGCGGTAATTTCACACACACAGCGTCGGCCGACCGGACAGATGCGCAAAAAATATATTATAACCGCGCACCGGCGACGGGTAATTGTGTCATTTTTACCGTGATTTCCGTCCAATTGGCCGTCGTTCCACTTTCTTCTCGGCCTAATGTCGGATACGGCGCGCCGGATGGCCTTCGGTTTTTGCGACGCGCCGGTTCCGGCGCGCCGCGCTGTCCACCGGCCATAATCGATCGCGATAATTGATCGTAAAGCACGTCTCGATGACCATGGCGCCGCTCCACCGCCGCGATGTCACCGTTTTCACCCCCTTTCGGTGTGGCGACGGCGCCCATTTGGGGCGGCCGGGCGGCGTTTTTGTGCGTCGGCCGGCGCGCCGGTAGCGCCGGTGCCGTGTCGGGCGGCGGTCGCGGTCGCACGGGTCCGGGGTCAGATTGGCCGCTGGTCCTGTCGCCGCCGCAGACGGGCGGGTCACCGGAGCGAGCCGCAGACGCCGGCGGCGTGGCGGTCCGTCGGCGGTCTGCCAACACGTGTTGACGGGAGCCATCCTCCGAAAATTGGACTGTTACAAGGCGGAACAAGCACACATTCTCATGATGCTCATATATTTACTCTTGACACATTTCACACATAAATCGTACGTAGTTTGTGGGCACGCTTGCCCGTGTCGCTTACAAAGCTCGGCGACAGTGACATGGTGACATTCTGACAGAGAGTAGAGTGAAGATGTGACGCCCACGGGGCGACATGGTGCCGTATCAGAGTGGAGGAATAACGGAGTGACGGGGTGGAAGTGTTGCTGAAGGACGGTCGGCTACATTCGAAGGAATAACGGAACACATGCTTTGTGACTGGCACATACTTGGCGACTTAGTGGGTGACTTTGTATCTGGTGATCTGTTTTAGCTGGTGGCCTTGTAGTTGGTGACCTTGTAGCTGGTGCCCCGTTGACCCGTTGACCTGGTGACCCACTGACCGCCAATGTGCCGGCGTTGCCTGGACTGTGCTCGCACAGTCGTCACCATCCCACTGGTAACGTGATGCGCCAGGTCAGACGAGGCACAGCAAGCGTGTCACGTGTCGGTCCCACGTGTCAGCCCATATGTCATCCCACATGTCATCCCACGTGTCAGTCCACGTGTCAGTCCACGTGATAGCCCACGTGCCATCCCACGTGTCAATCCACATGTCATCCCACGTGTCAGTCCACGTGTCAGTCCACGTGTCAGCCCACGTGTCAGTCCACGTGTCAGTCCACGTGTCATCCCACGTGTCAGTCCACGTGTCAGCCCACGTGTCAGTCCACATGTCAGTCCACGTGTCAGTCCACGTGTCAGCCCACGTGTCAATCCACGTGTCAGTACACGTGTCAGCCCACGTGTCAGTCCACGTGTCAGCCCACGTGTCAGTCCACGTGTCAGCCCACGTGTCAGCCCACGTGTCAATCCACATGTCAGCCCACGTGTCAGCCCACGTGTCAGCCCACGTGTCAGCCCACGTGTCAGCCCACGTGTCAGCCCACGTGTTAGCCCACGTTTTAGCACACGTGTCAGCCCACGTGTCAGCCCACGTGTGCACGGTATCAAGGCCGGGCCACCAGTGGCAGTCGTGTCCGCAGCCGACATAACTGCCTCTCACCCCGTCTACATGAGCAGAGACACTTCCCAATGCCACGCCATTAGGAAACATTGCCGCAATATTGCTAAGGGTTTCGCCCGCTTAGACGTGTCAGAAGCCGGAAGGATGTTCGTAAGTGTTCATGATCACACATCGTGTTCGGACGTTTCGCGGCTCATGTAAACGGGGTGCCGGTTTTGTGCGTTTAGGCGGGTTAGCAGTTCCAGCTCCGGCGACGTGAAAGTGTGACGTAATGCGGACTGCGCTGACGTCAGACCCCGATCGGCGTAAAAATGCCGATGTGACGGCTCGGTATGAAGTCATCAATGCGTTGGCGGGTGCGACAACTGGTCGCAATAGCCGCATGCCAGAAGTTGTAGATCATGATTGCAAGTCTTGCCGTGCACTGCAAAATACTAAGTACTGCCAGAGAGGAGAGTTCCGATTAAAGACAAACACAGTTCAGCTTCTCACTGACACAGCTTGGAGCTGGCATTATGACATGCTCACAATGGCAGCTCTTGTGCGCAGTCGACTCACGACAACCCCGTTCAGAAAATAACCCGTGCTTATTTCGTGCTCTCCATTGCTGACAAGCCGACCAGCCACCAAGCCCACAGCCTTGACATCAGTTCTGTCTCTGTGCCAGGGTGTATGGCCGACCAGCCACCAAGTCCACAGCCTTGACATCAGTTCTGTCTCTGTGCCAGGGTGTATGGCCGACCAGCCACCAAGTCCACAGCCTTGACATCAGTTCTGTGGTGGGAGTGGTCTTCATAGTGGTGTGACCTGGCCGGCCCCGGTCGGTCGGTCGGGTGGTCTGACCTGGCCGGTCCCGGTCGGTCGGTCGGGTGGTCTGACCCGGCCGGCCCCGGTCGGTCGGTCGGGTGGTCTACCCGGCGGTCCCGGTCGGTCGGTCGGGTGGTCTGACCTGGTCGGTCCCGGTCGGTCGGTCGGGTGGTCTAACCTGGCCGGTCCCGGTCGGTTGGTCGGGTGGTCTGCACCAGCCCAGTTGGTCCGCAGACCAGCGGTGACCGCGGGGCAGGCCGACGAGCCGGGCACAAGCCGGGCACAAGGCGGCCGCCCGCCGGCGCCAGCACGGCGGCTCGCCTACCTCGACAGGGAAAAATGGCGCAGCTCGGAGGAAAAATGCGCTGCAGCACGTGCAGTGAACAATAAGACGCCGCCCTTTGCCTGCAGGTCCGGGGGCTGGCTGGCCGCGTCACTTGTGGGCCGCGTCACAAAGGCCCCAACACCACAAAGACGCAGTTCGGGCGCCCACAATTCCAAGTAGGACACTTGTGAACATCGCCACTTCTATATATGACTCGATACAGTTACTCAGTGAAGAGGAATTGCCACCAGGAATTGCCACCATCCACGACACGATTTGCCACGGTTGTGGGCCTTAATAAAGGAGTTGTGACAGCTGGCATGAGGTGGACAGAGCTATCATGGAGTGTGACACATCTATCATGGAGTGTGACGAAGCTATCATGGAGTGTGACGAAGCTATCATGGAGTGTGACGAAGCTATCATGGAGTGTGACACAGCTGTCATGGAGTGTGACAAAGCTATCATGGAGTGTGACAAAGCTATCATGGAGTGTGACAAAGCTATCATGGAGTGTGACGAAGCTATCATGGAGTGTGACAAAGCTATCATGGAGTGTGACAAAGCTATCATGGAGTGTCACACAGCTATCATGGAGTGTGATAAAGCTAGCATGGAGTGTGACGAAGCTATCATGGAGTGTGACAAAGCTATCATGGAGTGTGACGAAGCTATCATGGAGTGTGACAAAGCTATCATGGAGTGTGACACAGCTATCATGGAGTGTGACAAAGCTATCATAGAGTGTGACACAGCTACCATGGAGTATGATAAAGCTAGCATGGAGTGTGACACAGCTATCAGAGTGTGACAAAGCTATCATGGAGTGTGACATTGCCATCATTTTGTGTGACACAGCTATCACGAAGTGTGACACAACTATCATTGAGTGCGATGGAGTGCGACACAGTGACATGGTGTGTCACCGCAGTGCGGGGGAGGGGTGACAGGACGCATGAGTGGTTGGTTAGGGTTGAGGAAGGAGAACACCACTGAAGAGCTACAAAATCGACTTGATGCCTTGGGTGAGGAGGAGATTAAAGCTGGTGGGGATGATACCGCTAATGAAAGGATCGCCGCCAACACGCCTCTCCTCAAACTTGCAACAAACCTGCATGTCAGAGCCCCGCACGCTTCTCTCGTCTTCTCTGTGCTACCTGTACATACCCACCATACGTCCAGGGGTGTTGTTCTGTATACTTTTTATGGGAAAAATGCCTCCTAGATGTTGACTTTGCCCCCTCAATAATTTCAACTTTGAACATGGGACCCTATGGAGTGTGCCCCCAATCCAATTGGGGTTCCCATTGCCTTCATGTATTCCCCCGAATAATCTTCGGAAATAAAGAGACATGTACATAAATCTACATCATTAACATCAATGTGAGCAAGGATCGCTTCCATCTCACGATATCCCTATATGCTCCTCTCCAGTCTATCTTCAACATCCTTGACTTGAACCCCGAGAAGCAGACCGAGTCCATCTAGCTGGGCTCTTACTACAAAAGGCAAGATCTGTGTACTTGAACCCTGTGTTCCCTATCACTAGAATCTGCCCCTCGCTTGCTCTAGCCTTCTTCTCGCCCACACCTCCATTCTCACTGGCATCACTCTCATGTTCCTCCAAAGCCCGAAACCTATTGTGTAGCTCCAGGCTCTGGTTCTTTCCTTAACCCTCGCCTCAATGGTAGGGGGGGGGGGGGTAGCGGAATCTGCCTCCTGACACATTTTTGTAATAACTAGAAAACGCACAGGGATATCAATTTGATACCTTCACTACCTGTTCGCACACCAATTCTACAGCCTGTGTCTACACATTAAATTAAATCCCGTAACGGGTCGGGCGCGAGCAACGTCTTAGTGACGTCATCCCCGC
This sequence comes from Ashinkailepas kermadecensis, assembly GCA_034440615.1. NCBI lineage: Eukaryota > Metazoa > Arthropoda > Thecostraca > Neolepadidae > Ashinkailepas > Ashinkailepas kermadecensis. The sequence goes on along the minus strand of JAOTOM010004342.1, from coordinate 178,154 downwards.
GGCTTTTGTACGAATGGAAGGGTGTATATAAAAATGCGCCAAAAATCGAGGAACAACGAAATTAAGACTCGGATTTCGGCATTTGACAGATAGTTAAATGGCAAATAATCCTACTGTCTCAGAATTATCTGTCTTGTGTAACATGGTTCTCAATATTTGCAATGCTAAAAGGCATATTTTTCATTTGTTTTCGAAAATTGTTTGTATCTTAAGTTTTCCCCAAACCGGAAGATATGTGATTGAGACTCAGATTGTGAACATTCGTAGTAAACTTCAAGTCCATATATTTAAAAATGACTGAGATGAGATGTACCAAATGTCCAGCGACGGTCTCAGTATTGTAAGACATTAAGTGTCGCACGTCGTTGCCGCAGTTTGCGGTCAGCATGGAGCCAGCATCGTGACACTAGCCTTTGACGTTCTTTGAAACATTGCAGCCATATCCACTGCTTAAAATGAAATCATCGGGATATAACCGATTTCACATTTGACCTCAGAATACCACGTGGCCCACCATGACGTACATCCTATGTGTGCTCATGAATGCCTTTCTTGGCTATTTCAGGATGCAAGGCTCGTGACTGCACCAGAATTCTGCCTCTGAGCTAATTAATTTAGGTATTCATGCTCGACTAAAATCGAAACTTCGCCAACCAGGTTAGGTTTTAAGATTTGGACTCACCTGTGACGTCACATGTAACACTCAGGTCAAGGTATTATACTTATCTGAGCTCATCTTTTTGAGCTCTGTTGCTTGTCACCAACGGGAACAAACAGGGCCCTTAATGTTTCAAGTTAAGCAGGGGCGGAATTTACCCCTCCCCACAGTGGTGCATATTCGAGTACCGAACTAAGTGGCGCGCGGGTTCAAGCTAATATTGTACTTCTAGGTCTTGCCGCCCTTTACTCTCCGATACAACCCTGATATTCACTACCACCACCTCCTCCGCTCCCAATCCTGACGTCCTGCGGTGACCCGCTGCACTAGCGTTGCCTACAATGGATCCCGCTATTAATCCCTCAGGTACTTCATCTCCATTGTCCACACCTCAACCTTACTCAAGTCAACAATGGCCCACCTACCCTCACCTCATACATAATCATTCTTCCTGCCCTTTTCCTGCCTGCCTCGAGCACGTTCGCTTCTATTCGTGAGCGTTCGCTTCTATTCGTGTGGCTTCTATATGGTTTCGTATGGTTTCTCGTGTGGTTTCTCAGACTGCACGTCACGGTGCTATCAATTGCCGTTTGATTATATTTTTAATTGACCCGGCTGTTCCTGACAATTGCCGTTTGATTTTTTAGTGTGTTCAGCTGTTCCTGAGAGAAGTAGGGAAGCAATATTTGACCCGCCCCCTTCCACGGTCGATGGTGTTGCGGTTGAGGAGCCTGGTCAATGCCCGGTTGAGATTTCGGGCTAGAGTTGATCATAGTCAAGGCATGACCTCGTTTCAGCAAGATTTATATGTACATTGATAAAATGTTTCGGAAACAAGCCATATATATGCAGTCCGAAGTGAAATGTGGTTCATCGACAACTGATCAAATACAAAAGGTGACATCAGTTCACGTCCATAGGTCAAGTGAAGTGCTAAGATAGAAGGTTGTTTCCTTTGCGCATAGTTTTGCTACGAATTTGTTACCGTCAATATTTTTGAAATCCCGAAATGCATGTTGTTGAAATTGTGTTCTCTAAAAGGCGGTTAAATTGACACCCATCCCCTTCCCCTCCGCACTGCGAGGAGCAAAGTACTATCCCCCGTTGAGATTATTGAGGTGTGTACCCCCGACATACCTATCAGTTACCAGTCCATTTTAAACTTTAGCGTGCTATCAGGCAGATCCATTCTGAAACCTCTGATCGTCCGTCGGTTAAGGCAACGCTGCTGACATTTTGGGTGTCGCGCTACAGATCATCGAGCTCTTCTGGATCTCTCCTTCTCCCGATCCTAATCGTCAGGGCAAGAACAAGCTGTAGTCACACGTAGGCAATCATTAGCGTCGAACAGTTACATACAAATTGGTTAACATTTCCGGTCAAAGACTTCACTGCTTCAGATGCATTGTCCTGTTAAGATGGCGCTGCACAAAACATCAGGCACCAGTGGGCCATGTGTATCAGTGCCGCCCGGCTGAACTTGTTGCCACTGCCGTTGGATTTTTTAAGCGCGATTTTCCGCAAAAAGTAATTATCGTTCATTGTGTCAGCTGCACGCAATGTGCAGTGTGGGGCGCTTCTTCTTCGACAAAGAATACCGCTGCCAAGTGAAGTTTAATAGCGTGTTCTTAAAAATGGAATGTGGGCTTCTACCGCTCGGACGGCGCAGCCGCAACTAACCGCGTTTTTGTGCCGCGTTTTTCCGCAAAAATACACTCTTGGACATTGTGTCCGTAACAGGAAGTACCATTGCAGCTTACATGGACGTGAGCGTACTAAGCTTTAAATCCATACTGATGAAGTTCTTCATGCAAAATACCCAGCAAACCGTTCCTTATGTACGCATATTATTCCTTTTTATAGTGAGAGGCATCCCACGATAACACATTGTCAAACAAGACGTGTGTGTCTCGGTTAACGGGCCTGTAGGTCACCTGCATGTGCCTGTAAGTCTCGGGCCTGTATGTGTAGGTCTCGGGCCTGTAGGTCACCTGCATGTGCCGCTCCAGAAACGCCTCCAGCTCGTCCCTGGTGAGGTCACACGTGAGGACTGGCACCCCTGGCAGAGGCTAGGACATTGCCCGTGTGGACTCCTTCCCTGCAGCCGATGTGGCTGCACTGTCGCTGCCTTCTGGCAGACTAATGCCCGATCAACAACTTCCTCTTCCCGACATCGCTGTTGTACAGCAGGTCATGCAGCACAGCCTAACTGTGCGGATACCAGGCGGCAGAGGCGCAGCCAAGAGGTGGGTGGGGGCGACCGCCCCCTTCCCCTAGCAACCAAAAATACACTAGATCAAACAAGAAATATTGGGGTTTTACCACGGAAAGCCAAAGATTTTTGGTGCGATTCGCGCACCGAAAGCGTTCTCTTCTTCACAACATACTTTTGGGGATTGGGCTCCCGTAATGAAAATCCTGGCTGCGCTCCTGCCAGGCGGAGCTTTTCAGATAAGGGGCGACCAGGTCTTATACATTCTTCATCTGCATCTGAACCAGCTTCAGCTGCTTGAGGACTCGACGCAGCCCCTCTGCAGAGTAGTGGTTCACCTCCGCCTGGAACCACATAGGGAGGTACTCTACGACATACGGCACGACCAGTGCAACACTTGACAGGTTCTTTTCCCGGAACTCGTGCTTCCCCGTCCATCCATGGTCCCATCAACCGGTTTGCGACGGTTGGCGACTCACCGGACGGACCCCATCTCCAGCAGGATCAGAGCAGATCAGATCAGAGCAGATCAGATCAGAGCAGATCAGATGCAAACTGTGGCCACAATTCTGGTCGCCGTTGAGACCCTTCTTCAATTCAATCAACTCAGCCCAATCATGTCATTGGAGATGCTGATGACGTCGGCCAACCTGACGACATCGGCCAAGGCTTTGCCCTGAGATCCCGTCAAGGTGCTGGTCACCATGGGCTTTGTCGCTGTGGTCCATGCTGTAATGACGCAATGGGCGTTGGTTCGTGTGGAGGAAGCGCACGAGCCACGTCTTATTGCCGATCGTCGCTTCGATGTGAGTAGAAGCTCCGCCGTCTCTTGCAGTGGTTATGCTGGTAGGGTCACCTCCAACAGAGTTCAGTGACCGATCGCCGCCGTACATCTTGAGCCACTCAACAATCGGCGCGGTGACCCACTTGGCTGTGTTATCGGTGGACGTGACGTCCACCACGTCCACGTCCACGTCCACGTCCACCGGCAGCCACGTCCACCTGCCGGTGTAGCCAATGAACTTGGCAGTCACGGCGCCTTCTCCTGAACTGAAGCAAGTACATTCATGTTAACGTTTGTGACTACGGTGTATCAATTGCAATCACAGTTCGTTGAAGCGCGTAGTTAAAAATGGTTTCAAGGAAAACCGGTTTCGATCCCGTCTCGGGATCGTCGTCAGTTGATTTATTTCAGTAAGGTTAAAAATGACATCGCGTTCACATTTGAATTATTTACACACAACGTGACCACCACGACAAAACACTTCCACAAGATACTATCTCACCCACCAACAATTAAAAACAACATATCAAAAGAAGAATGGCTGGCTCTCAAGTCTTTCAGAGATAACGACAGTATCATTATCCTACCTGCAGACGAAGGCAGAACAACCTGCATATTCAATAAGGAAGCCTATATCGAAAAATGTGAAGAATTACTTCAAGGTGAAGCTGTCTACAAAGTAGTGAACCGAGACCCAACCAACCAAGTCAACGACAAGATGATCAACTTCTGAAACATAAAAAAAGCAAGGCCATCTCACCGATCGACAATACCGTCATCTTCATCCTGGCACCAAAGGAACTTCACATCTACCAATATTCTATGGTCTTCCCAAGACTCACAAGACCAACGTCCCGCTGAGACCTATCGTCTTCAGCATAGGCTCTCCCCCCTGCAAGGCAGCTCAGCACATCTGTAAAATACTCACACCGCTGGTAGGGCGTTCACATCATCATATTGTGAACACAAAACAACTGGCACAAATTCTGTACCGCACCCAGCTACCGCCTGACTATGTGCTTGTTTCCTTTGACGTCACTGCCCTCTTTACTAGTGTACCTATCGACGAGGTGATTCAGGTGATTAGATCGTTGCTGGAGGAGGATATGACTCTAGGAGACCGTACGTGCATGACACCTACAGAGATCAGTAGCCTACTAGAGCTCATATTACGCACAACTTTCTTCCACTTCCGGGGAAAACACTTCCAACAGCTGTTTGGCGCACCAATGGGGTCACCGCTGGCCCCAGCTGTAGCCAATATCTTCATGGAAAACCTGGAAAGGAGAGCCGTGACCCTGGATCCGGCGCTATTCATATAGCACCGATACGTTGATGACATAGTAGCTGCGATGCGTCCTGATGATATACAGCCATTCTTGATCAGTTTGAACACTCTGAGCCCGTCTATCAAGTTTACGGTAGAGGTTAAAGTGGATGGTAAACTACCATTCCTAGACATGCTCTTAGTTCGGAAATCAAATGGACCAATACAAAGTAGTGTATATTACAAACTCACAGCTAGCGGACAGTACCTAAACTATGGGAGTCACCACCTGCCGGCACAAAAACGCACCGTAATACAAGCGCTCGTACAACGAGCACTGACTCTCTCGGCCGATACCAATGCACGGATTCATAATTTCAACGCATCAGAACCATGCTGAAAGATAATGACTATCCCACTTCACTGGTAAACAAAGTAATTAGGGACACGACTGACAAACATACAGCAGACACCAATGATCAGGTCATACGTTTTCAGGACGACACCAGAGACAGTATAGGTGGGACCAACAGAAACGATACTGACATCACAGAACGACAGAGGATAGTGGTTTTGCCATACGTAGACGGTATATCACAAGCTCTTCGACGAATTAATGCCAAATACAATATCAAAACATACTTTAAACCATACAAAACAATACGAAACCTGATCGTTCATCCCAAGGACAAAATCGACAGGATGAAACAACCAGGACCGGTGTATAGAATGACTTGCAAGGATTGTACGCAAGTTTATGTAGGTGAAACTGGCAGGAACGTAGAAGAACGACGTAAAGAACACAAGCGACATCTGACACAGCCACAAAACTACTGGACTACACAAATAGAGGCCACAGCCGAACATAGCTTTGACACAGGACATACGATAGACTGGGATAACACCGATACACTTACATTTGACACGAGGCAAAGACAGCGGAAGATCAAAGAAGCAATATTCATACACACAGAAACAAACCCCACGCTCAACATAAATATTGGCCGATGTATACTGTTTCCTGGGTGGATACGCCTTTTAAAAAGTGACAGATCGTTCTTGGCGCAACATCGCGGCCACATTTAAAGTAGAACTCTATATATTTACTAATGTTATTAAACTTGAGCAACAACACCAGCATCTCCACAGTAGGCTTCGCTTCTCTTCTTCTCATTTTGTAATCGGGCTTTTCCGTCTCTGTCCCCGTCTCCTTTCCCTCCTCGCCTCTCCATTTTTCTGTCTTTCTCTCCATCTTTATCTCTTCCTCTCCACCTTTTCTTGATGTCTCTATTCTGTTCCTGTCTCTCTGTCTCTCTCTGTCTTTCTCTCTCTCTCTCTCTCTCTCTCTCTCTCTCTCTCTCTCTCTCTCTCTCTCTCTCTCTCTCTCTCTCTCTCTCTCTCTCTCTCTCTCTCTCTGCCCCAGTCATCTGTTGAACTGCTGCCTTTTGCCACCACCACGCATCGTTCCATCATCGGTCGTGTATATATGTATTGTACCCTGGAAGTGTTTTGTCGTGGTGGTCACGTTGTGTGTAAATAATTCAAATGTGAACGTGATGTCATTTTTAACCTTACCGAAATAAATGAACTGACGACGATCCCGGGACGGGATCAAAACCGGTTTTCCTTGAAAACCCATTTTTAACTACACGCTTCAATGAAGCAAGTACCGCCCTCACCCTGTCTAGCGGGCCAGCGGCCAAGCCGGTGAGTTACCAGCGTACTCGCGTGTAAAATCGAAGTATGGGCGTCCCAGACTTGATCAGCACTGGAGTGATTCAAATCGCACAACTCACGATCGAGCAGAAACGAACCCTATGCGACTAGCGATGTTGGCTGTTCTCGGCGTTCGACAGCGTCACAAAATGCACAAACTTCCTCGCACTTTACACAATCTAGCACACGCTTAGTCGTCCTATAGTGGAGGAGCCCCATAGTTCTGGAGTGGGACATGCCCACAGGAAGCAGTGGGACAGTTCCATCACACGCAGTGAGATAGTCCCACCGTCCTGCAGTTGGATATTCCCACCGTCCTGCAGGTGGATAGTCCCACCGTCCTGCAGGTGAATAGTCCCACCGTCCTGCAATTCGATAGTCCCACCGTCCTGCAGGTGGATAGTCCCACCGTCCTGCAGGTGGATAGTCCCACCGTCCTGCAGTTGGATAGTTCCACCGTCCTGTAGGTGGATAGTCCCACCGTCCTGCAGGTGAATAGTCCCACCGTCCTGCAGTTGGATATTCCCACCGTCCTGCAGTTGGATAGTCTCACCGTCCTGCAGGTGGATAGTCCCACCGTCCTGCAGTGGTTAGTCCCCCCGTCCTGCAGTTGGATAGTCCCACCGTCCTGCAGGTGGATAGTCCCACCGTCCTGCAATTAGATAGTCCCACCATCCTGCAGTTGGATAGTCCCACCGTCCTGCAGGTGGATAGTCCCACCGTCCTGCAGTTGGATATTCCCACCGTCCTGCAGTTGGATAGTCTCACCGTCCTGCAGGTGGATAGTCCCACCGTCCTGCAGTGGTTAGTCCCCCCGTCCTGCAGTTGGATAGTCCCACCGTCCTGCAGGTGGATAGTCCCACCGTCCTGCAATTAGATAGTCCCACCATCCTGCAGTTGGATAGTCCCACCGTCCTGCAGTTGGATAGTCCCACCGTCCTGCAGTTGGATAGTCCCACGGTCCTGCAGTTGGATAGTCCCACGGTCCTGCAGGTGGATAGTCCCACCGTCCTGCAGGTGGATAGTCCCACCGTCCTGCAGCTGGACAGTCCCACCGGATGCAGTGGCACGGCCCCGCCGGACAAGGTGGGTCACCCCTGCCGGACGAGTCGTCCTTCAGGCGACCGAGACCGTGTCCGTCCCACCGTGCGGTTCCAGGTGGCATGGACACCGACTTGCGGTCTTGTCGACACCCGCACACGCCCGGAGCGGCGCTCTGCAGCCAGCAGCAGCCGCAGGTGGCTTCGCGCGCTTTTTCTCGCGCTGGCCTGCAGCTGGCGGCACATCTATTTCGCCGGCTCCGGCTGCAGCGGCGGCAACTACGGCTGTGCCGTGTCCACCGTGCGCCCGTCGGTCCCGAGTACCGTCGGCAGGTGCCACAGTCGGCGACAGTGAATGCGTGTCGCGACATTCTCCGCCCGTCGGTCCCGAGTACCGTCGGCAGGTGCCACAGTCGGCGACAGTGAATGCGTGTCGCGACATTCTCCGCCCGTCGGTCCCGAGTACCGTCGGCAGGTGCCACAGTCGGCGACAGTGAATGCGTGTCGCGACATTCTCCGCCCGTCGGTCCCGAGTACCGTCGGCAGGTGCCAAGTCGGCGACAGTGAGTGCGTGTCGCGACATTCTCCGCCCGTCGGTCCCGAGTACCGTCGGCAGGTGCCAAGTCGGCGACAGTGAATGCGTGTCGCGACATTCTCCGCCCGTCGGTCCCGAGTACCGTCGGCAGGTGCCACAGTCGGCGACAGTGAGTGCGTGTCGCGACATTCTCCGCCCGTCGGTCCCGAGTACCGTCGGCAGGTGCCACAGTCGGCGACAGTGAGTGCGTGTCGCGACATTCTCCGCCCGTCGCGCCACAACGCGGTCCACCGGCCTCGTCTTGGTCGTCGCTGACCGCCAGCACGAGACGGTCCACGCGCCGACACACCTGCAACGCCTGGGCGACAGCCCAGCCCAGCTGCAATCCTGCCACACAGAACATCATGCATTGGTCCCGTCCGTTTCACAATGGACGTTTGAGCAATAGTTGAAGCCGAACCGTGCCTTTTGCTCTTTCGAAAATGTAGAAGTTGTTTGCCACTCGTTATTTCCTAGCCTTCATTCAATTCTCGCTGAGGTACTGTATTTGGAACATGCAAATATCATACAAAGCCACATGTGGACTGCTTCCGGTTTTCGACTCAGTTTCATTTACCCTTTGTCGCAAACCAATACTTACTGATCATGAGTCGCGAAACAGGGCAAGAGGTTTTTGATGAAATAAATACAAACATAGGTGCATGTAATATCTATTGGTACGCTAATTATGCTATCGAAATTATGGATTACGTTGCACATCCAGCTTTGGATCGGTTCGTCACCCGTCGATGGTGCCGCTCGGCCGACATGGTCTGATCCGGTCAGGTCAGGTCAGGTCAGGTCCGGTCAAGTTCGGTTCAGCCCGGTCAAGTCCAGTCCGGTTCGGTCCGGTCCAGTCCAGTCCAGTCCAGTCCGGTCCGGTCCAGTCCAGTCCAGTCCAGTCCAGTCCAGTCCAGTCCAGTCCAGTCCGGTCCGGTCCGGTCCGGTCCGGTCCGGTCCAGTCCAGCCCAGTCCAGTTCAGTCCAGTCCAGTCCGGTCCGGTCCGGTCCAGTCCGGTCCGGTCCAGTCCAGTCCAGTCCAGTCCAGTCCAGTCCAGTCCGGTCCGGTCCGGTCCAGTCCAGTCCAGTCCAGTCCAGTCCAGTCCAGTCCAGTCCGGTCCAGTCCAGTCCAGTCCAGTCCAGTCCGGTCCAGTCCAGTCCAGTCCAGTCCGGTCCGGTCCGGTGGCGTCCCTGTGTCCGCAGAGCGTACTCCGTCCGTCGGCCCGGCCTACCGGCGGCCCAAACAAAGCAATCACTTTCGGCCGGCGCCCGGCCGAGTCGTCCTGCGTCTTCAAGAAAAACGCACGCAACACGCACGCGTCCAGCATCAATATCCATTACCGGCAATCGACTCGGCCGGCACGACGAATAACTTATTAAAATGCTTTTTCAATCAGGCGGCGGCGGCGGCGGCGGCGGCGGCGGCGGCGGCGGTCGCAGCCGGGGCCGGGGCCGGGGCCGGGGAAGGCGGTGTAGCCCGCGGTCGACACGCGACGCTCGGATCGGATGGCGTCGGTGCCGGGCACGTCGTGCGCCGGCCGTCGGCCGCCGGCCATTACACCGAGTCGCCGGTGTGATTTGGCGCCCCGGGGAGTTGCGCGCCCGCCGGCCGCCACCGCACGCGCCCTGTGCGTAATTATGGTAATGCCGGTGTCATTCGGCGCCAAATCAGCGTCGGCTGTCACCACCCCGCCGTATGGCTACATTACTCCGGCCGTGGCGGCTATACGGCGAGGCGACCCACCCCGCTTATGACTATACAATACACTATACAATACAATACAATACTACAACACTCCGCCCGTGGTGGCTGTACGGCAGGGCGAGCCACCTCGCGAATAACCATATTACTCCGGCAGTGGCGGCAATACGGTGGGGCGGGCGAGGTGGCACGGGCGGCACAGTCAACCCGCTCCCTCTCCAAGCTGGCGGCAAAGTAGCAGGTCGGCGATGACAGACAGCACACGGCCGTATCACCACCGACGGGCGGTAGCCAGCCGACGGCGACGACACGGCACGGAAACCGGGCGTCTCGAGACCCGGCACGTGGAGACTCGAGCAACGACTCGCACGGAGCGTACGTACGATGTCATCGGACGATGTCGGCAGCTGTCCGTACGATGTCATCGGACGATGTCGGCAGCTGTCCGTACGATGTCATCGGACGATGTCGGCAGCTGTCCGTACGATGTCATCGGACGATGTCAGCAGCTGTCCGTACGATGTCATCGGACGATGTCGGCAGCTGTCCGTGCGATATCATCGGACGATGTCGGCAGCTGTCCGTACGATGTCGATGGCAGCTGTCCGTACGATGTCGGCAGCTGTCCGTACGATGTCATCGGACGATGTCGGCAGCTGTCCGTATGATATCATCGGACGATGTCGGCAGTTGTCCGTGCGATGTCATCGGACGATGTCGGCAGCTGTCCGTATGATATCATCGGACGATGTCGGCAGTTGTCCGTACGATGTCATCGGACGATGTCGGCAGCTGTCCGTTGCCAGCGCCGGCCCCGCTCCACGTCACCGCACCCCTGAGGACCGCCATCAATCACGGGCCGGACCGAATCGCGGCCTCAGCGAGAGCCGACTATCGCCGATCGAACCGAGCCATTAATCGAACATGGTCCGTGTTCGGCTGACACAGTGTGAGAGAATCGGCCGGATCGGCGCCACCGCCGCCGGCCGATGTCGCCGCCGGGCGCGGCCGACCCGGGCAGCCATGTTGTTTACGCGTCTGGCCGGCCGCACGGTGCGTATCTGGCGCGCAGAGGACATTTTGTGACGCGCACGAGGGCGGGCCTCAGAGACGTGCCCGAGGTGCCGGCGCGGAGGTTCGCTGCTGAAGCGGCTGCCCGATGGTGGGGTGTGGGTGGATCTGGTCTGTTGTGTTTCCGGCGGTTGTGGTGGCTTTCCCAATTGCAGGGTGTTCGGCAAATGACTTCCCTGAAACTTCATGGCTATGCAGGTTGTTTTTTTTAGGTGGGGGGGGGGGAACTTTCGGAGCAGATGTAGTCTGACATTTATACAACTGAATGACATATCCAGCAATGTATAAAATCGTCATTTGTTGCGTAATAAATGTAGCCGTTCAATAAGTCACTAACGAACGCATCATGTGTGGAGGGGCCAGTTAGACTAACATAAATTATTGTACCTTTCGCACCAGGTATTAAGCTACATTCCCGAGCTTCGATTTCCCATACGTTGAGTGGTGGAGCCACCAACGCCATTGCCTGCTCCACACATCTGTACTACACTTATACATTTTAAAGACATTTTTATGAACACCTTGCATGGAGCACTCGAGTGAATGAGGTGAAAATGAAGGGCACATTCCCCACGGAGCCTGCCGCCAATAAGAGACCCCACTCATGTACAAAATATGAACAGTTGAAAAAGCTAAACTGTGCAAATTCTTGGGTTATAAAATACCATGAATGAGATATTATACACCGCAAAAACGGCAACTAAGGTAGCCAAGACGCTTGAGGTTACCTGGTATTTAGATGGAGGGTTGACGAGCCCGCTACTGCTGGTTGGCAGCCATAGTTAACAGACAGCAAACTGCTACTTATGGTAATGCAACTGTAATGCAATTTTGTTTATGGGATATTGCGAAGTCCCCATATAATTCTTAAAATATCTGGATTCAAATCAAACCAAAACGTGATCGGCATTCACGGGCACCTATTTGTCAACCTTCTCTACCTTCTCTAATGGTAGCCTCAGCCAGGTCATGGCCGGGCAGCAAATAGGCACCAGGGCGACCGTAAGAGACGCCGGCGAGCACGAAAATCCAGTTGGAGCTCTCCCACAAGCAGAGTGAAACCGGCAACATACGCTAGCCCGTAAGTCGTGATGTTGCTGACGTTGACCGCCAGGAGAAGGATGCCTCGATGAATGCGAACACGGCCAACTGGAGTTGCAGGCAGAGCATTGTACTCGGCTCCGGCACCAACCAGCACAAACCCTCAATATTGGAGTCGCGCAGTCCAAAGGGGCTGCTTGGCTGGACGTCGGAGACTAAGAGAGCGGCTGCTGACGTCTGGATCGCCGGCTCTGGCTGGCGCTTTCCTTGGGTCTGGGCCGTCCAAGAGCACGGCACCTGGCGTGAGCGGGCGTTGGAGCCGAACCTCTTGTGAGGTCAGCGCGGACTGGAAGAGCCAGCTGTCCGAGCCGGCGTTGCAGAACCTGATCAGGCCATCGCCGACAGGCAGACCGGCGACGACGTGGTGAAGTCCTCTCGGCCGGGGTGGTCACCGTCGTGGTCGACGCTGCCAAACCGGCTGCGATCGCTGCCGCAGACGACCGTGCAGGTCTGGTGAGCCGGTGGCGGCGCCGAGGTGCGGAGGTCCACTGCCGCCGGCAGAAGCAGGGATCCTAAGACGCGAGGACACCGGCGAGACAACCGGCGGGCCGAGGCGAGACAGCCGGCGGGCCGAGTTCTCCACGCCGCGGCGACTGGATGCGGCGCTCGTCGTGAAGAGCAGAGTGCCGAAGAAACGGCGCTGCTTGTTGAGCTGACGAATGTCGAAGCCAGTGCAGGTCGGAAAGCGGGAGCACCGGATGCCGCTGGTAGTCGTGTCCAGGCGTTACGAGCAGCGCAGAATTGTCGGCTCAGGCGGGGACAGGGTCGCCAATGTCAAGGCAATACACCCGTCACTCTGGTGGAGAAAACACGTTTATTGCGCAGCACGCACACACGCACACGACGCAACAAGCAGATGGCTTTCCATCGTCATGTCCGCAGTGCGCCCAGATTAAGCATGACTGTGGTGATTAGCACGTAAGCATGTCACATGAGCATAAGGCCGCAACGTCTTGGTGCGCATATGCACCACGGATGAATGATTGTGTGTCCGTGCAAATGTAGCCATTACGACCCGTCAGCTTGCACTCGTAACCATATGAAACAATGTATGTTTCTAAAATAATTGGGAGGGGGGGGGGGCACAATCATGAAGCAATGGGCGGGCCCAAATGGATTGGAGAGGCATACTCACATAGGGTCCCATGTTAGAAGTTGACATTATTTGGGGAGGCACGGCCAACATTGGGTGGGTAAGTGCCCTCCCAAAAGCATACAGAGCTACACACGCGCTCACAACACGCGCACGCGCGCGCTCGGTGCAGTCTCATGGCAGAGTCGCAAACCAATACGTGGAACACCGGCACAAAGACCAAAGGAGCAGTCAATCACTACACAATAGAGACCATTTCACCACCGAATATTGGCTTTGCAGCAGATCTAGACGTAGCTTGAGGACATAATAATATTCCAGTTTCAATGCTGGGTCCGGTATCGATATGTGGTATGCAGCATGTAGTGGATTACAAATTGAATGGTGTGGTTTCTTGTATTATGCGAAGCGCAATCAATTAAAACTTGGCGGTAACAATTGCATCATTTCTTTAGGCTGAGGAAGATAGGCTTTAACTGATGTGTTTTAATGGTTTTGTTCTAGCAGTTTTGCCCTTGGTTATGCATAACTGCTAAAAGGAAATGAAAATCTTGGTAAAGGAAAGTTAATTTCTAGGTGATGTTCTGGGAGTGAATTAACTATTTCCATAGGCTACTTAAATTGCATGTGACGTTCGTTTGCCAAAAGTAAACACTCGTTCTATATTGCAGGCCTATAAAGCATGCGCTACAAAACCGATATTTGGCCGGGATTCAGATCTGATTCTGATAACCCCAGCTGTAACCGAACTTGTTCACTGTAAACCCTCCGGGTGGGTCCTCTTTCCATTCTCGAACTTTGGGGAATTTTCCACTTAAACGTACACCAGTTAAGTTAGTATGGACACCTGTGAAGAACTCTAGCACTGAAATGCTAATTATTTAGAGTTGCCTTAATTCAGCATAGTACGCAAGAACACGAATTCATTTCGTAAATGTCTGCTTATGCTTCTGCAGCCGCTGACCGAAGCGGCTTTACCTCGGAGCTGATGTCCAGCACTGGGACGTTCAGTCACCACGTGGCCCCATTGCTAATCGCACGCACGGCTGTAATCCATCCACCTCCTGGAACGAAAGCTGCTGATCGGCTTACGCTTCCGCCGACGGCAAACTCAGTGAAAACTTGGGAACGTGATCCAGATCGGCCCGGGCGACCGGTTCGTCTGCGGCAGAAACACAAGCGCACGCAGTGGTTCACGTGCCTGCCACGACCACTTGCACTTTTACCTGCGCCCAAAACGCGTTTGAAAGAGCGCCGGAGCGCCGGCGAGTTGGCACAGCGCGGCGCCCCTCCAACCACCTGGGCGGCACTTTTCCCTGAAGTCTCACTTTGCACGCAGCCCATTGATGCCCGGTGCACGTGCTGCTCGCCACCGACAAAAAAACGGCCGAGATGGCAGTGGCACGTGACACAGTGGCTTTACACACCTCCGTGGCGGAGAACTGCCGTCGGCGTTGGCCAGCGCCACGAACGGCCCGCGGCCACGCCACCGATCGTCATCGGAGCTCCGCGTTGCCGGCGCGCGTTATTTGTCATGGAAGCCGACGAATTGAATGAAACGCTCACGCGAGCCGGCCGGCACGAGATGCGAGCGCCGCCGCCGCCGCAACAGGTGATCCGCGCGCCACGAGCGCCGCACGCGGCCCTAGGCGGCGCGCGGTTCGCGTGCTGGCCGCCCTGTTGTGATGTGGTGGCGGCACGTCATGGGGCCGCGCGCCGCCTGTGATGCAGGACACTGGAACGCGCCCCCCCGCTGCCGACCTTCCGACCGGGCCGAATGCTACCTGGGCGGCCGGATCAGGGTTGGCCGAGACTGCGCGTTTTTTTTTGCGGTGGTCGCGAAGCCGTCCCGACGGGTAGCCGCCGATGTGTGTTGATGCCCTCTGGGCGGCAGTGCATTGTCCCACACTGCCGTGTGCCGGCCGCCACAGCTCTCGACTTTCGCCACGGATAAGCCGGCGCTAATGCTGCCCTCGTGCAGAATCGCCGGCTTATGTGTCCATGAGCTGGTAGAAAGGGTCGCGGGCGGGGGCGGGGGCGGGGGCGGTGGCGGCGGCGGTGGGGGCGATGAGCCGCCCGCGCCGGTCAATGTCCGATCTCAACCGGCCGTGCAAAATAATCCACAACCACCGCTGGAATCCACGCCGAGATGACGCCAAACGTGACATAGACATAGAGGTGACTAACGGTTCATATACCCCGTCCTGTCGCCCTCTCCCTCTCTCTCTCTCTCTCTCTCTCTCTCTGGCTCTTCAGATTGATATTCATGAATAAATTAATATTTATATATATATATATATATATATATATATATATATATATATATATATAGGTGTTTAATCATGTGCGTGTATGTGTATGTGTAGATGTCGCAGACCATTTCTGGAAGTCTTCTGCATCTGCCTCTGACACCCCCATCCCCCATAAAAACAGAGCCTCTTCCAACGTACAGTAATGCTAGGATATGACACAATTACTGTATAAATGCCCTATAAATACGTCATCGGTGGCGTTCCGCCACCCACTCCAGCGGGGTTCCACGGGATCACGGACGGTAGTGGAAAATCCGCCATCCGCTCAATTTGACGTTTTTTCTGGCAATCGAAAGCGGCCAACTGCCACTTGACTCCTCCTTTGATATTAGCTTGCCCCTCCCCTTCCCTCCCCGACCTTCGGATTACCCCCAATCGGCTCGTGCGGGTCTCCCATGCAGAAGCACATGCTGAACAGCATGTCGTTGTCAGTGGACGTCAGAGGTCGCGAGGTCAGAGGTCCGACCGTCACGGTGTGGTACGTGTTGCCACGAGTTTACCACGAGATTATCACGTGTTACCACGGGACTACCACGTGCTACCACGATATTTTCTTATTGTGCATACAAATTAGAGTATTTGTATGGACAACATTATGGTGAGCGTATTGCACCGGAAAACATGATCTTAAACGTAGGAAACTTAAATATACAAACCGGCTACCCGCGGTTAGAGAACGTCATCATGACTGGAAGTCCCGGGTGGGTCGGAGAGGGGTCTGCACCGCACCCCCTCTGGTTTGTGTACCTGCCAATGTTAAGTTGCCATTTTGCCTTTTAATCTGAATATTTTCTAACTCGACCCAAGTCTGGTGTGGTGAGAGATCTCCGGCCCTGGATGTCACGGTTCGGTCAGGTTGTGCTGCGTCACTCACTAGGCGGCTTCACGCGTGCACTAGCGGGAAGTAATCGTCATGACATCCCAATGGCGGGGTCAGGGCATAATAATTACGTTGATCTGAAAGCTTTTAGTCTGTAGATTGGACCAATTTATGATATCAATAAACAAACAGAGTAGGTTCAGTTACCTAATACGACAACTTTTTGGGCTAGTAACAGCCTGTTTATGCACAAACCCTGAAAATGTATACCCACATCCGCGCCTGGGACGTCATCTAGTCGGAAATCTGGAAGTCAGACCAAGCGAGCCTGACTTCGGAAGTAAACTCGATGACAGCAGCTGTTTATCGAATTCAGCGGTCTTCAAATGCCAAATTTTCCGAGCACTCGACCACTCTGATCAATATCGCCAGCCATCTTCAACTGCAGTAAGTGATTGGCCCTTTATGATAGCTGGGACGAATCATAATCCACGTTTAAAAAAATGACGTCATTATTTGTGCTCTGATTGCATTATTTACGGCTGAAATATGTCAGGTGAGCCAACAAACAAGTTTGTCTCAGATGCGCATATTTCGGACATGTTGCGGTCTTTTGGGTGCTGTAAACAATTCATGCTTTGTTCTTTCTTGCGTGTATGATATTAAAAGACAAAGATCAATTGCCCTCCTCCCACAGTAGGGGTTATTCAGATAGGAGTACAGCAACATTTAAAAACGGAGCCATGTATGGTGCGGTACAGCAGACGTCATTACAACTGTAAACAACCCGCTTGTAAAGTGGAGAGAATTTAATATATTCGGGAGCGTCAGGAAGGAATCGTAGCATCTGGAAATGATGTATTTCAATATTTATTCATAATACAGGTACTTCACAGTCATAAAATAAAACGTAAAAGGAAAAATATTCATCCGCAGGATATATACTACCACTTTCTGCCTAATATTGTATATATACTGGTAATCCAACGGCAAATTTCTGTTCTATCGGCATCTCCTACCTCCCGGCCATGGTGCCAAATGTGGCCAGATTGGCTAGTTGTTTCTGTGAATTGAGCGCATTTTTTAAACAGTGCCACAATTTGAATATGTTGGTTGAGTTTAATATTGAATTTATTACTTCATAGTTAAAACTTCTTGAACATTCCATATATACAGATAAAGTACATATATTTTAATGATATGCCCTTCATACTAGACGAAGTCATCGACATTGCATCCCAGTGCTTATTGGGCGTCGTGAAAAGGGCTACTGTCAACTTGCTCGGTATATACACCCAGTACATTGACTGGGGATTTCCCCCGTTCATGATGTTAGACAAGCCGTTGGCTGTAGAACTTGTAAACGCTGTGTGTCGGCCCGGAGAGCGCTGTGGGCCGACCAGGAGAAGGCTGTGGGGCCAGCAGGTAGTGACGACCAGGTCGGTGTTCGAGGTCAGGCCGGCAGGTAGTGAGGACCAGGTCGGTGTTCGAGGTCGGGCCGGCAGGTAGTGACGACCAGGTCGGTGTCCGAGGTCAGGCCGGCAGGTAGTGACGACCAGGTCGGTGTTCGAGGTCGGGCCGGCAGGTAGTGACGACCAGGTCGGTGTTCGAGGTCGGGCCGGCAGGTAGTGACGACCAGGTCGGTGTTCGAGGTCGGGCCGGCAAGTAGTGACGACCAGGTCGGTGTTCGAGGTCAGGCCGGCAGGTAGTGAGGACCAGGTCAGTGTTCGAGGTCAGGCCGGCAGGTAGTGACGACCAGGTCGGTGTCCGAGGTCGGGCCGGCCCGGGGAACGCTGTGGGCTGGCCCGGGGAACACTGTGGGCCGGCCCGGGGAACACTGGCAGTGACGGCAGGCAGTGACGCGGCAGGCAGTGACGCGCGCGATTGGCCCCACTCACGGCGGGGGCGCCCCGCGCGTAGACGATGCGCCGGCGCGATTACACACATGCAACAGCGGCCGCCAATTTCGGGGCCCCGGCAGCCCGCTGGGCGGCGGCCATTTTGGCGCGCAGCGCGGGGTACGGGCCGTCCCCGCCGGCTCAGCCTGTTCTCTGTGTTCAGGCGAGCCGGCCCAGCCGCGATAATTGCAGTCCGTGTTAATTAAACTTGCGGCTCGAGCACATGTGAATGGCAGCACCCCCCCCCCCCTACCGCCCACACCCCCACCCTTTCCCCGGAACCTTCAGTCCGGCGTCGCGTGCACCTTTGATCGACTGCGCCGGGATTGTCGGCATTTTTGTGCAGGCCTGACAAGGCTGTCGGTGCAGGCAGGCAGGTCGGCTGTAGTCATGAGGGCACCCAGTTCCGCTCCCCCCCACGCCTGCAGACCCCTCGCGCCCTCCCCACGCCTTCGCACACCGATGCACACACCCACGCCCAAACGCACCTACACACACACACGTACACACACGCATACATTTTATATATATAATCGTCAGCCGATTAGGAACGCTCGCCAGGGCAATCTTGCGCCATACTCGCTATCGGACTAATGATGCCTCTGTGTGACGTCATTTCCCGTTGTCGAGCGTGATCGCCGGGGCAGGGACGGTCGGCCGCGGCACGCGATAGTCCGACACACTAATGATATCTCTTCGGTGGCCATATCTCATCGGAATATTGGCGAAGGAGGTCTGGCGGCCGCCGGCGGACGTCTATTGTACAGCGGCGGGCCAGCCGGACACGGTGGGTCACTGGAGGGCAGTGAGGGTGCTGTCTGACTGACCTCACTGGAGGGCAGTGAGGGTGTTGTCTGACTGACCTCACTGGAGGGCAGTGAGGGTGCTGTCTGACTGACCTCACTGGAGGACAGTGAGGGTGTTGTCTGACTGACCTCACTGGAGGGCAGTGAGGGTGTTGTCTGACTGACCTCACTGGAGGGCAGTGAGGGTGTTGTCTGACTGACCTCACTGGAGGGCAGTGAGGGTGTTGTCTGACTGACCTCACTGGAGGGCAGTGAGGGTGTTGTCTGACTGACCTCACTGGAGGGCAGTGAGGGTGCTGTCTGACTGACCTCACTGGAGGGCAGTGAGGGTGCTGTCTGACTGACCTCACTGGAGGGCAGTGAGGGTGTTGTCTGACTGACCTCACTGGAGGGCAGTGAGGGTGTTGTCTGACTGACCTCACTGGAGGGCAGTGAGGGTGTTGTCTGACTGACCTCACTGGAGGGCAGTGAGGGTGTTGTCTGACTGACCTCCGGCCAGGTGGCACTGATTTGTTGCGGTGCGTCGCTGGCGTGACGTCACGCCAGTGACGTCACGGACGCGCGTCGTCAAATCACGCGGAGGGACGCCGGTAGCGTAGATGCACTTTGCTGGTGTTGTTGTTTTTCTGGAAGCTTTCATAGCAGAAGCGAATGCCATCGATGATCGGCGGCCGGAAATTGGGAAAAATCAAGTGAGATTTTTATCAACGTCTCAAATAAAAAACCGAACAGACACTGGGCACCTGTCCATATATTCGCCGTGGGTATACGCGTCCACCAGCTTTGTTCGTCACCTTCCAAATTTGCCATTAAATATTGTGAGGAAGAAGCTTGGCCGTGCACTACTCCTAAGTTAGCTTCTTCCATCTGAAATAATCCTGAGGCTAAACTGGCCTCTGGTGCCATCTTCGCCAGGCCCCTGGGGATGGCGTTCCCAATGATTTCAGGAACTATGAGACCTACAGGAATAGCAAAAATACCATCCAATTGGTCTTGCCGGGACATGAACAACTCACTTAAATACCCTTAACTTCAGGTCAATCTTAACGTCACCAGAGGAAATTATTATGAAACGCGTCATATCATGGTTGAACACAATATCAGTAATAACTGACCACATCAGCGCCTTTAATAATCCCGTAGGAAGGTATTTGGATGAGAAAACACACTTCAAAACAGAACCGGATGAGATTGCGCCAGGCTATGACAGCTAGTACCACACAACTAAACATAGCCTTCAAGCGCTCAGGCCACATTCACACAAGCCTGTGTACCACAAAACTAAACATAATTCCGTTTTCGCGAACCGGACTATTACGCAAAATGCATGAGTCAATATGCTTGAGAACATATTTTCTTGTTGCATATCTAAACAGAGTGATCGTAACGAACGAAGAGTGCAAGTGACCTTTCCAAGGTCATCCAAGATCACTGATCCCATTTTACTGCGGATGACTGAAACGATCTAAACGTTTCGTAGTTATCTGGGATGCGGGGTCTTCTCGTAGTCTTTTTGTAGTCTTCTGGGATGCTTTCTGCGAATGACTGAAACGATCTAAACGTCTCATAGATATCTGGGATAGTTTTCGTTGTGCTTTCGAATGCTGCTCCCATCGTTAGCCTTGGTCACCGCAAACAAATCGCTTGGGAGTTTTGAATGATGCAAGGGAACGCCAAAGCAAATGCTGTTGATCAGCAGCGCATTCAGAAGAAACAAAAGATGTATTCGGCTAAGACGAAACGAGATCATGCAGGCAAAAAAACGTGCAATTGTCACATGAAGCATGCAATTATCTCAAATCAAACGGTGCCTGACAACACATGCATTCAAAACTGCAGGAGCACACATACGGACACACACGCACCTCCGTATACACTTTATTGTTTATATATATATATATATATATATATATATATATATATATATATATATGTGTGTGTGTATATGGAATTTCATGGATTTCATGTAATGATTCTTGCTACTGGGCTTAATGGACTTTATGCTATGTTTGCTTTTATCGTGGCATTAATCTGACCGTGACAACGAAGATCTGCCGACATAGTTAAGCCTAGGTGTTTGTGGTTGTCTAGCGTAAGTTTCGTCTGATCATTGATTAGAGTAAGTGGTTTGCCGGGTACCTAGTTGGAACAATTTGTTGGATTGTTTTAGAGACATTGGAGCTTATCTCTCATTTCTTTCAAATTTGTTCATGGTATTGAAGTCAGCTTAAGTGACCCGGTGTGATGGGAATAACATGGGAAGGCTAACATACAACAAACGCGGTTTGATTTATGGTTAGGTGGGCTCGGCTATTTAGACACAGGGAGCTAAGAACGGCCCTAGCACCGATCCATGTGGACATCCGGTATTTGTGTTAATTTATTTACAGAACAGCTGCTCATTTGAGATAATTTGCTCATTCATTTGCTCATTTGATTTAAGAGAATTTGGTAGAATTGATGGTATTCTACGTTCGTTTTGACATTTAAGTAGGACTTCTGTGCGCCAAGTGGTATGAAAATATTTGGAAATATCTAAGCATACTGCTGTGAAACATGATTTGTTATCTAATATAAAGTGAAGTTGATGACTTAGATAAAGAAGCTACAAGTATATTCAGGGACATAGCCAAGGGGGCGGTCGTCCTCCCCTTCCTCCCCTTTCCCGTGCGCAATCGCCTCCGGGATCGCCATAGCAAAGATTCAAAGGCCGACATCGCTTTATATGGCTGCCGAAGCCATGAAAGTTCATTGTTCGTTCATTACGAAGGTTCATGGATCCTTACGAACGTGTTTAAACCTTCACGGATCCTTACAAAAGTATACGGGTCCCCACGGAAGTTTACGGGCCCATAAGAGCGTCTGCGAGCCCCTACGAAAGTTAACTGGCCCTTACGAACTACGGTCTACGGTACTACGGTACTGCCTTACGGTACTGCCTTACGGTACTGCGATCTAAGGGCTCATACGGACATCTTCGGGCCCCAACGAACGCCCACGAGTTCCTACGAGCGTTTACAGGCCTCTACATGAACGTTCACGGACCGTCACAATCGTGTTCGGAACCTTGTGAACATCTACGGGCCCCTACGGGCCCTACAAATGTGTACAGTCCCCTACGAAAGTCCACAGGCCCCGACGAACGTTTAAATGGAGCACTATGTTTCTGAGATTGCTCTCCAGACCTCACGCCGAGACCATCAATTAGCAATGAATTTTGTTCGTGGATAAGTATGGAACCATTTTGCCCTCACCGAATACTGAATAGATGTCCTTTTCAATGGAATTGTAACATCCTACATCTAGATGCCTGCCTAGGCGGTCTGTATTCCCTGTTGATAACAGTGCCATGTTTTTTTATAAACAAATTTGAATGGATGGGATGCGACTAGCTGGGCTCTCAATGCGGGGTTAATACGAACTTTATTTTTCGAAGGAAAAACGGGGCCTTTTCGAAATCCAGTGGTGAAAATCCGGGACCTTTAACACGCGCACCGAAACGGATGGAGTCCACCCATCCTTGCATCTTTTGTCGACAACATCTCACACAGAATTGATGAGGGCGTCCTATGCAAACACAATTTCGAAATACGCTGGAATATATAGGAACTCCAGTTGAACGGAAGCGAGTTCACTACAACAGTAACCTACCATCCAAATTGTGTGCTTCTAGCTTCCATAGTTTCTCAGATCTTATAGGGGGGGAATCCACTCTCCTTCCGGTGCGCGTGTGAGAGGCCCTTCGGCGCGCGCGCGTTAAATTTGTGAGATAGTCCGGCTCCCTCCGAAAAATCTGCCCATGGACAATTCCTCGCTGCATCCTTCATTGTATACCATGTCGGGATCGATAGCCATTCTATCTGTCAATTAGTATATTGCTATGTGTAAGGTAAGCATATAGGCAAAATAACCAGTCTGATAGGTGGCTCACAAAGCGGATGAAAAACATATTTTCTACTTTTAGTCCTCTTTTCCATTACAAATCTGCATCAGACAAGTAGACCTCGGGCATTAATGTGAAACATACTGTTGTGACAGCTTCAGGACGAGACACAATCACAACGGAACGTGAGGTGGCATCTGACCAGTGTCTACAGATTAGATAAAGCTTTTGTAATTGTGCAGCAATTTCATGCCCAAATAATCTATTCACCTCGAAGCGCCTATGCGGCTTTGCATCATCACCCACGCAATAACATTAAGTGCACATCAAGTGCATGGCCTTGCACGATAATACGGTAAGAAACGTGCCAAATCACGCAAACGTGCATGCATCTCAGTTGATCATAGGGTAGAAAACCATATACAATAACACAGTTACATTAATATATAAAATACTTCACGAAAAGCCAAAAAAGCACCTCAGATACCTGTGTTTACTGCTTTGGAAGACAAGATGCTGGGTTTCGGGACGAGGGTAGAGGACTTGACGGAGTGTACCCGTTTGATCTGTCGATCTCCCGAACATCTGTTAGCCCGTCCCGCGCCGAGAGTTCCAGCCATCTCTGACGTATCGAGGGGTGTCCAATGTCTCCGGCCAAGAAGAGATGTTCACTCACTATGGGTCTGACGTGTGTGACGTCATCATGACGCTACCGTCGCGATTTTTAAAACCGAAATGGAGGGTGTACAGAAAAAGGTAAGCAATCGAGACCGATATTCACAATAAATAGTGCACTAACCTGTGCTATTGTTGAAACTTTACAGCTCTTTCCGCTTTTCGTAACAAAATAACAAAACTCATAAGATGGTCATACCTTACGTGCTCGGCCGGTTTTTTCACATGCAATATTTAGGTCAATATGCTTAACATATCAGAGCTCGTCTTGTTAAGCTCTGTCTCTTGCCGCCAAAACTAACGAAATCGTCCCGTAGCTGTTCATGCTATATGTGTTCATTCACATTACATCATAGCTGACATACTATGATTACACGTGTCTCACTTAATTAATAGATTAAAATTGCAATAGAGATTAATCACATCGTTTATACATTTGGATTGGCAGACTTCATGTCAATCATTCTTTCAGTACATATTACTCACATGCACATTCTGATCGAATTAAAACTTTTAATTACACCCAGGATGGGTTCGGAATGTCGCTTGTACCGTTTACCTAAGATGACAGACGCTATCGCTAACATGCTCGTTTCAGAACACATGTCTGCCCGTTCGACCGAGCTCATGTCGCCAGTGTTTCGTGGAATACGTCAATCCAGCGAGCATCTCCGTCAGCGTGGGCAGGCAGGCGGACTGAGAGTGCGTGAAGGCCGCGTTATCAGGAGAAAAACTAGCCGAGTCGGTGCCGCGCAGACTGACCGCAGTAATTGAGAGCGAAGGCGCGTGATAGCGCTGCCGAAAAAAATTGCTTAGCTGCTTGAAAAAATATAAAGCGTGCATTTAATTCGAATGCAATAAATGTTGCTGACCTCGAATAGAATAGATCGCTAACTATTAGGCACGCTGGGTACGTGTCCACCTACCTGGGCTGTAGGCACTAGAACGTACATTTCTTTCGCCACACCAGGCTTACAACGATGTGTGCGAGATTCAGAGATGCGCACACAGCGCCATGGACACACACATGTGAACGTTCTCAACTGGCTAGAAACAGAAACAACGGTGGAAATCGGATTGTAAGCGACCCATGCGTCTTTCCCACAGTGTCGATCCTTCTCACACGGGTGAGTCACGATGCCATTGAGGACACAGCGGGGGCGTGTCCAGACGGCACGCGCAGACGAGTGTCAAGTGATCGGGACGACCTTGACCTCGGCTGGGAGAGCAAATCATCGTCCTAGGACCACCCGTGGGCGAGCTTGACGGATTTTGTTTTGCCCCGGCAACTATTGATGCCCCTCGGCTTTAAAGGGATGACAAGCGAAGTAATGTGCATACACCTAGGATTGGTATTTAATTTTTGTTTAGCGACACTGAACTGCAGAAATCACGTAGAAACCATCTGGGCACTTACCAAGGGAAACCATCTAAGCACTTACCCAGAGAAACCATCTAGGCACCTACCCAGAGAAGACACGCAGGCACCCACCCAGGGAAGCCATCTAAACACCCACCCACGGAGTGAGAATATCAATCCAAGGTAGATGGGCATGCAGCATAGGTGCGTGTACAACTTAGCACCAACTAATACCGGCAATACGGTAGCCGGACAAATGTACGTAAGGCAAATGTACGTAAGCGCAGAGGTACATATGGCAAGTGTACGTAAGCGCAGATGTACGTATGTCTAATGTACGTAAGCGTAAATGTACGTATGCGCAGATGTACTTGAGCGCAAATGTACGTGAGCGCAAAAGTACGCATGAGCAAATGTACGTAAGCTCAAATGTACGTAAACGCAAAAGTATGTATGCGCAAAAGTACGTAAGCGCAAATGTACGTAGGCGCAAATGTACATAAGCGCAAAAGTACGTAAGCGCAAATGTACGTGAATGAAAATGTACGTAAGCACAAATGTACTTATGCGTGAATGTACGTAAGCGCAAATGTACGTAAGCGCAAAAGTACGTAAGCGCAAATGTACGTAAACGCAATTGTACGTAAGCGCAAATGTACATATGCGTAAATGTGCGTAATTGTAAATGTACGCAAGCTCAAATGTACGTAAGCGCAAAAGTACGTCAGCGCAAATATACGTATGCGTAAATATACGTATATACGTAACGTAATTGCAAATGTGCGCAAGCGCAAAAGTATGTGAGCGCAAATGTATGTATGCAGATGTGGAGGTAAGCGCAAAAGTACGTAAGCGCAAAGGGGCGTATGGCAAATGTACTGATGGCAGATATACGTAAGAGCAAATGTGCGTATGACAATAGTACATAAGTGAATGTACGCATGGCATATGTACCCAACCAAATGTACGTAAACGCAAAGGTACGCATGCGTAAATGTACGTACATTTGCACATACGTATAATTGTGCATACGTACATTTGCGCATGCGTACTCTTGTGCTTACGTACATTTGCGCTTACGTACATTTGCGTTTACGTATATTTGCGCTTACGTACATTTCCGCTTACGTACCTTTGCGCATACGTACATCTGCGCATACGTGCATTTGCGCTTACGTACTTTTGCGCTTACTTGCATTTGCGCTTACGTACATTTGCGCATACGTACATTTGCCATACGTACATTTGCGCTTACGTACATTAGCCATACGTACATCTGCGCTTGCGTACAATTGCCATACGTACATCTGCGCTTACGTACATTTGCTTGCGTACGTTTGCTTACGTACATCTGACATACGTACATTTGTCCTTATGTACATTTGTCCTAGAATCCGGCAATACGCTTATTGTTCTAAAGCGTGAACTTCCCATGCCACGACTTATGATATCAATTACCCTGTGCTCTTTTTGCCTCTCAAATTCAGACTTATTTGCGGATTAAGGCTGCAGATCTTGCTTTGCTTGAGGTCAGTTATTTGCTTCAGGACAGTTAATTGCATCAGGCCAGTTTTTACTATGTCCTTTCCAAGCAGTGTCATTGATTACTTCTGAAAACCTTTGATTTGTTTCCTAACTGCGTCAACTTTGACTATGATGGCATCCACGCAACATGGCGGCACATCTAACGAATTTGCATTCGAGATCGACAAAACAGCATAAACCTACACTATAATATATAAGTAACGTATATCGAAGGCACTATTCCATTCAACTCGCAGGTAGGTAGCTAAGATAATGGACGGCTGTTTGAGACCACCGCATATTACAAGTGGTATCATTTCATCCTAATTGAAAATGCATTGAGGTCACTTCCCGCAATCAGCTGAAATCAAACCGGACGTCGTTGGTAAGGCCGACATGCGGCGGGAAGCGGTTCAGGTCGTCCGTACAATCATATGTCCTGGAGTCAGGTTGACTATTCAAAAACATTTCGGAGCAAGGCGCTGGATTTAGGCGAGACCAAGCGCCGCTTCCCATGGCGCGTTCTTAGTACTGGCGCGGCATCGCACGACCTTCAGCAATTTTAACCTTTGCTCATGTCTTGGTGTGATTGGTAGGTATGCACGCGGGTACGGGTGCACGAGGGTACTCGTGCGAATTACACGAGGAGGTCCAAGAGAATGTTTATATGCAGCTCTATTTATATATATATGTCTATTTATTTCGAAATACATAGCTCGTCTTGATTAAAGTAAACACACTGAGAAGTAGACCCACTTAGCATAAACAGTAATCCATACTTAGCATCAAGAACTATGAATAGAAAAGCAATGGCATCTGCCCACGTCCGTGGCGAGTTAACGCCCGGGGGCACAGGGGAGATTTAATGCTGCTCCCGCCCTAGGGTTTGCCATACAAAATTCGTGTCCGTCAGGCGTAAATGATCACCATCACATTTTGGTTGGCTCTTAGGATATCCTCATGGCATATTATGGTACACAAATTCGAGGTCATCGGATGCTCTCAGGCCGAGGAGCTATGACGCCATAAGTGCTGCCAACTCCGACCACATAACGGATACAACCGATGTTGTCTATGGAGTTAGGTTGCCTTACGTTACTAGGTAACGAATGTTGGACCGGTTGAGCTGTTGGGGGGCTGGGATAAAATGTGCACATAGGCCAGTGACATTCTTAGGGTCAACTGTGGTTATTGACCTATAACCACACCGGTTGAACTCTTTCGGATTTAGGACCACCATGGAATGATTTTGGGGTACTGGATGCGAATTGAGCGGTGATGTATACTTTATGAAAGTGAAAAATAAGCTTTGCGAACAAAAGTTTGAGAGTTTCGAAACTGGAATTGACGCTTTCATTTAATACGACACCCCACACATGGGTGTACAGGCAATGTACGATATGGCATTGAACTTGCAAGAACCCAAGGACAATATTTGTACGTATTTCGTGCACACACATAGAGCCGAGTTGTCAAAATTAGCGAAGGCAATGCAAAGTCTCAAGTTGCGCCACAACCTGACCGTTGTCCTCACTCCGGATATGAACCAATGAGCTCAGGTCCATGCTTGGTTATCAACCACCATATTTATTCGCATACTGCACGCTGTTTCGCTTCCGTTTGTTTCGTTTTGCCGTCGAGGCCGTCAAGGCTTAACTCGTTTGATGATCTCACAGTTTATGCACCGCATAAGGCACCAATGTGAGCTTTGACTGTTGCAATCAGCTGATTGTGCCTCAGGTGATTGCTTTACACTTAATGTCAGCCACATACACTGGCGGATCTAGCCCACCGGTTTGGAGGGGGGGGGGCAACTTTCGGTTTTCGGCGTCAGCCCTCCCCTCCCCTCCCCCAGTGGCGTACCTAGGAATTACATCAGGGGAGGGGTCGAACGGATTTGGAGGGTGCCCCTTCTCCCGCTATTTTTGGTTAAAAGCACCGGATTTCGACCACTATTTGGCAAAGGGGCCCATGTGAAGAAAACAAAATTGACAACATAATTTCCTGTGTAGGGGCCCCAGCCTACCTCCACCGTTTCTATGTTACCGGATTTTTGTTCTTGTTTACCAAAACGTTCACGTTCTCGTTCAACGTCTTGTACCACGTCAAAGTTCATGCACGTGTACACACTGGCGGATCCGATTTTGTCAACTCTTGCTGTAAGCAGAACTTAGAGCATGGAACCCTCGATGTGTGTTAGAATCTACTATGCTACCATACTGGCTTCCAAACAATTATTTTTTTTAAACCTTTAAAATTGGAGATTCTTTCATCCAGACGCTATTTTTTAACCTCGGCAAAGGTTACTGCATTTTAATTTAGTTGACTTCTGTTGGTTTCGGGGGGCCAAAAGACACTATGGCCCCCCTTTTAAGCGCTTCGGGGGGCCATGGCCGGAATGGCCCCTCCCTGGATCCGCCAGTGTAAATACATACCTCCTCTTGCTATTCTTCTTGAAAAAATCAGTCAATGTAGCCTGTCTCTTCATCTTAGCAACCCCAACACCAACATACGAAACATGCTGCTCAACTGGGCTCAACTGGTCACTCGCACAAACATCCTGTTCTAATTCCGCTTTCGAAATCTGGCTCACTGGGTCCGCTTGCCCGTTACTGGCTAAACAAACTTCATGAACCTATCTGACGAAGGAATATTGAAACTGCTGATTTCGTCATCTCTTGCTGTAAGCAGAACTTCAACAGCATTGAACACTCGATGTGTCAGAATCTACTATGCTACCATATTGTGCTTCCAAACAATTATAACAAAATACCTGTAAAATTGGAGATTATTTCACCCGGAACGCTATTTTTTTACCTCAGCAAAGGTTACTGCATTTTAATTAAGTTTACTTTTGTTGGCTTGGGGGCCCAAAAGACACTATGCCCCCCCTTGAAGCGCTTGTGGGGGCATGGCCGAAATGCCCCCCCTGGATCCGCCAGTGGCCACATATATGTCCGGGATGTCAGGAATACTTCCCAGCCACAGATACGTCAAGCATGTTAGGAATATCTCTCAGAGTAAGAATGTCGCGGATGCCAGCATGAATGCCTGGGATGATTAGCAAACACACAGAGGTCAGGGATGTCACCTAGCTACATGGATGTCAGAGGCATGGTGACGTCAGGGACGTCAGGGGTGTCATGCTACCACATGCAATGCAGACCGTGCGGGACATCAGTGATGTTATATATGTCAGAGATGCAATGTTGCGACATGAATGTCAGGTATATCTGTGATGTAAGAGACGTTAGAGATGTCTTGATGTTACATAGATGTAAGGAACATCAGCGAAGTCAGAGACGTCAGAGATGCCATGCTGGTACATGAATGTCATGGATATCCGTGATGTCACATGTCTTACAGCCGGAAGTATGCCAGCGATGCTAGGGACATAATACAATTACAGAAGTCACGGTCATAAGCACGTTACAAGGTCCCACGTACCCAGGGATGTCACAAGGTCACACGTACCCAGGGATGTCACACGAGCACACTACCCATGGAGGTCAGGGATATCACACGGTCACACGTTCTCAGGGATGCCAGGGATGTCACACGGTCACAGGTTCTCAGGGATGTCAGGGATGGTATCGCAGCTGTAGTAGTGCCGCTTCACTATCAGCTGAACTCAGCATGACATATTCACTGTACGTCGAAATTGCTAAGGAAAATGCGATCAGAAATGGTGTTTTATGCCGTGCAATATGGTCATTACAATCTGAACCGTTACGTCCAGTCGACAGTACTAGAAGACCGGTTCATTATCGCCTCTGACCTGATTTTTATACACGCAACGTGCGGTGTATATCACGCATCTGCCCTTCCGAAGCGCTAACTCTATTTTTAGTCTTAAGAACGTGCTGAGTGAAATGCCAACCTGCCAACGTTATAGGCGCTGAATGGCCATATTTTGTTCGAAGCTCCCTGAAGCCTAAATAACTAACTAAAAGCCAACCTGCTGGTCAAACACATCAACACCTCTGCTTTATTCTACTGTTACCGGTTTCAGCGAGGGATGCGTATGTGTAGATACCTTGGATTTCTGCATGCGAGTAACATACAACTGATTTTGAGAGGCGAATGTACATGCTCCATGTTGCAAATATCGAGTGAGAGTCCTGTAGTATATAGGTTGGCTTGGTTCACGGATATTATGTAGGTAATTTTTCAGTCGCATAGCACGATCATTTATAAATCACTTGCTTCTTGGAAAGACCACGTGGGGCATGCCGCAAGAAGTTACACGTGGATGCGTGTCAAAGAATCACCAACACGTGTCAAAGAATCACCAACACGTGTCAACTAATCACCAACACGTGTCAAAAGATCACCAACACGTGTCAACGGATCACCAACACGTGTCAAAAGATCACCAACACGTGTCAACGGATCACCAACACGTGTCAAAAGATCATCAACACGTGTCAAAAGATCACCAACACGTGTCAAAGAATCACCAACACGTGTCAACGAATCATCAACACGTGTCAAATAATCATCAACACGTGTCAAATAATCATCAACACGTGTCAACGGATCACCAACACGTGTCAACGGATCACCAACACGTGTCAAAAGATCACCAACACGTGTCAAAAGATCACCAACACGTGTCCAAGAATCACCAACACGTGTCAACGGATCATCGACACGTGTCAACGAATCAACGGATCCATACAGCTTTGCCCACCTCAGCCCACACCGCCCTCTCAGCCTATACTACCCTCTCAGAACCCCCTGAGCCTACACCGGTCTCACCTGCCTACTCTCAGCCCACACCGCCCTCTCAGAACCCTCTCAGCCTATACCACCCTCTCTGAATACCTCTTGGCCATACCGACCCCGTCTACCTACTTTCAGCCCATACCATTCCATGAGCCCATACCGACCCCGTCTGTCTACTCTTAGCCCACGCCACCCTCTCCGAATTCCTTCAGTCTATACCGACCCACCCATCTTCCGGGGCCGGCAATGCCCTGGAGTCATCTTGTATGAGTCCAGTTCTGAGCTCATGCAGCTTGCATATCATTATACCTCTGTGTGTGTTCTCTGCTATTGCACTTACTCGAACTGGAATCTCTCATTGGGGCACCTTTTCCTCTCGATGGAGTGCCTTCCGTTAACAATTCGTTGAGCGGAGGGGTGCACTCAAGCCTCCTGTGAGGGGCGCCATTGTCCTGCTAGACGGGTGCTACTTTGTATGTGTGTTGTATGCCGGCTGGTATCTGGGTGGCTCAGAGCCGGACAGGGGCCAGATGCCGCTGGCGTCTCGCGCCTGACTGGTGTCTGGGTGGCTCAGAGCCAGACAGGGGCCAGATGCCGCTGGCGTCTCGCGCCTGACTGGTGTCTGGGTGGCTCAGAGCCAGACAGGGGCCAGATGCCGCTGGCGTCTCGCGCCTGACTGGTGTCTGGGTGGCTCAGAGCCGGACAGGGGCCAGATGCCGCTGGCGTCTCGCGCCTGACTGGTGTCTGGGTGGCTCAGAGCCGGACAGGGGCCAGATGCCGCTGGCGTCTCGCGCCTGGCTGGTGTCTGGGTGGCTCAGAGCCGGACAGTGGCCAGATGCCGCTGGCGCACCTCTGATACCGGAGATAATCATGACGTTCGCCGGTACACCTCGGCGACGGAGATTCGCACGGGCGTGCACGCCTCTAACCCCAGCCATTCCGCGAAAAATTGCCATGAAGCATCAATTAACTAAACTGAGCTGTCACATAGGAAGGCAGTTGTTCCCATACAGTCGGTTTATTGGCTCATATCTCTCGGGAAGTTTGAGTTGGCATAGAGTCCTTGTCTTTCCGTGTGTGTTGGCGGTGTTCCAGCATTGGAAACGCAAACCATTGTTGGATTTCCGTGAACCAAGGTAGTACAATTATGTAAATTGACGCCAGGTAGAACATCGTATGATGCGCGCTAAAAAAAAATCCCCTCCATGGGTGCCGATGTGACAGATATCACGTGTAATGCACGTCACATAGCGTGATTAATTTGAACTTCAATTGGTGGAAAATACGAAGGCTTGTTCAGCATCTAGATGCCCAGCAAAATTATGTTAATGCAATGCTATTCAGCCAATCGTTTTGATACAGAGAGGCACCCCTCCCAGATAGAAATAATTCCGCAGGGGCATATTTGGTAGCGCTTACAGTGCTGGGTTGTCATTTGACTCCCCCCGCTGGTATTTTTATAAGTTAATCCCTGAACCGTTCACGCTACCGCTTGGGAGTTCGGCATGCCTTCAGACAACTGACGGATCGACATACCTTCAGACAACTCATGGTCCGGTATACCGTCAGACAACTGACGGTCCGGCATACCTTCATACACCTGATGGCTCGGCATACCGTCAGGCAAATGATGGCCCGGCATACCTTCATACACCTGATGGCTCGGCATACCGTCAGACAACTGACGGTCCGGCATGCCTTCAGACAACTCCTAGCCCGGCATACCTTCAGACCACTGATGGCCCGGCATACATTCAGACAACTGATGACCCGCATGCTTTCAGACAACTGACGACCCAGCATACCTTCAGACAAATGATGGCCCGGCATACCTTCATACATCTGATGGCTCGGCATACCGTCATACAACTAACGGCTCGTCATACCTTCATATAACTGACGGCTCGGCATAACTTCAGACAGCAGATGGCCCGGAATACCTTCAGACAACTGATGGCCCGACATACCTTCAGGCAACTGATGGCCAGAAATATTTCAGACAACTGATGGTCCGACATACCTTCAGACAACTGATGGTCCGGGCTCCGCGGCTCCGTCGTCAGATGGTATATTAAATATAAGACAATTAATAAGGTTGTGAAATTGCAAACACAAGATAGGAGCAGTGAAAAATCGGCATTCAATGCAGTTCAAAATGGCAAGGAGACTTTCAAAGTATCACACGTGAAACTTCTTTAATCCCCCCCCCCCCCCCCCCAGATTACCGTCCGTTAATATCAACCACTGTCCAGATGGTCGACCATGCTAAGCTCCTATCCCAATTCAGTTCTCGTTGCGACTTTCTAATATGATAAGATTTTATCAGCTTCCTTCTCCTAAACTGGGTTTCCCGTCCCAGAATCTGCACGTCATTCCAGTGCATATCGTGCCGAGTATCTACAGCGTGTTCGGAGACTGAGGATTTTTTTCTGATTGGGTCTTGGAGAGAGCGTTCCGGTGCTCCTTCAGGCGCTTGTCCAGCGGCCGACCACCCCCGTCAATGTACGCTACGTTGCACTCGCATGTCAGGCGGTAGATGGTCCCCGAGCTTTGTCCCAGATCTGTTCGCTCTTTGAGACGTTGACATAGTTCGGTTTTCAGAGATTGTCCGAACACATGAGCGACGACTATTCCAAGCGGCCTCAAGCGGCGTTCCAGGCGATCTCAAATGCTGGAGTAGAGAACCGAGACGTATATCAGCTTATTGATCGTTTTCCTTGGTCCGTCTATAAGCGTTCCTATGCAGCAGACGTAGAGTTTTTTCTTTCCGTAGTCGTTGGCAGCGAAGATCTTGTCGAAGGTGGACAGTTCAAACTTGGTGCTTTCTCCGCTACATATTTTTGGACCCCTTTCGGTGAGACAGCGCACGACAGCTTGCTTCGCCTTTTTGGGGTGGTTCGACTCTTCCCACAGTTAGGCGTTGGTGTGGGTGGTTTCCTGTAGACGGAGCTTCTGAGTTGCTTGCCCATCAGGTTTCTGCAGATTCACATCGAGGAAAGGAATACTTCAGTTGCTCTCCAACGATACGGTGAACTTGAATTGACGGTCGGATGCTGTTGAGCTGATGGCCGAACTTGTCGAGATCTTGGAGCCGGTGGCTCCAGCAGCCAAAGCAATCATCAACGAAACGAAATCAGACTCCTGTCTCTTTTTCTCCACCTCTCTGTGGGCCTTCTCTTCGGAAAATGTCATGTAGCCGTTGGCGAGGACGACGGAGAGCGGCAGATCCATTGGAGGGCCCTCCACCGACTCGCATATGTCTCCGTCCCGGAGGAAGTCGGTGCTCCGGACACATCACTTCGCCAGAGTTTCTGGTGACGAAACATGGGGCTAAGTGCGTTCTGAGATGGTCGGATCTTGACGTTCTGAGAGGGTCGGATCTTGACGTTCTGAGAGGGTCGGATCTTGACGGATCTGAGATGGTCGGATCTTTACGTTTTTTTGGGAGACGACCGAGATGGCTTCGTCGGTTGGTACCTTCTTGAAAAGATTTCTCACGTCGAAAGTGACGGAAAGTTTTGTCAGTGGCGTCGCTGTAGCGAGCTTTCCGGGCAAAATAGTCGGACTTTTTCATGTGGTGCACGCTTTTCTCCAGAGTCTGGTTTACGATACCTGTCAGGTGTGCAGATAGTTTCTCAACGGGCGAACCGATGCCTTAGGGAGTTATGGCCTCTGACATTCTTCAGTGAGGGGTCACCAAACAGAGGTATCTATGGAGCAGTAATTCGATGAATAAGAACCCAAATTTTATGGGACTATGCATGACTGAACTCGCCATAATCCACCGGATCTTTTGCCTACTTGGATATTTTTGAGCTTTTCGAAATCGTAACCTCGTGGCGAACTTTGACCTTTAGGACGGTTACAACTCTGGTAAAAAGGAGACATGAATGATGATTTGGTGTCCAAATGAAGAAAAAAACGGATAGTTTCTCGTCCAATACTCGTAATATTTGTGTTAAATTCTGCTTCCAAGGTCAGTTTGACCCTGACTTGACACGCAATGAATAGCATGGCCTCCAACATAACGAAAATAATTGCATGCACACAAATATGTTTTAATATGCTACCATCCAATGCGTACCCAAGCAAGTTCTTTTTCCTTTACAAACGCTCATTTTGAAAAAGGCGACCTGGTTACATCAGCAGCAATGCAATGCTCTGTAGATCTGGAGATCATTCGATAGCTTATCAAGCCAGCCAGAATCTAAGCTCCAGGCGGTGGTAGTCCGACACTGTGATATCTCAGTCAACACGGAGCTCCCGGCGGTGGTAGTCCGACACTGTGATATCTCAGTCAACACGGAGCTCCCGGCAGTGGTAGTCCGACACTGTGATATCTCAGTCAACACGGAGCTCCCGGCGGTGGTAGTCCGACACTGTGATATCTCAGTCAACACGGAGCTCCCGGCGGTGGTAGTCCGACACTGTGATATCTCAGTCAACACGGAGCTCCCGGCAGTGGTAGTCCGACACTGTGATATCTCAGTCAACACGGAGCTCCCGGCGGTGGTAGTCCGACACTGTGATATCTCAGTCAACACGGAGCTCCCGGCGGTGGTAGTCCGACACTGTGATATCTCAGTCAACACGGAGCTCCCGGCGGTGATTGTCCGACACTGTGATATCTCAGTCAACACGGAGCTCCCGGCGGTGGTAGTCCGACACTGTGATATCTCAGTCAACACGGAGCTCCCGGCGGTGGTAGTCCGACACTGTGATATCTCAGTCAACACGGAGCTCCCGGCGGTGATTGTCCGACACTGTGATATCTCAGTCAACACGGAGCTCCCGGCAGTGGTAGTCCGACACTGTGATATCTCAGTCAACACGACCACGATCTGCGTCAGCGTGCCCACCGTCACGTCCCACTTCACCGAGCCACCCTGAACACACTCCCCGAATCGGTGGACAGCTCGTCAACAATCGCGGCGCTGTGGACCGCCGGGAAGGACTTGTGGCACCCATGCCTTCCATGCACCGTTCACCGTGATGGCTTCCGAGAAGCGGTCGGTGAGGTGGGTTGTGAAGTACGTCCATTTCCTCATAATTTGACAGGAACATAAACTTAGTGTCGCTGACTAGCTTGTGAGACAGATAGGCAAACATGTCTTCCGCCGTCGGCATTCGCTTGTTAAGGAGGCGCTTGAGGATCTCTTGAGTGGTGGCGCACTTGACCGTTCCCAGATGCCGTCACAGGCAGCCTCGCCATGCGATATGGCGAACAAGTGTCACTCACAGGCGCCCTCGCCATGCGATATGGCGAACAAGTGTCACTCACGTGCGCCCTCGCCATGCGATATGGCGAACAAGTGTCACTCACAGGCGCCCTCGTCATGCGATATGGTGAACAAGTGTCACTCACATGCGCCCTCGCCATGCGATATGGTGAACAAGCGTCACTCACAGGCGCCCTCGCCATGCGATATGGCGAACAAGTGTCACTCACATGCGCCCTCGCCATGCGATATGGCGAACAAGTGTCACTCACAGGCACCCTCGCCATGCGATATGGCGAACAAGTGTCACTCACATGCGCCCTCGCCATGCGATATGGCGAACAAGTGTCACTCACAGGCGCCCTCGCCATGCGATATGGCGAACAAGTGTCACTCACAGGCGCCCTCGCCATGCGATATGGCGAACAAGTGTCACTCACAGGCAGCCTCGCCATGCGATATGGCGAACAAGTGTCACTCACAGGCGCCCTCGCCATGCGATATGGCGAACAAGTGTCACTCGCGTGCGCCCTCGTCATGCGATATGGCGAACAAGTGTCACTCACAGGCGCCCTCGCCATGCGATATGGCGAACAAGTGTCACTCACAGGCGCCCTCGTCATGCGATATGGCGAACAAGTGTCACTCACAGGCGCCCTCGCCATGCGATATGGCGAACAAGTGTCACTCACAGGCGCCCTCGCCATGCGATATGGTGAACAAGTGTCACTCACAGG
The DNA here is from genome assembly GCA_034440615.1 of Ashinkailepas kermadecensis. NCBI lineage: Eukaryota > Metazoa > Arthropoda > Thecostraca > Neolepadidae > Ashinkailepas > Ashinkailepas kermadecensis. The sequence goes on along the minus strand of JAOTOM010004342.1, from coordinate 140,975 downwards.
CGCCCTCGCCATGCGATATGGCGAACAAGTGTCACTCACATGCGCCCTCGCCATGCGATATGGTGAACAAGCGTCACTCACAGGCGCCCTCGCCATGCGATATGGCGAACAAGTGTCACTCACATGCGCCCTCGCCATGCGATATGGCGAACAAGTGTCACTCACAGGCACCCTCGCCATGCGATATGGCGAACAAGTGTCACTCACATGCGCCCTCGCCATGCGATATGGCGAACAAGTGTCACTCACAGGCGCCCTCGCCATGCGATATGGCGAACAAGTGTCACTCACAGGCGCCCTCGCCATGCGATATGGCGAACAAGTGTCACTCACAGGCAGCCTCGCCATGCGATATGGCGAACAAGTGTCACTCACAGGCGCCCTCGCCATGCGATATGGCGAACAAGTGTCACTCACAGGCAGCCCTCGCCATGCGATATGGCGAACAAGTGTCACTCACGTGCGCCCTCGCCATGCGATATGGCGAACAAGTGTCACTCACAGGCGCCCTCGCCATGCGATATGGCGAACAAGTGTCACTCACAGGCAGCCTCGCCATGCGATATGGCGAACAAGTGTCACTCACGTGCGCCCTCGCCATGCGATATGGCGAACAAGTGTCACTCACGTGCGCCCTCGCCATGCGATATGGCGAACAAGTGTCACTCACAGGCGCCCTCGCCATGCGATATGGCGAACAAGTGTCACTCACGTGCGCCCTCGTCATGCGATATGGCGAACAAGTGTCACTCACAGGCAGCCTCGCCATGCGATATGGCGAACAAGTGTCACTCACGTGCGCCCTCGCCATGCGATATGGCGAACAAGTGTCACTCACAGGCAGCCTCGCCATGCGATATGGCGAACAAGTGTCACTCACATGCGCCCTCGCCATGCGATATGGCGAACAAGTGTCACTCACAGGCGCCCTCGCCATGCGATATGGCGAACAAGTGTCACTCACGTGCGCCCTCGTCATGCGATATGGCGAACAAGTGTCACTCACATGCGCCCTCGCCATGCGATATGGCGAACAAGTGTCACTCACAGGCGCCCTCGCCATGCGATATGGCGAACAAGTGTCACTCACGTGCGCCCTCGTCATGCGATATGGCGAACAAGTGTCACTCACGTGCGCCCTCGCCATGCGATATGGCGAACAAGTGTCACTCACAGGCGCCCTCGCCATGCGATATGGTGAACAAGTGTCACTCACAGGCAGCCTCCAAAGTGTGCTTGTTGGTGACGCACATTGATGAAACTATGCCTATGTTTATACTGTACAGCACTTCCGTCTGGGAAATCAATATTTTTTTATGTCAGGTACTTTGGTATGTACGAAATTATGTGATAAGCCGTTGCAGGAGAACATCCATTATGGCGGGATTGTGTTTATGCAATCAGGGGTCTAGCACTAGCTCAAGCAATTCAGCCAGTCTTGTTGAAATTGTGCTCATTCTAATTGCAGGCATGCGGAATGTTTCATTGGAACATATGCTCTCCGTTGGTTCTGCATTAAATCTGGAAGAAAAATGGCAATCTATTTACATTTCTAGTCAGCTGGGGAAAGAACATGCAACCCGGCTTTGCTTGTATTAATGTTTATTTATAGGTTTAGTCAATGTTTATTATGGCTTCAGGCTCAAAGAGGACAACATTTCCTCCCGGAACGTGTATATTTAGGGTTCATTTCGATTAACATCACTACACAAATATTTGTTGAACATAGCACTGCTCTCGCTCATGGGTAAGCAATGCTCACCTTGCCGACCTCTCCCCCCCCCCCCCCCTCCTGGTGGGCATGGCGACGTGCGCGGAATCAGAGCCTGATTATATTCTCAGGATGAACAGGTGACACAAACACGAGCTGTAAAGCTGCCAGTGCAGTCGGTGAAGTCGGTGAAGTCTGTCGGTGAAGCTTCACCGACAGCTTCGGCGTTGCCAATTGTAGAGTTGGCGTTGCCCAGCGAAAGAAGTTGGTGTTGCACATTGGATTAAGCAATGCAAGTTTGGAGAAACCCGGTGCTGCAGCAACCTGCGTTGGTGTTGCATCTGAGGTGCCTGGAATTCCGCACTCTCCACCAATGACCAGCGTTGGTGTTGCATCTGAGGTGCCTGGAATTCCGCACTCTCCACCAATGACCAGCGTTGGTGTTGCATCTGAGGTGCCTGGAATTCCGCACTCTCCACCAATGACCAGCGTTGGTGTTGCATCTGAGGTGCCTGGAATTCCGCACTCTCCACCAATGACCAGCGTTGGTGTTGCATCTGAGGTGCCTGCCTGAATTCCGCACTCTCCACCAATGACCAGCGTTGGTGTTGCATCTGAGGTGCCTGGAATTCCGCACTCTCCACCAATGACCAGCGTTGGTGTTGCATCTGAGGTGCCTGGAATTCCGCACTCTCCACCAATGACCAGCGTTGGTGTTGCATCTGAGGTGCCTGGAATTCCGCACTCTCCACCAATGACCAGCGTTGGTGTTGCATATTAGATACATGCAATTCCGCTTTCTCAACAAATTACCGGTATTGATGTTGATGCAGCATTTGCATATCAATCTTAGTGTATCTGATCACGTGTTTATTTATTGTACAGAAATATCAGCAACAGCATGAAACACCACCAACATAACGCAAATAACACACACATTTGGTGCGCACGTTGCCATCGTGCAAGGTGTATCGAGAAAATAACCTCATAGTTAGCGGCAAAGGCTGAGCTACTCCGGCGTCTGGGTGCCGCACCACCGGCTGTGAGACACCACTCAGAATCTGAGCAGGGGCCTGACCGTGTCCCATGGTCAGCGGCATAGCCCTCACCACAAACCACAGAACGATATGGCGCATCTGTCCGCAAACCACAGCACGATATGGCGCATCTGAACACGGAACCTGCTTGGACAAGCTCTGCGGTACGACTCCGGTCAGTCGGTATGTATGTACCAGTGGATGCTGTAGGACGCAATATTGTCGGTGCCAAAGTATGCTGTGGGACGCAATATTGTCGGAACCAGGGGATGCTGTGGGACGCAATAGTGTCGGTACCAGGGGATGCTGTAGGCAAGGGACAATACTGCTACCTCAACTCTGATCAATTCCCAGTGATATGACACTGACCACTCGGTGTGGCGAGGGGGCACAGATCTGACCCAGTGACCTGACCCCAGACTCATCCTCAGTGACCTGACACTAACCTGACCACTCGGTGCGACAGGACACAGATCTGATCACGTGACCTGACCCTGGACCCATCCTCAGTAGCCTGACACTGAACACTTGGTGCGACAGGACACATATCTGACCCCGTGACCTGACCTTGGACCCATCCTCAATAGCCTGACACTGACCACTCGGTGCGACAGGACACAGATCTGATCCCGTGACCTGACCCCGCACCCACCCCCAATGACCCGACACTGACCACTCAGTACGACAGGAGGACACAGACCTGACCCCGTGACCTGACCCCGCACCCACCCCCAGTGACCTGACACTGACCACTCGGTGCGACAGGAGGACACAGATCTGACCCCGTGACCTGACCCCGCACCCACCCCCAGTGACTGCCTGACCCAGTGACCTGACCCCGTGACCTGACCCCGTGACCTGACCACGCACCCACCCCCAATGACCACACGACCACTCAGTACGACAGAGGACAAGACGACCCCGTGACCTGACCCCGCACCACCCCAGTGACCTGACAAGACCACTCGGTGCGACAGGAGACAAGATCGACCGGACACAGCACACCCCAGTGACCGACACTGACCATTCGGTGGACAGGAGGACACAGATCTGACCCCGTGACCTGACCCGACCCACCCCAGTGACCTGACACTGACCACTGTGCGACAGGAGGACACAGATCTGACCCCGTGACCTGACCCGCACCCACCCCCAACCGACACGACCACTCAGTACGACAGGAGGACAAGACCTGACCCGTGACGACCCGCACCCACCAGTGACCTGACACTGACCATAGTACGACAGGAGGAACATACCTGACCCCGTGACCTGACCCCGTGACCTGACCCCGTGACCTGACCCCGCACCCACCCCCAATGACCCGACACTGACCACTCAGTACGACAGGAGGACACAGACCTGACCCCGCACCCACCCCCAGTGACCTGACACTGACCACTCGGTGCGACAGGAGGACACAGATCTGACCCCGTGACCTGACCCCGCACCCACCCCCAGTGACTTGACACTGACCACTCAGTACGACAGGAGGACACAGACCTGACCCCGTGACCTGACCCCGCACCCACCCCCAGTGACCTGACTGTCGTCACTCGGTGTCGGAGGAGGCGGCGAAGTCGGAGCCGACGCTGTCGCCCTGCGCGCCGCCGTACACGGTCGGCCGCGACGTTATCCTCACACTCTTCGCCGGCTGGCCCGACGGTCGGCGGCCGGTCTCGCTGGGACGCGGGTAGTAGGCCGTGGGGCGCCGCTGCGACAGGTCAGAGGTCAGACTGGCCTCGGAGCCGGACGGCGAGTGGGCGGTGAGCGGCAGACGCTCCTCGCTCTGCGAGCGCGAGGCGCTCTGGCGGTGACGGTGGTCCATCCACCATTGGACGCAGTACAGCGTCAGCGCAATGCACATCAGACCCACCAGCACCGAGCCGATGGCCAGCGTCTGCGGCGGCCGTTGTCAAGGAAACCAGCCGCGGCTCGACACACACACGGTGACGTCATAATGGCGCAGTACGACATCAGCTGATGTTTTAAATTGTTTTGTTTTGTTTTATCGAGCTCATTTAAGGTTCTGATTAACTTTTAACTGGTGTATTGAAAACTCTCCACCCAGGACAATCAGATAAGTTCGTTTGCACAGAAATTGTCAGTGGCAGAAGATTGCGTATGTTTTTTTGCGACATAATAAGCCTAATTTCGGGCGATGGAGAACCCCAGGCGAGTCCACTTCCGTGTATATGGTGTGTGCACCAGCTCTTCTGAGCGGCCCAGCACGGCTCCGTCCAACCATGACGCTTTTGAACTGTGATAGCTTCTTTTTTGCCGCGTCGTTTCGCGTTGCAACGACTTCACCCAGAGGCAGATGTGCTCTTTTGCGCTACGCCATTTTTGACACCAATATTATTCATGAAGCACTCTTAATACTTCTCCAAATGAACAGGTTCGTAGCGAAATTCCCCTCGCAGGCAGCACGGCAGTGATTCAAGGTGAAATGCAGCATTTAAAGGTGTACTTTTCTCACGCAGAACCAGAACCGCCCTTTGAATTTTGGTAGGTACCAACTTTGATCACAATATTTATCCTGGCGTACTCTGAATCTGTTTCAAAAGAAGGTGTTTGCGGCCACATTCCGGCGGCGCGAGAGCCGCGAGAGATGGACATCTCACCACAGCCGACATCCGCCCCCCCCCGTCCTGTATGGGAAGTGGCTCAATTTCCTGGTTTGTGTCCCAGGGCCTCGAATCTAGTCCGAAGTAGGGTGGTGCTTTCTATTTCTGCTTTTGGTAATGAATTGAATGAATTTTGGCGATCTGATGAATGTATCACTTCCGAAATCATTGCCGCTCTGCAGACATGATTAAATGTGCGTGGCTTTATACACACTAATGACAATAAATACCCCCTTGTCATGACTGGCATAAACGGAGATGTGACTTCATCCAGGATTTTAAAACTGGCTCTCGTTAGTCCAGAGTCCTTATGGGCACCTTGTGCTGGTATATGATTACAACTTTCGTGGGGCGGAAACGTCTCAAGATCCCATATATTTGTGTTGTAGCTAGGTACGTACACATTTTCCATACAGCAATATATGCCGCAACGTACATAATAATCACATTATTCGCAAGAGCCGTCAGCTAGACCACGCACACGTGCACACAAATTCCGGAAGTATTTGGCATAGGCCAACGGACGGTACTGGTACGATCCATCAACTGGAGGGTACGGGTACAATCCATCAACTGGACGGAACTAGTACGATCCATCAACTGGACGGTACGGGTACGGACGGAACTGGTACGATCCATCAACTGGACGGTACTGGTACGGACGGAACTGGTACGATCCATCAACTGGACGGTACTGGTACGGACGGAACTGGTACGATCCATCAACTGGAGGGTACGGGTACAATCCATCAACTGGACGGAACTAGTACGATCCATCAACTGGACGGTACTGGTACGGACGGAACTGGTACGATCTATCAACTGGACGGTAATGGTACGGACGGAACTGGTACGATCCATCAACTGGACGGTACTGGTACGGACGGAACTGGTACGATCCATCAACTGGACGGTACTGGTACGGACGGTACTGGTACGATCCATCAACTGGACTGTACTGGTACGATCCATCAACTGGACGTACGATGGGCCTGCGCCGCCGACGCTGCGGGGCAAGGTCAGCCCAGCTCTCCACTGGTGAGCACACCGGTCGTAAAACGGCGCGCCAGACGCATTTGGCGCGGTTGGCTGGCAATGATGGCTTCCCGCGGCGCCCACACCGGCGGGCGCCGACTGTCAGTCACAGGAGTCATCAGTGACAGAGGCTGTCAGTCACAGGAGTCGTCAGTCACAGAGGCTGTCAGTCACAGGAGTCATCAGTCACAGAGGCTGTCAGTCACAGGGATCACCAGTCACAGAGATCATCAGTCACAGGGGCTGTCAGTCACAGGGCTGTCAGTGACAGGAGTCATCAGTTACAGAAGCTGTCAGTCACAGGAGTCATCAGTCACAGAGGCTGTCAGTCACAGAGTCTGTCAGTCACAGAGGCTGTCAGTCACAGAGGCTGTCAGTCACAGGAGTCATCAGTCACAGAGGCTGTCAGTCACAGGAGTCGTCAGTCACAGAGGCTGTCAGTCACAGGAGTCGTCAGTCACAGAGGCTGTCAGTCACAGGAGTCGTCAGTCACAGAGGTTGTCAGTCACAGAGGTTGTCAGTCACAGAGGCTGTTATTGCGGGACTGCAGGTACTGGGGCTGCCTCTCGCAAAGTCGCCTGTCAGCTTCAGGTGATGGGGTCAGTGACAGGCAGTGACGGGATCAGTGACAGGCAGTGACGGGATCAGTGACAGGTAGTGACTGTCAGATGCGCCACCAGCTGTCAGACGCAACACCAACTATACATGACATGCCTATCAGGCAGACAACCCACATGAAAATGCACTTACCCGGTACGAGTGGTTGGCACGGCCGGGACGCTGTGAATACCTTTCATTCGTTATTTGTTAGCAGGCTGCGCAGGCAGCCGCCTCTCAGACAGGCCTGTCTGAGAGGCAGCAGGGGTTGAAGCAAACCCATGCACAACTTCACGACAAATCCCACGGCACGGGGCACGCAACACAATCACAATCCCACGGCACGGGGCACAGCAGCACAATCACACTCACACGGTACGGGGCACGGAAACACAATCACACTCACACGGTACGGGGCACAGCAACACAATCACAATCCAACGGCACGAGGCATGGCAACACAATCACACTCACACGGTACGGGGCACTGCAACACAATCACAATCCCACGGCACGGGGCACAGCAGCACAATCACAATCACACGGTACGGGGCACGGCAACACAATCACAATCCCACGGCACGAGGCATGGCAACACAATCACACTCACACGGTACGGGGCACAGCAACACAATCACAATCCCACGGCACGAGGCACGGCAACACAATCACAATCCCACGGCACGGGGCACAGCAGCACAATCACAATCACACGGCACGAGGCACGGCAACACAATCACACTCACACGGTACGGGGCACGGCAACACAATCACAATCCCACGGCACGAGGCATGGCAACACAATCACACTCACACGGTACGGAGCACTGCAACACAATCACAATCACACGGTACGGGGCACGGCAGCACAATCACACTCACACGGCACGAGGCATGGCAACACAATCACACTCACACGGTACGGGGCACGGCAACACAATCACAATCCCACGGCACGAGGCATGGCAACACAATCACACTCACACGGTACGGGGCACGGCAACACAATCACACTCACACGGTACGGGGCACGGCAACACAATCACAATCCCACGGCACGGGGCACAGCAGCACAATCACAATCACACGGCACGAGGCACTGCAACACAATCACACTCACACGGTACGAGGCACGGCAACACAATCACAATCCCACGGCACGAGGCATGGCAACACAATCACACGGTACGGGGCACGGCAACACAATCACAATCCCACGGCACGAGGCATGGCAACACAATCACACTCACACGGTACGGAGCACTGCAACACAATCACAATCACACGGTACGAGAGACACAATCACATCACACGGTACGGGCGCAACACAATCACAATCCCACGGAACAGGCAACACAATCACACTCACACGGTACGGGGCACGGCAACACAATCACAATCCCACGGCACTGGGCACGGCAACACAATCACACTCACACGGTACGGGGCACGGCAACACAATCACAATCACACGGCACGGGGCACGGCAACACAATCACACTCACACGGTACGGGGCACGGCAACACAATCACAATCACACGGTACGGGGCACGGCAACACAATCACAATCACACGGTACAGGCACAAACAATCACAATCCCACGGTACGGGCACGGCAACACAATCACAATCACACGGCACGGGACACGGCAACACAATCACAATCACACGGTACCAGGCACGGCAACATAATCACAATCCCACGGTACGGGGCACGGCAACACAATCACAATCACACGGTACGGGAACGGCAACACAATCACAATCACACGGTACGGGGCACGGCAACACAATCACAATCCCACGGCACGAGGCACGGCAACACAATCACAATCACACGGTACGGGGCACGGCAACACAATCACAATCACACGGTACGGGGCACGGCAGCACAATCACAATCACACGGTACGAAGCACGGCAGCACAATCACAATCACACGGTACGGGAACGGCAACACAATCACAATCACACGGTACGGGGCACGGCAACACGATCACAATCCCACGGCACGAGGCATGGCAACACAATCACAATCCCACGGTACGAAGCACGGCAACACAATCACAATCACACGGTACGGGGCACGGCAACACAATCACAATCCCACGGCACGAGGCATGGCAACACAATCACAATCCCACGGTACGGGGCATGGCAACACAATCACAATCCCACGGTACGGGGCACGGCAACACAATCACAATCACACGGCACGAGGCATGGCAACACAATCACAATCCCACGGCACTGGGAACGGCAACACAATCACAATCACAGGATGCAGCAACATGCTGCATGGCAGGCTATGCACCAAGGCGGAAAACGCTGGTGTGTGGTGCTGAAAAACGAACAAACATAAATAGCCGCTGTCTTCGAATCGTGCTCACATTGCACGCCGAGCAATTCTTAGCGCTGTTGGGAACCCGAAGGTCTCCTTGCCCGAAAAAAAGCAGCACGTGCCACAAGCTGTGCCTGCCCTAAATAGCGGCCGCACCTCCAGCTGGAGATATGAATTGGCTAAGTTTGTGAGGCTTTGCGCTACAAGTAGCGCGCAGTTGGTGATGTTCATATCATACATACTCCCATGGTCTTTGTACAGCGTTAGCTTGTTCAGATCTGAGGGAGAGTTTTGGCAAAGTGATCGAGAGATTCAAGGTATTTCAAACTCCTTTTGATCCAGTGCAATTGCAACGGCTCAATCCCCTGCGGGAAGGTAATCCTTTGAAGTGGTGGTTGGAGGAGGGTGCCAGGTTGAAGCTCCTCAATATATAGAAAACTATATATCCGACAGGATGCTATCTCGCCTCTCGTGACGCCATGTTTGCATGTTACCTGCCAATGTCCATTTATTTATTTTTGGAAATTTTATCGGGAACAAAGGAAAGCGATAAACCGCGAGTCACTGCATCCCAGCCGTCACACCAAGAACACGCCGTACGAAACTGTCCGATAATTCCATGAGTAAAATTATTAGCGCTCATTTGGGCGCACAACTGCAAAATAGCCGCAATGCCGACTGTTATTGAGGCGAGCACTAATCAATATGCAAATAGCGGACGTCGGTTTGTTATTGCGCCGGTGTGCAGTTTAGTGCCGGCGTCGTTCTGCCTCCAAAGCGGCGTTTTGTCGGCTCATCAGCGCGCTAGCGGTTCGAGGAAGAGCGCGCCGGTCGGTATCTGGCCGTCGGGGGTCGGGGTGGCGGCCACAGTTCGCTGAACGCCGGCCGCGCGAGCTGGGCCGCGCGCCCTATGGCCGACCGCCGGCGGAGGGAGGCCTCGCCATTTTGGACGCCCCCTCTGAGACGCCGGCGGCTCAACGGCAAGTCACGGAGCGGCAGCGACAACGAGCGACTCGGACACTACTCAGTCCTCAGCACTCGGCACTCAGCACTCAGCACTCGGTACTCAGCACTCAGCACTCGGCACTCGGCACTGAGCAGCCTGCAGCGAGCGGATGACGTGACGTCGAGGCGCGGCCATGTTGAGTGCGCCACAGTTACAGGAGGTGCGGCCAAATTAGCATCATCCTGCGCGTACCTTGTGTCTGAAGTCGTGTGCAGGGAAAGGCGGCCGGCGAATCGAAGCTGCGTGGTTCGACCTCGACAGAACTGTTGGATTTTCAACGTCACCAGTCTAGCGTTGTCCAACACCGGATAGCTGGGCTATGCGCAGGCCATCAGAATGTGTACCGCTGCGACCCGTTAGAATTGTGGTGCGCCGAGTGGCAGGATGTGATGGACCAGTTATACGGAATTCGTATGGCACCAATAAATGATGCATGCTGTGGAAAGGCCATGCAAATGCTATCAGCGTGATTTACGCTGCCCTGCCGCTACTGATAACATGGCACCATTGCTTGGCGTATGCTAGCAAAGATTTTCACCTCAGCAGTCACCTCTACGTGACGTATGTGTCGAAAAATGAACCGGATTGACGATGCCAAAATTCCACGTTGTCATTGAGACCAATCAAATTTTCAGACACCGTGACTACAGTTTATCACTTTTGTATTTGCCGCTGGTTATCATTCAATGTTCCGCATACATGCTTTTACAACATGCAACGAAATGCAAAGCGTACCTTTTCAGTGGCGCGTCCATGGTTTCCATTAATGCCAAGTAGTAATTATCAAGTTGGAAGCTAGACAGGCTTCATTGTCAAGCATTGTTATTTCCATGTGCCCGAAACCGAAATAAATCATTATACTTACCGAAGGCAGCAACTAATCATATCACACATTGATATCGTCGGCTGATCTTGACGCAAATGGCCCAGCACCATGGCACTGAGTCTATCAATTGTAACAGAAATACGGTTGTTAACATGAAGCCTGCAGCATTCTTCAGTGTGACACAATGCTCCCTGTGTAGAGCAACAGGATGACACAGTGCTCCCTGCGTAGATCAGCGGTGTGACACCGTACTTCCTATGAAACTCTGTTGCGCTTTCTACTCATAAAATATTGGCTATGGCTAGTTGCAAATATATAGTTGGCTAAGCAAATACTGCAAATATAAAATATTGGCTAAGCCAAGCAGCTCCATCGCGCAAAAGGATACAAAGAGCCAGTTTGAGGCCGCCCTGTTCTGCGCCGCCTCGTCCGCTGGCTTGACCACCTTGATGTTGCACATGTGGTAGACGGAGGAGGACGTCTGGAAGGAGGCGCGGTCGAGCGGCGACGACATCCAGCCCTTGTCGCACACGCACCACAGCTCATCGTCCGACCGACCGTAGTGACACTCGACGTTCTGCGGGGCGAGGTCAAGTGCAGAGGAGCACGTAGACTGGGAAGGTCAAGTGGAGAGGAGCACGTCGATTGGGAAGGTAAAGTGGAGAGGAGCACGTCGATTTGGAAAGTTAAGTGGAGAGGAGCACGTCGATTTGGAAGGTCAAGTACAGAGGAGCACGTCGATTGGGAAGGTCAAGAACAGAGAAGCACGTCGATTGGGAAGGTCAGGTGGAGAGGAGCATGTCGATTGGGAAGGTCAAGTGGAGAGGAGCACGTCGATTTGGAAAGTTAAGTGGAGAGGAGCACGTCGATTGGGAAGGTCAAGTACAGAGGAGCACGTCGATTGGGAAGGTCAAGAACAGAGAAGCACGTCGATTGGGAAGGTCAGATGGAGAGGAGCACGTCGATTGGGAAGGTCAAGTGGAGAGGAGCACGTCGATTGGGAAGGTCAAGTGGAGAGGAGCACGTCGACTGGGAAGAACGAATGGAGAATTGTAAAGAATAATACTGATGTTCGGTTCCAAATGTACCATGTTCAATTTCTACGTCTGATAGTGTTATATTAACCATCGCCAGTGCGCGGGAGGGGGCTTCATTGAACACCCATGCTTTTTTCGTGGGTGCCTTTAGAACTGCTCATCGAAATCCAGTGAAATTTTCAGTACCCTTTGGGGTATCCTACTTAGAGCTATTAGAAAGCATTCATTCTCAGGTCAAATCGGGTTACGGGGATGATGACGGAGAAGTTTTCCTCATCATGGGGAAAACTTCCGACCAATCTTGAAGGAAATCGCGGATTATCGCATCTTAACATTGCATTGTGACCTAAAGCGATACAGTTTGTGCAATTTGGGCTAATAGATAACTTCATTCATATTCGGACATTGCCCCTTTTTGCTTAGTAAAGTGGCAAATTTAAACTCCAACAACTACATAAGTTAACTTAACCCTCTAGTCACTGGGTTTGGGGACTTCTTGCCCCCCCCCCCCATTTGGTTGATCTGCCATAACAGCCAAGCCAACTGAGACAACAGTTTGAGACTTTCAGAGCGCCTTCAAATGCAGACTTACTTTACGTTGTGTAAAACAATTGACCTCAAAGTCATCCTTGGTCGTGCTCTAATGACATAATAAATCCACTGTAGGTGTTGTTTTTGACGTCTCAAACGGTTGCTTGTTGTTATGAGATACAATCGGGCCAAAGTATAATCACAGATCAATACAGGTACAGTTGGTGTACCAGAAGATATTTTGCTACCGTGTGACTTCAACTAGGACATTCTGGGTCATTCTGATATCCTTCATTCCATTCAAATATTAAGACCGCTTAACATTTGAAAAGCTATTCAAGTAGTTATAAAATCTATACACATCGGTTACCAAAGATATCCTTACCTGTGAGGTCATCATAGGTCAAGAATGCATATATCTGTCAGGTCATGTTATATCGACATCACAAACTCTATGCCGGATGCTGCTTTCCCCGCCTCCAGAGGTTGCTTGTTGTCATCCGACTCAATCTAATACTGGCAGGTCAATCCAGCTAGAATTATTCTAGAGAGGTCAGTGTCTACCGCGTGACCTCATATAGGAGATAGGAGTATGACGGAACACGAGAGAGATTATTACGTGGCACGTACGAAAGTGTAGGACCGTTTTTTTCGAGCTCTTCACAGAAATGTAGCCTATAAACATGTAATGCATTATACACTGAACCAAAACGGCATCCTCTCCCTAGATAACCTCATTTGATCCGAGGACAAGTTCAAATTGTATAATTATTTCCATCTAATGCATGCATCGAACAAGTCCTGAGTTTTATAATACTCTAATGCTCTTGCTTACAGTGAAAATGTACACTCTTTGAGTCAGTCAAATATTATCACTTGACATAACCTCATAGGGATCATGCCAGATTATACCGAGGTGCAAAATTCCGCAGCAAATACTAATATTTATGTCAGTTTTTCAAGATCTATGCGAAAATGTTTTCTAGAAAATGAATTACATTGCATGATGAATCAAAGCCACAATTTGACCTCCTCCCCATCAACTTACTTTACTTGACCCGAGGCCAGAAAGTGTTTACATGGGTAATTTAGATACACTCGGCATACATTCAACTGTAGGTGAGATTTTATATTGCCCTAATGCCATCGTTTGCGCTAAGAATATGAGCTCTTGGAAACAGTGAAATATTTTTACTTGACACGACTTGTGATCTCACCAGTGACCTCCAGGTGGACAGACCTCCAGGTGAATCGGCGTAATGGGTTCATTGGATGCGAAGATACAAGGGAGCAGCCCAGTGACTCTTGTGAGCGCAAATACCACAGTGACTGCCAGGTTAACGCTCGCAATGGTGGGGGGGGGGAGGGGCAATTATGATCCCACACTGATGTTTTTCTAGGGTAACTTCTGAACCGCTTACGATATCCTCTGAAACTTGCCATATCTTGCGTTACGTCATTTGATCTCACTGTGTAAGCTGCTCCTACGATACCAGAGTTACCACTGGTCAAAGTCAGGTCACGGCCTCATCTCACTGTGTAAGCTGCTCCTACGATACCAGAGTTACCACTGGTCAAAGTCAGGTCACGGCCTCATCTCACTGTGTAAGCTGCTCCTACAATACCAGAGTTACCACTGGTCAAAGTCAGGGCACGGCCTCATCGCAATGCAGTTTTTATATGTACATTGAAACACGGGTTTTAAGCGTACATTGGACACACGTTGAAACTATGAACTCAGGTAGGTCCCTAGGGTAAATGAATGGTTAAATTAGAACAAAATGTGTCTTGTGCGTAACGTTGATACCAAGCAATATTTTGTAAAACCACTATTGCATTTGGTGTCATGGTATGGCATCTAAAAGTGTGTTAAGCCTCGAGTTATTTATCAGGTCAGGTCACTAGAATATGACCTGGAACGTCCCAAGGATACATGTATTTCAGGCGCCATCGGGCTAACATGCTGACTTTGCATAAAGTATAAAGTATAAATGGCTAAACCAGCGTAATCTTGTACGTTGAGTTCATTTCTGATGTGACTGGAGTTTTCAAATTGTTTGGAAAAGTTAACAAAAATTCAAATTTTTAGCAACATTTTCAAAGAGGGTAGGACATACATGGTTTTGCATTGGTGGCACCCATAACATGAGCACCTGAACACCATCTACTTCGAAATTGTCACCTTCAAGAGTTCATTTCATATCTTCAGGTACGTCACCTTGACTGGATCGGTGAACTTGACCTTGACACGTCACATGTGTGACCTATGTGAGACTAAGTGTTCGGTTTGCATGTCAGCAATCGCATTTGTTCTGCCATGGTCACATGATTCGGAGAAGGCGGGTGACCGACTGCATGCATTCCGAAATTTACCTGTTTCACCTGACCTGGAAGGTCAGCCAAAATGGAAAAACTTTTCAAGTAACTCTACAAATTCAAGTATGTAGCTACGCCATGTCGTTCACCACATCACTCCATCTTGCTTAGAGTAAAAGTTAGTAGGGGAGGATGGGTCAAATTGATCCCCCAGCACGGCGGATGGTACAATATTATGTCACACTGCGAGGGTTACCATGTACACTTCAGAGGGTCCGTGTGTGAAAACATGGGCCTCAGGACAGCTCTGTGGTCGTCGTGTGTCATTAGCGTGTCTCTAAATCGCACAACTACACCAAAAGCATCGTTTATCATTCACGGGTCCCTAAATCCCACAAATGCACCAAAAGCATCATGTGCCGAAAACCTACACAACGTTTTAAGTTAGGGTATCCACTTCTGCGTCACCGAGCGCACTTAACCAGAGGCATAGTTTTCCTTTGGTCCCGTCACAAAATTGGCTCATATGAGACATAGGCTTTGACTCATTCTAAAAATGAAAGGTGGCTGCATATCGCATGCAACGCCAGACTAAGTATACCCGATCATCTCCGCAGGCAAGTATTTTGCATCCGACCACAGTCAATGAAATGTGTGATAACACAAATGGCATGCATGCTAGTGGGGTACCAGGCAGAGGTCAGTACATGGTGAGAATTGTCGCTGACGAAAAACTAGGATAAGCTGTTTTTCGCTTCGCATTGATAAAGAATAACAATTTCTGTCTTCTTGCTTAAATATGAGCTTAGAGATGAAATTTGTTATATTTCGAGAACTTCATGGTACCCATATAGCCTTGCGTGAAACAAATTTACCACAGCCCATGTCGTCGTCCGATCCAAAATCCATG